>OY757936.1:62270937-62870937 GCA_963585895.1 Sepioteuthis lessoniana
ACCCAACAAGCTGGTGATGTAACATGCTAATCATATGCAAATTAGTTCTCACAACCTCTTTCTATTGGCCAGAAATAATTGAATGACAAATGACATATGAAATGTGGAGAATTCTGAAATGTATCTCTATGTCAAAAATGAGTTAACACAGCTCCATTATTTGAAGTATATAGAATAAGTAATTTCCAGTCCAGTTTCCAAGTTAATAAGTCTGGAGTCAGTATTTACACTCACTCAAATTGTCATACTTTTTTTTCAAAGGAGATAACTATTAAATACTGATTATAGGGAATATATCTTTCTTTGTATTTGATTATAATATAAATGTGATAAGACATCAAGCTTAACGACTGCTAAGGCAGCCTTTAATAAAAAGATAAATAAAAACAAATAAAACAAGAATATAAAAAAGAAAAAAGAAAAAAAATGGAAACTGTCAGTGCGGCCTGACATGGCTTAAAGCAAATTATATGAACGGAGGTGTTAAATGTTTTCTTTTGATCAGTCAATAACGTTAATATAGCAAAGGTGTCAGTTACTCGGGAGACAAAAATCTACATCTATATTTAAAATGTTCATCTTTGATTATTACTGGTTTGATGTCTTTTGTATCACTTTATATATAACTGCTATTTCCTAATTAAGAAAAAAATGGATAATCCACACATTGTAATCAAAAGAATTCTTTTTATATTGCACACAGACTAATTAAAATAACTGCCTTCAAATCTTTTTTGTTATTTTGTCAAGTCATCTTCTCACACATGCACACACATATGGACATGTGTGTATATATATGTATATGTATACACACACACATACATGCATGGATATATACATATATACACACATATGCATATAGATACAAACACATACACATATAGGGGAAAAGTCTTCATGAGATGGTAGCTAATGTACTGGACTATGACATCAAAGTAAGGGACTTTGAACTCCAGTAGTGCTTTTACATTCACTTTTTGACTAATGCCCATGGGAAAGGTATGAACCCCTTTATCCCCTCAGCTGTTGGTTAAATAGCACCACTACTTTTCTTCTACAAGGGTAGTATTGGTATCAGATAACCCATGAAGGTTTATATGCCATTAAACAAAGAAGCTTAACCAACGAAACAATATATACATATATTTATGTACATATATACATATATGCATATACTAATATACATACACACACATACATATATATGCATATACTAACATACATACACACATACATATATATGTATATACTAACATACATACACACATACATATATATGCATATACTAATATACATACACACACATACATATATATACACATACATATATATGCATATACTAACATGTATATACTAACATACATACACACACATACATATATATGCATATACTAATATACATACACACACATACATATATATGTATATACTAACATACATACACACACATACATATATATGTATATACTAACATACATACACACACATACATATATATGCATATACTAATATACATACACACAGACATATATATGCATATACCAACATACATACACACATACATATATATGTATATACTAACATACATACACACACATACATATAAATATGTATATACTAACATACATACACACACATACATATATATGTATATACTAACATACATACACGCACATACATATAAATATGCATATACTAACATACATACACACACATACATATATATGCATATACTAATATACATACACACACATACATATATATGCATATACTAATATACATACACACACACATATAAATATGCATATACTAACATACATACACACACATACATATAAATATGTATATACTAACATACATACACACACATACATATAAATATGCATATACTAACATACATACACACACATACATATATATGCATACACTCAAACGCAAACATGCATACAGTTTCATACATATAGACAACTGAGTATACTTACACACATGCACACATATGCATATACTCATATACACACACAAATATATCCATATATTCATATACACACACATAGATATATATGCCTATATTTACATACGCATATATTAGCATATTATTACACACACCCATTCATATATATGTATATACACACATATAGAAGTAAATAATGGAAATGAAAGCAACAGTATGGAGAAAATAGAAAAAAACCCAAGTAATCATTGATTGAACGGTTATATTATCTTTCTTTGTATATTGATTTTTCTTTTCTCCTGCTATCGTATATTATTAAAACACCCATCGTTGTTCTATCAACACCTTTTTCTACATCTTAAAGTCCTGATGAAGGTTTACTAAAACTGAAACATTTTACCTTTGACTTTCCTTCGTAATAAATTCATCACTTCTGGATTACTTTGGTTTTCTCTTTTCTTTTCTTCACACACACACACACACACACACACACACATATATATATTTGCATATCAATGTAGGAAATGGATGAATGAGGCCTAAATCCTGAATGAGACTGTTTGTATTTCACTAATATCCTTGAGAAAGGCCTGAATCTATCTCTTTGTACCTCTGCTATAGATAGATAGCAGGGAATATTGGGATTTTTAGATCTGGTAAGGCAATCAGTCTAGAATGTAAATCTCTGAATTCGAAATCTGGGAACTGATGTTTGGAGAATCAATGGTACACTGATGTGCCATTTTTCTTTTATCAGTTTATCCAAGAAGTGAGGGGCTGGTTCAACAAAAGCCCTTCAGCACTATAAATAAATCATCTATGTAGGTATCCCAGTGGTTCACACATGTGTGTGAGTGTGTATATATATATATATATATATGACTTGTTTGCAATTATTTCAATATATATATATATATATATACAAACACAAATATATATTTATTTTAGTTTTATACCTATTCTATGATTCTGATTGTGTGAAAAAAAACAGATGATACAATTTGTAAATAAAAAATACTATACAAATTAACATCTGTGAAAAAATTCCATAAAAAAAGAAGAACAGACTAAAAACATTTATAGTGCTTGAAAAAACACTGACAGAATACCTTAAGCTAAATATAAGAGTCCTCAATATCCTAAGCAGAATCAGATACAAATACCCACAGAGTCAGAAGTAATCTTCCTAGGTTATATATAACCAGATCATCTGGATAAATTCTGAGTCAGAATTTATCTTGATGATCCAGTTAGGTGAAAAATAGGTAGATTACTTCTGACTCTGTAGGTATTCATATTTATATATGTATTAAAGTAATTGCAAACAATATTTTTATTTGATATTAATCAATTGTTTGCAAACAATTAAATGTTTTTATGTATTGCTATCTAAAACACAAATAATTCTATTTAATATTAATTGTTTATTTGCATACAGTTTAAATGGTTTCAAGTGTTGCTATTTAACATTAGTAATTCTATTTATCAAGTATACCTATCTAATATTAACAATTTGCAAACAGCTGTATAATTTCAAGTAATCAATTATGTTGTGAATTTTACGAGTCGACACACATTTAAGAGAAGAGATATTTAGTTACAGAGAGAAATACAGTTCGCCATCTAAGGTAAGCAACCTTTGTCTTTTTTTTATCAGAAAGACACTCAGGCAGACTGCTCACTTGCTTAGTGACTTCCTGACTAGTACAAGCACTGCTCTTATAGTCCACTGACCAGTCCATTCTGTGGGTGTTTCCTCACACTCCACAACATTAATAATCATGATTTAACACTTCTATTTGATCCATAGATAGGATGCTAATAGGTACTACCACTCAAGGTTAGAGTAGACCTGGGAGTAATGGTAATGAAGGAGTACTCCACATTACCTAAACTCCAAGACTGGAACTTCATCATTACATGTAGGTTAGAGTGGACCTGGGAGTAATGGTAATGAAGGAGTACTCCACATTACCTAAACTCCAAGACTGGAACTTCATCATTAGATGTAGTTTAGAGTGGACCTGGGAGTAATGGTAATGAAGGAGTACTCCACATTACCTAAACTCCAAGACTGGAACTTCATCATTACATGTAGTTTAGAGTCATACCTAGGACACTCAAAGTTATGTTTTTCTTCATATGGTTGACCTTCAACCATCACTTTGTAGGACCTTTAAGATAAAAAAAAGGGGTTGGGTGTTTGTTTGTGATAAAAGCAATTTGGAAAATACAGTTGAGTGCAAAGACTTGACATGACCAGTTGATAGATCTGATTGGGCCTCTCTGCCCATCTAACTCAGTAGAGGCCAAAGTGGAGTGTAACAGTTCACACGACCACTTTGATTGCAGGGACATGGACTGCTCAGCCACCTGAACTCCATTCTCAAGCATTACTAGTTGCTACCCACAGCCAACAGGTGGTAATTTACTAAGCTTTTTGCTTAGATGTGGCACAAGGCCATATGAAAGGGGCACCCAGTGAGACTCGAACTCACTCGTGTAGGTTTGCTAGTCCAGCTTGCTAACCATTACACCACCAGAGGCGCCTTAACAGGTGGCCTCATTGGGTAGGGGTCTTGCCCTTCAGGAGAGGTGCAGTTGACATATTGTACAGCCGTAACTAACAGGGCAGCTATTTGGACAGAGGATAAATACTTTTCAAGAGCGTTCTACTTCCATCAAGGAAGGAGCCATATTATTAATATAATTAAAGACTTTAAAAATGGTACTTGATACCACCTTGCTTAACACTCAGCATTATAAGGTACGGTTCAAGGGTAAAGTGGAGCAATCCTGGGAATGGAGTAGCGCCCTCCCCTACACCTTGGTGTAGTAGCTATCGAAAAGGGAGCCTTCGGGTCACCCTCGACTATGGTCGCCAACTTTACTTTTTATTATACAGAGGCTGAGCACTCACTACCCAACATTGAGTTAAGAAGAACAACCCAATGTGAAAAGAATTTTCTACTGAGTGCTCAACTACATCAATGTATGAGCAATATTATAATAACTTTAAAATAAATACAAACTAGTTGCTCCTCCCAACACTAAACAGAGAAAGACAATCTGTTATTTAAAAAAAAAAACTTGTATGTCTATGAATGAATATATATATATATATATATATATATATATTATTCTTTTATTTTTATAACAATACTATAACTTTGTGGTATGAAAATATTACAAATGATACAATTTGTAAATGAAAAAATATCACAAAACCTGATATCTGGGGAAAAAAAAAATCAACAAAAAAGGCTAAAAATATTCATACTTCTTGAAAATAATCAACCAGGACTGCAATGTCTAGCCAAAAGAAAAAACACAGATGCAGTTACCTAAGCTGAAACATAAAAGTGCTTAACACACTAAGTAGAGTGAAATTAGAATACCTAAAGAGCCAGAAATAATCTACCTAGGTTTCCCTTAACAGATCATCAGGATAATTCTGACTCTTATCCTGATGATCTGGTGGGTGAAATCAAGGGAGATAGGTTCTAGCTCTTTAGGTATATATATATATATATATGGGTGTGTGCGTGGATACATATTTGAACATTAGTGAGTGTATGAACATATATATTTGTTTGGGCAGCAGTTTTCATTGATACTTGCTTAAAGAACAGATGAGGAAGAATTAAAAAAGAATTTCTTGACTGCAAATAAAAGGATGTTATTCCTAATTAAACAAAGTCAATTACTGCTTCAATGATCTCAAACAACATTGTTTAAAAATGAAAATATAAAAAACCAGTTCACACTATTCTTTAAATGGCCTGAGACAATGAAATTCAACCTTATTTAAATTCTATTAAAAAAAAAGAAGTTTTATCATTTTTTTAAAAATGGCTTGAAGCACAACTGAAAATGTTCCAAAACCTGAATTTTTCAGCCTGTTTATAAATTTAGAGCATCTTAATTCATGGTCGCCTTTTTATAAAGAAAAACTTAAAAAAAAACTTCATATATTTTTCCTTGTCAGTTACTTCTTTAACCAAATATGCACTGAGAAAAAACTTCTGCCCAAATATATGTGTATGTGTGCATGTTTGTATATATATATATATATATATATATATGCTGTATGCACAACTTAAAGCTATTCTGAAATTCTGTACATACCACAAAATATTTATGCCTATATATACATATATCTCATCATCAAGTTGTGCTGATTTCTCAAAGTCTCTTGAATTTTTTTTCCATCCATTCCTTCTGTTCATCACTTCTAGCAGGTCCTCTAGATGGCATCCGTATCTGCACACAGCTGATGTATTTGAGACTTTTTTTGTTAGCTAACATTGGTGAATCAATGTTTGGAGTCCATAGGAAAACATTGTTTATGGGTTTGTCCTTTCTCCAGCAATGCCCAGCATGTCTTGGTCAGCTTACTTGAATGGTTTCATTATATATGTGTGTGAATAAAGAACTGAATGAAAAAACAGAAGCCACTACTCAGGTTTAACCAATAGGATAATCGGAGAAACTTTGCAGCGTAGGTTCTTTAAATCATCTTGACATATTTATTACAGCACATTTGGATTTTTTTCTGATTACCACGTACATACGTACATATATATGTGCTTATATTTACCCAAACCTTCTACCAAGAACAGGATGTGACATAAGGGCATTTTTTTCCTTCTCTTAAATTGGTTACCAAACCAGGACGAAAGAACCCAGGTTGCTGAACATGTTTCTTGTTACTGTCAACTAGAACATCAAGAAAAGAGAGTTTATTGTTAGTATGAGGGTCATTCAATAAATAAGGTAAATTTTGCCTAAACTGTTGTCACTAGGAAGTACTGTTTATAGTTGCACCTTTATCAAGGAAATCAATAGGGATAGGTCCTTTCAAGCCCCATAATACTGTCAGCATGCCCCTCTTTACTGACTGCTACTCCTATAACTTATTCTTTACCAAAGAGTCAGGGGAATTTTTTTACAAAAGCAAAATAAATTATTTTTCATAATTTTTTTCCATAAATTTAAACTCTGCATTTTTTGGAATTTGGCTTATAGCAAAAATTATCATAATCTTTATAAAATATTTGTTTTGAAGCTATTCAAAATGGCAGCAAATCAAACTGAGTGCTTGAGGCTTAAACAGAGTTCTGTCATGAAATTTTTACTAGCTGAGAAATGCAAACCATGTGAAATTTAAGAAAGTATGTGTGACGTGTATGGAGGAGCATGTTTTAGTCAAAAAACATTTCTAAATGGGCTTAACATGGTACTGCCACCATAAGCCTCAGTTGAAAAGACGGTCCATGAAATGGAAACACACTGACTCTCTGTTTAAGAAAAAGTTTTGGGTGTAGTAGTCAGTAAAGAAGGTCATGCTGACTGTCTTCTGGAACATGAAATTACCCATTATTATTGTTTTCCTTGAAAATGTACAACTGTAAGTAAAGTTTCTTCTTGCCAACTCCTTAAGAAAAATTTACCTTATTTATTGAATCACACACACACACACACACACACACATGCACACACACACATATATATATATATATATATATATATATATATATATATGTCATCCACAGATAGACTATTTTGTAGAATTACAACTCTTCAATGTGACTAGACACACAAGATGCTTCACACTGGGACTGAAACCCAGCTGACTTTATGCTAGTCAAATATCTTACCCCAGAGCTCATGTCATTCTCAGTGTAAGCAAAGGAATTTTTCCAAATATATTTTTACATATACGCTATTGGCTACTGGAGTGCTCACTTCATGAGAAGAGCTTTGCATTTATGTGTATCTGGCAGTTAGCAATTCCCCACTCAAGGGCTCACCCAGTGGAAGAAGCACATATATTGTCATCCACATATATTCAGATAGATAGACAAATGTCTTTATTTAATAGACTCATCTGTCCACAGTTGACCCTGAAACCATTGACCATTGCTATATTTAACTTACATTTACAAAACTGCTTGACCTGTTACATTATAGCATTTCTGCGAGTTTCAAATAAAAGACGGAAATTTGTCTTTTCCAAATTTTAGGATCTAATCTCACCTGCTCTGACATCAGCTGCTACTCTGATTAAAAAAGAAGAACAAGAAAGAATTAGGTTTAGTCAATTTTAATTAGTTAGAGAATGAGAAGTCAGCAAATTAACTCAAATTTAAATAATTATTTTTAATTAGGAGCTCGTCTAAGTTCATGTTAGGGATGGGAGGTGCATAACACAAGGTAGATGAATGCTATCAAACAAAACAATTAAGTCTGCTACACTACTCATAAACAACAAATTGACAAGATAAAATGAATAGAATTTTCTATCCAGAATGGCCTCATTCTAACTTATAAAATTAACACAAAAAGCTCTCTGTGCAGAAATCACAGATTCACCAGCCTTAAAAAATATTTCAATAGTAAAATCTGGTGCACTGTAGTCCAAGCTATGATCGTAACTGATCACAACTGAAAAAAAATGGTAAGACATTAACTAGATGGAGCTACAATTACGACTTGCCTGAGTTCACTTGCACCACACAGGTAACAGTTTAAAAAGTTGGAGGTATTTCTTCTGCATCCTGTATAAGAAGGTTGGTTGGGTGTGTACTATGGCATATCAACTTTCATAGGTTATTTAATGCCAAATCTTTTTTATAAATATATATCAAATGTATAGGGTTTGTAAATGAATAGTTTATGGGTAACAATTTGTTTGCACACAGCTACATGGTTTCAAGTATTGCTATCTAACACTAATAAGTTTATTTGTGCATAGTTAAAAGTTTCAAGTTATGTAATCGAATGCCAACAGTTTTCTTTGTACACAAAGAGTTTCAAGTATTGCTAGCTAACATCAATAGTTTTATTTGCCCATGGTTAAATGTTTTTAAGTATTTGTATAATTTTCTTTGTGATAGATAAAGGATCACAGTGGACTTGGGAATAATGGTCATGAAGAGATACTTCCCATTCTCCAGAGCTTCAGGACTAGAGCCTCATCATTAGATAGTTTAGTATTATATCCAAGATACTTGGTGGATGTGGGGGTTACCCCTCTGCAGAGATGCAGTCAGCATGTTATACAGCCCCAGCCAACTGAGCCATTTTCTTTAGCATTTCCCTCCTCCTCGATTTATTTCTCTTTCACTCAGTGCACAACCTCATGGTTTCTTCTTCACCTGTTGATAGCTCGTCCTTTTATTTCCTTTTCTGGTTCAGCAAATTGCTGCATATATTCACTGGATGAGCCTGTCACCAAATTATTCTTCTCTTTATCCAATGATTGTAACAATATTTCCTTTATCCCCCATTAAACTTTTATCCCCCATTAAACTTTTATGCCTCATTAAACTTTTAGTTACACAAATCACACTTTTTAGTTTATCTATGTATATAAGTTCAAAAAGTATTGAGACTAAATTTTTTAATTTAAAATTTTTTGAAAACCAATTGAAGATTAAATGCACAGGTTGGTTGGTTGGTTGGTTGGTTTTTATGGCATATCAACTTTTGTAGGTTATTTAATGCCAAATCCATTTTTATGCAAATAGTCAGTTCTATTTCAAATGATTATGTTTAGCATGAGTACACAGTTTAATTGTCAAAAAACATTTCTATTGCAAGCTATTCAGTTTAGTCAAATAGTTCTAATTCAGCTAATTCAGTTTAGTATAAGTACAGATTTTGTTTACACACAGTTAAATGTCAAAACAGTTCAATATTAAACTAATCAGTTTAGTGTAAGTACAGTTTCAATGTCAAAAAACAGTTCCATTTCAAATAATTCAGTTTAGCATAAGCACGCAATTTAAATGCAAGTACGGTTTAATTTTCAAAAACATTTCTATTTTAAGCTATTCAGTTTAGTCAAACAATTCAATTTAGCATAAGTATGCACTTAGTTCTATTTAACCCATAGATAGAGCCCTATCAGGTGCTACCATACTGGGCCAGAGTGGACGTGGGAGCAATGGCAATGAAGGGGTACTCCGCATTCCCCAAAGTTCCAGCATTGTTGGAACCTCACCATCAGATTGTTTAGTGTCATATCCAGAACACACACATTTAACTCTGTGTATTGCCCAGTTGGCTGGGGCTGTAGCATACACTGACTGCATCTCTGCAAAGGGGTAAGACCCTCCCACCTATGAGCGTCCTAGATATTACACTAAACAATCTGATGGTGAGGTTCCAACAATGCTGGAGATTTGAAAAATGCAGAGCACCCCTTCATTGCCATTGCTCCCAGATCCTCTCTGGCCTGGAATGGTAGCTCCTGATAGGGCCTTATGTATTGGTTAAATAGAACTAACTGAATACATATGCTAAACTGAATTGTTTGAATTAGAACTGTTTGATGAAACTGATTATCAAGACAGTGAGAATCTAACATTCAGTAAATGTTGTTAACACTTTGTCTATGCGATTCAGTGTGTGTGCATGTATATATTTGTATATATATATATAAGTTGGCAACCTTAGTGACCTGAAGGCTCCCTTTTCAATAGATACTACACCAAGGTGTACATGAGGGTGCTATACCTTTCCCTGGATTGCTCCATTTTACCCTTGATCTTTACCTTATAATGCTGAGTGTTAAGCAAGGTGGCATCAAGTACCATTTTTTGAGTCTTTGGTATGACTCAACCTGGGATTGAACCCCAGTCTCCCAGAAAATTGACAAACACCCAACTCATTAATTAACTCTGAGGAATATTTATTTTCCCCAAGTATATATATATATAATATATATATGTTGCTTACAATTCACATACTGCTGTAGTATTTTAGCAGAAGTTATCAGGGGAGAACTGGAGTACTCAGAATTTTTTACTTAAGCAGTTCACTTTCTGCCTCTTATTGTAAAAACATGCCTTCATGGATATAAGATGGGGTAGGTTTAATTCAGCTTAGTCCATCTATTCCTTTACCTTTAATATAAGCATAAAATTTCAAAGCCATAGAGTGACAGCTCGATTGGTGTATGTGTATATATATATATATATATATATATATATATAATATTGTGTATAAATAAGTATAACCCTAACATCTTTTGATAAAAAGTAAATTTTCTACTTAATCAATGCTCAGCATTATAAGTTACAGATCAAGGGTAAAGTGGAGCAATCCAGGGAATGGAATAGCGCCCTTTCCTACATCTCGGTGTAGTAGCTATTGAAAAGGGAGACTTTGGGTCACCCTCGACTATGGTTGCCAACTTTACTTACTTTTTTTTTGTTGTTTGCATGCAGTCCTATCAAATACAAATGATTTTTAAACAGATCTCTTTGATATATAAATAGGACCCAAACAGGTACTACCACTCTGGGTCAGAGTGGACTAGGAACTCCCCACATCTCCAGAGCTGGAGCCTTACCATCAAATACAGTTTAGTGTCATACCCAGGGTATCCCATTCTGGAGAGACCTTACCCTTCTGCTGGGAGTACAATCAGTATATTCTAAGTCCCACTGACAGGGTAGTTTATTTTCAGAGTTTCAGGGCATTGGTAATAAATAAAATCAAACAATATATATTCTAATTGTATTATGTTCCACGAGAAATAATAAAATCATAGCATGTTGGACAGCAATTGTATGGCCACTTACCTCCCATCTCAAAAACCATCCAAGGAAGGCATGCTGGACACTACTGGAAAAGTAAGGTTGAACTCATGAGCACTGTTCTTCAAGGGACTCTCACACATGAAGGCATGTAGTTTAATGGCTATTGTTATAGGAAATAGATATGGGTAAATAGTAGGGCAGACTGGCTCTTTAACCTAAGTATAGCAACCAGTCTAAAACAAAAACCTGTTAAAAACTGACCTTGTATCCCATCCTGTTCATGTGGGAGGATTGGGTAAACATATACACATAAGAACACCAATGTTGGATCAACTCTGTGCAAAGACTGGATGCCATCAAGAGAATTCACCAAGAGTGATAGCCAATAGGGACACATAGCAAGAGAGAATTGAGGGAATCCTTGCTGATAGTACACCTTGATGATGATGATGATCTTTGATTTCAAGTAAAACTTTTTATAAAATTTATCAGGGGTTCACTTATCTAAGGGCAATATTATATGAAATACTATATATTTTAAAACATCAGCAAAAAATGTCCATATCATATGCACTTATATTAAACAAATATTTTCTTGCACAAAAAACAACAAAAAAGAAACTCAAAATTTATCTCTGAACAAAAATATATATTTGCTACTTTTCAGACTTTACGCACACATAGACATTCAAGAAGAAAAAAGAAAGAAAAAAAAAGAAGGATTAATTGACTTTTTTCGCAGAGAAAGAAAAAAAGTTAACTTGACCAATCCGATTGCAGAGAAGTCTAGCCAATAAGCCAGCAATCGATCACTTGGCAAGTGAGACCAATGTACGTGATTCCATCTTCACATTGTTACGACAAGACTCAAAAAAGAGAACATCAATGTATTCAGCTTGAGTAACTTTGGACTGCGAGCTCAGTGTTATCGGATTGATTAATTGACGTGGAATTGATGCGGCATAACACAAGGAACTCAGTGATGAAAGTATTTTGTTTTTATGATTTATGGCTTAGGAGGCACAGGCTAAAATATGAGTTTTCCTTGTAGACTTTGTGATTTCATTTAATATAGATAAACACAGTAAGTAAATGAAAAGTTTTTTGCATCCTATTAGATAAGAATTTTCTTTGAAAAAGGAAGTCACTATAATTTTCCAGGTAAAAACTGATATATACCCATGTCATTTTAAGATGGACAAATATGAAATTAGGCTATTTGGTTTAATAGGGTATCAATTCTTGATGGTTAGTTAGGTTTGGTTTGGTTTCTTTGTTTAATGGCATATCATCCTTTGGTGGTTATTTAATGCCAAAGCTATTCTCCTAGAAGAACAGTAGTTGTACTATTTAATCCATAGCTGGGAAGATAAGGGGGTTCATACCTTTCCCAAGGGTATTCGCCCAAAAGTGAACGTAATAGCGCGACTGGAGTACGAACTCGCGTTCTACAATTCCGCAGTTTATCGCTTTAACCATTACACCATGAGGACACCCCGATGGTTAGTTAATGCCAAATTCAGTTTAAACTTATGAGTTCTAAGTAAATAGTTTGTAGATAACATTATTTTTAAACAAGCCAGAGCTAATTGTTTGCAAATAGTTAAATGCTTTCAATTATTGCTATCTATTGTTTGCACAGAGTTAAATGGTTTCACATATTGCTATTTGTTATTTGCACACAGTTAAATAGTTTCAAGTACTAAAACCTAATACTAATTATTCCATTTGATATTATTTGTTTACATTCACTTGAACTGTTTTAAGTATTGCTATCTAACATTAATAATTCTATTTTTTAAGTATTTCTATGTAATATAAATAATTTATGTTGTATGCCCTTCTGGCATTATGATGAATGATGAACCATAATGAAGATGAAGGAATAGGCATGAGGTGCCCGTGGTGAAATGGTTATCGTCGTAGGAAATGAACACGGCGACTTGAGTTCAAATCCTGGACGAGAATGATTGCATTTCACATAGCACTAATACCCTTGGGAAAGGTATGAATCCAATAATTCTCCCTCCAGCTATGGGTAAATAGTAGGACAGACTGATTTCTTCAGCCTTGGTGAGGCAACTAGTCTAGGAGAAGGAAAACTCTGAATTCAAACCTGTTAAACTCCGCTTAAAAATAGACCCTGTGTCATATCCTGCCCGAGCGGAGGGGTTGGTAAATAGGATGAAGGAATAGGCATGACACATCTTTATAAAACTATCTCTCTCTTTATTTCTCTTGAAAGGGTATGAAGTTGAGTGTAAGTGTGAGATAGAGACAGGGAGACAAAGACATATGAAGGACTTGGACACTGCTATATTAACCCTTATCTTCTTAGCCGCATTGTGCTATGCTCATAGCGTCACTTTGCACTTCTTCTTCACCACACTGTGCCACACTCAGATTCAGAGCTCCACTTAGCACTTCTGCTTTTTTTTAACGAGATGTTCTCAACTGGTCTTCACCTGGGGGCCACTTGGTCCCTTGTGGCCACTCTGGGTTTCCAAGACTGAAGACTCAACAGAAGACTGACGACAGACTGTTACTGCTGTTGGGTGCCCTCCAAAACCAGGCAGCCACTCTCCATGATTGACTGAATCTTCTCTGCAATTCCTTGAGAACTGACTGTTAGTGCTGTGGGCTATTGCTTGCTCCAGGGAGGTGCCCAGAGCCCACTCTCCATAACTGACCAAATCTCTTCTTTCTGCAAGAATGAGACTGACTGTGACTCTGTGGGTACCTGTGTATATATAACTTCATAATGCCTACACATTTCCAGTTCAACCTTCATGGGCTGCTCACACTCATGCATCACTGCCATACTGTGATCACTTTGTTTACACAACTTGAACACCCGGCTCTGTCAAGGGTCAATTTGAAGCATTTACACAAAGCTGTATAGTTTCAAATAACTAATAATAATTCTTAGTAAATGATCAAACTGTTCATAGATGGGACCCTAACAGGTACTAACAATCTGGGTTAGAGTAGACCAGGAAGTAATGGAAATGAAGTGGTACTCTGCATTCTCCAAAGCTCCAGAACTGGAGCCTCATCAACAAATGGTTGAGTATCATATCCAGGACATTGGTTGAGGTCAGAGGTTCTTACCCCAGTGCAAAGATGCAGTTGACATATTCTAGAGCCCCATCTGACTGAGCTGTATTATGAAATTAAGAGACAGCCATACATTTTAATGAACCAAAAGTATAGAATTATAGACATAACTACCCTATTTGTCTCTAATACTCTCTAATTTCAAACTAATCCCAAACCTGTTTGTTCCTGTTGCAAAACATTTCTATATTAAATTACTTGCACCTTATTTTACCAAAAAATTATTTGCAATATATTTCTGATGTAAACTCATTTATTATGTATTTCTATGGTAAAATCATTTGCAATATATTTCTGATGTAAACTCATTTACTATGTATTTCTATGGTAAAATCATTTGCAATATATATTTAGTGATGCAGTTCTATAGTAAAATCCTTTTCAGTGACATAATTAATTTATTTTTCATATATTTTCAGAGTAAAATATTTAGCAATAAACTCATTTTCAAAGCCTTTATAGGTAAGGTTAGGTCGGTTAGGTTTTAAGACATAACAACCCTTGTGTCGAAGTTCTGTACTTGAGTGTAGTTCATGTGTTGAATTACACATGAAAGTGAATAATAACTTGAGCATCAGGAAGCGAAGACTATATGCGCATCAGGGTGTTCCACAATGCACAGGTGGTCTTGTCCATTCCCAGTGTGGTGACTGGCTGCAAGCCGAGGAGTAGCCATGCTAGCCTGTATATATGCTGGCCCGCTCATTGGCATTTTTGTCTGTTAGCCGACACTGGCCGGGCCGCCAAGCCAGTATGTATTGTTTATCATTTTCTCCTGAACACCAGGGCAGCAGCTTCTTCACCTTTTGGTTATTCAGTGCTAAATTCTGTTTATTCATATATCAAATACATATGATTTGTAAACACATATTTTGTAAATAACATTTTTAAACGAGCCAGAGCTCATTTATTTGTGCACAGATAAATGGTTGCAAGTATTTCTATCTAACACTAATAATTCTATCTAAAATTAATCATTTATTTGCATAGTTAAATGGTTTCAAGTATTCCTATATAACACTAACATCGCTCATTTATTTGCACACAGTTAAATGGTTATATATATGATTTAAAGTAAAGTTGGTGACTTCAGTCAAAGGTGACCCAAAGGCTTCCTTTTGAATAGCTACTACACCAAGGTGTAGGGGAGGGTGCTACTCCATTCCCTGGATTGCCCCACTTTAACCTTGATCCTTACCTTATAGTGCTGAGTGCCAAGCAGGGCAGCAACAAGTACCATTTTTAGAGTCTTTGGTATGACTCGACCTGGAATTGAACCCTGGTCTCCCAGACCATTGGCAAACACTCTACTCATTAGGCCAATGGTACTTGATGCCACCTTGCTTAACTCTCAGCATTATAAGGTAAAGATCAAGGGTAGTGGAGCAATCCAGGAAATGGAGTAGCACCGTCCCTATCAGATTGTTTAGTTACATATCCAGGTTACTTGATGGGTGGTCTTACCCCACCCCCTGCATAGATGCAGTTAGCATATTCTACACCCCCAGAACTCTGGACTGATGCATTTCTAAAGTAAAATCAGCTGCAATGCATTTATATAATAAAATCATCTTCGAGCAAACCCATTTGTAATGCATTTCTATAGTAAAATCATTTGCAATGCATTTCTGTAGTAAACTCCTTTGCAATAAATTTTCATAACAAAAAAATTTGCAATACATTTCTCTGATTTCAGAAAAAATAATATCTGATATTTCATCTTTAAAATAACTAGTGATGGTTTAAAGCACTTTAAAAAAAAGTTTTGGTCGATTTTTAAAAATCTTGCACTTAACAAATATAGTCTTATGTAAAGAGAAGAGTAAATCAGTAAAAAATATGAAAAGACACTTTGTCTTGGTTTTTCTCAAAACTTGTTTGAAGAAAATATTGCTGCCAAAATATTGCTTATATATATATATATATATATGTGTGTGTGTGTGTGTGTGTGTGTGTGTATAAGCACTATTTTCACAGCAATATTTCTTTTAAGAATTACCTAAAGGGCAATCTTTATTGTCAGGGGAAATAGACTTAGTTACCCAAGTTCAAATCCTGGATGAGCCTGTATTTCACATAGCACTAATACACTTAAGGAAGGTATGCATGCAAACATTCTCCCTCAAGCTGTGGGTAAATAGTAACCTTGCTAAGACAACAAGTCTAGAAGAAGGAAAACTCTAAATACAAAACTGTTAAAGTTTTCTTAAAAACCAGTTGAAATCCACAGAAAATTTGACATTCAATCACATCCTGCTCATGTGTGTGTAGGGTAAATAGACATTATATATATATATATATATAGCCTAGTCACATGGGACTGTAGAATACACTGACTGCATCCCTGCAGAAGAGTAAGATTCCTCCAACGAGTGTCCTGGTATATGACATTAAAACATCTGATGCTGAGGCTTCAGCCCTGGAGCTTTAGAGAATTTAGAGTACACCTTCACTGTCATTACTCCCAGGTCCACTCTGACCTGGTGTGGTAGCACCTGATAGGGTCCTATCTGTGGGTTAAATAAAACTGTTTGACATTTAGTCTGCATGTAAACAAATGATTTGCAGTAAAATCAATAATTAAACTAGAACTGTTTGATCATTTAACTGTGCATAAACAAATGACTGATGTTTAATTGAATCATTTGTGATACATGATAATACTTGAAGCCATTTAACTTTGTTGACTTATGCTATGCTGAATAGTGAGAAATAGAACTATTTGATCATTAATGACTGTGTTTAATTGAATTGGTTGTGATACATAGCATTATTTGGAACCACTTAACTGTGTGCAAACAAATGAGGAATGTTGTATAGAATTATGAATGTTAAATAGCAATACTTGAAAATCTTTCACTGTGTGCCTAAAATGAAATTTTGAATTCACATAGCAATAGTTGTAGCTATTTAACTGTATGCAAATGAATGAATCATGTTCAATATAATAACAATTGTTGAATAGCAATAACTGTAACAACTACACTTTCAACAAACAAATGATTAACATTGAACAGAATAATTAGTGTTAGATAGCAATACTTGTAACCACTTTACTGTGTGCAAACAAATTAATATTGAATAAAATTATTAGCATTAGATAGCAATAACTAGAACCACTTTACAGTATAGCAGAAAGAACTTCATATGTTTGGCATGTAAATTATTTTGACTGTTGGTCTCATCATATAATTTCACCCAATGGGGATGATGAATCCCATTCGGCTCAGATGACTTTCCTGGGCATATTGAATTCGGTGAAAGCCTGCCAAACTACCTCTTCCTCAAAATCTTTCAAGCTGGACGAACGTATTTCTGTCAGCTCCTTTTTCAGCAGCAACTCACCACCACAAAGATAGAGCTATCTGGTTCATGGACCCTTTGGGTCTACCTTTTTAGACCCAGGGGTTCCCAGTTGCAAATGAACTAGACGTATTAATTCCGCCTCTTGACAATTCAGCTACTTCATTCCTGGACAACCTTTTCTGGAGACCTTGATACTTCTCTCCTACAGCAAACAGGACCATGCATCATGGTTGAATATTTCATTCATGATCTACTGTCTAATTCATGGACCTTTGGGTCTTCACTTCTAGACCCAGGGTTCCACTGTTGAATACAAATTAGATGAATTAATTCCGCCTCTGACAATTCAGCAACTTCATTCCTTGACAACCTATAAGGAGACAGCAATTACTTCAATCTCACGGCAACCAGGACCACACATCTACAGCTGAACATTCACTCCAGTTCTAAAATCAGCAACTCAATACTTGCTAGGTCTACAGCGATGCATATTCCGCTCTGACAATTAGCAGCTGTGATTCTTTCTCAATTCGATAACTATTTCTTCCTTCCTACGAGACTTGCAGCATAAGGGTATCCTTTATTCTGGCTGTCATTAAACCTTCTTGAAAATCTTTCGATATCTCATTCTGATTCATTTATTTTCCTTTAAATATAAAGTGAAGGTAACCTGTTCCACATTACAGCAATAACTGTATAGAAACAATAGCAATACTAGTAAACAAATTAGTTCTAACCCATTTAATTATGAAATTACCTACAAACTATTTAAATATATGCAAACAAATGACTGATGTTAAATTGTTACTGTTACATAGCAATACTTGAAACCATTTAACTGTGTGCAAATAAATATTTAATAGTAAACAGAATAATCTGTTTTAGAAAGAAATATTTGAAACCATTTAACTGTGTGCAAAAACAGAATTGTTCTAAATTGTTATCATCAAAATGTGTTGACAAATCATATATCTAATATATATTTACAAAGCAGATTTGGTATTAAATAACCTACAATGGTTGATATGCCATAAAACCCAATCAAACGAAATCCATCAGAAGATTTTTTTTTTCACGTATATGAAATCTTTATGTCATGAGAAAATGAAAATCAATCTATTTTAGATTTTATCTCACTCGATAGGCCAGTATTTGAGCTTTTGATTTAAAAACAATTTTTTTTATAACAATTTGTTCATTGACTATATATGTATATATATATATATATATGCACATAGGATTTTGAAAAATTGATATCATTTCATAATCTGATAACTCAAACAATTCTCATTTACATGATCTCAAATTTTAACGTAGAAATAATACAAAAGGCCATGTTTTATGCTTGAATGCCTTTTATTTTGTACAAAAAAAAAAAACAGACAAAAGACATTAGACAGAATTTTGTATTGTTTCAAGAAAATGCGAAAATCTATGATCATTTGAAGAATAATTTGTTGAATTATTAGATTACAAAATGATACTGATTTTTCTGAAACACCATCTATATTCACTAGCAAGCATACCTGGTATTGCCAAGGGTATGATACCTTCAAAGATGACAGCACAGTTTATATCAGGAGTGTAATATAGTTCTTCTTGCGTCAGTAAAAATATCAAAAAATTATTTCTACAGCAAAATGTAGCTGTAATTAAAAAATATTTTCATGTACAATCCCAAAGAAAACCATTCTTTTAGTGCCATCCACATCCTCAAATCCTAATCTTGAGAGGAAGTTTCAGTTTAGAAACAGATTAATAGTTTCTTGGAAGATTCCAAGAATTTTTTGACAGGGATAGGGAACAGATGAAGACTCTTTGAAATCGTAATTACATAGTGGTGCTCCCATAGAAGTGTTAATTTGTTGTTTTTTATTAATCACCTGTGGAAAATTCCAAGAATGTGTCGACAAAGATGGTGAACAGATGGAGACTCTTTGAAATCATAATATCACAGAGGTGCTCCCATAGAAGTGTTAATTTATTTTGTTTGTTTTTCGAATCACCTATGGAAAATTCCAAGAAAGTGTTGACAAAGATGGTGAACAGGTGGAGACCCTTTGCTCCACTAGAAGTGTTAGCATTGTTTTTAATCACCCAGTATACAAACACACACACACACACACACACACACACACACACACACACACACACACATATATATATATACAAATATATTATAACAGGGTTGGTTGTCACTAAATCACTTTGTGGGTTTGTGTCAAACCAAGTGCAATATAATATGGGGAGTGCTCAATATCTAGGATAGAGCTATTATATAATAATAATAAATAAATATATATTAGATATATATATTTAATTCATGGAATTTAGACTGCGACCCCTGGGTTTCATGGAGTTTGCAAAAATATAGAACTGTTTTGACATTTAACTGTGTGTAAACAAAATCAGTACTTATATTAAACTGAATTAGCTGAATTAGAACTGCTTGACTAAACTGAATACCTTGAAATAGAAATGTTTTCACAATTAAACTGTACTTACATTCAAAATGTGTACTCATGCTAAACTGAATTGTTTGAAATAAAACTATTTTCATAAAAATGGATTTGGTGTTAAATAGCCTACAAAGGTTAATATGCCATAAAACTGAAACAACCAACCAACCAAATAGCATTTGTATGCTATAAGAGGCAAAATCAAGGGTATTCAAAATATCATGCTAAAAATACCCCCCATATATATATATATATATATATATATATATATATATATATAAGCACACTCTATTCTCCAGGACAGTCCCTGTGGCATAGTGACTAATGTTCTGGACTGTGCTATTGTTGATAGTGAGTTCAAACTCAAATGATACAATTATGTCAAGTGTCTGACTAATACCCATGGGGAAGGTATGAACCCCTTATCCAGCCCAGCTATGGGTTAAATAGTACCACATTTTTCTACAAGGATGGCTTTTGCATTAAATAACCTATGAAGGTTGATATGCCATTAAGCAAATCAAAGCAAATTCAACTCTCCTCACATATTCACTGTTTACACACAGGTAGATAGGTAGATATGAATGACTTTAGGGGAGATATTTATTCACTCTGTCACTCACTCTCAATCATCTGTCCATTCATGTAGTGTCAGGTTTTTTCAGATACCATTCTCTTAAACAGATTGCAGAGTATAGATAATAGTGCATTTTTTTAATAGCACTTTTCTTATTATGTCTGTTTTAAAAATTTCACTGATAAACATGAACCACACTCTCAGACACATGTATATATATATATATATATATATATATATATATATATATATATATATATATATATATATATATGTACCAGGAAAATTTAAATGTTCAGTTTTTTAATGATTTTCTTGTCCTGAAAGAATTACTCTCAACTCTGGTTTAACTGGACTGAATAATTTTATATATATATATATATATATATATATATATATATATATATATATATATATATATATATATATAAACATGTGTCTGGGAGTGTTTTAAATATTCCACTGATAAACACCAACCATACTCTCAGACACATGTTTATATATATATATATATATATATATATATATATATATATATGTGTGTGTGTGTGTGTGTGTGTGTGTGTGTGTGTGTGTGTGCATGCACATACAAGGTAAATCAAAAAAAATTTTTATTTCTATGGGAGCACCTTTATGATTCTCTTTGAATGCTTTTATTTATAATGTATTTTGCAATAGGATCAAAAAAGCCATTATAAGTGACAGCTCATTTAAGAATATTTATGGATGGGAATATATTAAAAAGAAAAATCCCGTCAGAATTCTTCTGACAAGATGGCATGTTGCTGGAGTCATGCATTTTATTCTTTATACCATTTGCAAAAGTTAATCCACCCCTCAGGGAACTTCCATAAAAATACCCTTTCCCCCCCTCCCCAACTAGGCACATTTGAAAGCTTTTATTAGTGACTTGATTTACAATTCCCATTTATTCTGTTCATGGCATTAATTAAAACAAACAGACATATTTAATTATCAAAAAATAAATAAAAGATAGATAATTAATACAAGCAATGAATACAATTAACAAACCCCCGTTTAAATTGTTTTTATCCTTAAAGATATTAGTGAATATGTGGAGATTAAAAACTAATAAAATATGAAAAATATAAATAAATAAAACCACTAACAAAACAATTTAACCGAACAAAAAATAAAATAAAATTATCCCATAATTCCACTTCAGCTAAAAGTTAACTTTTGGTGCAAAATATAAGAACTCAGCCTCTTTCAGTGCCTGACCAGCTCACTGATTACACAAGCACTTGCAGACTCAGGAAACTAGTTTTCCATTGTATTAACTTTTATAATATTAACTCATGGGATAAATTAAACAAACATTCCACATGAAAAGCCAATAAATCTAACAAGAGAGTATGTGTCTGTAAAACCCCTACATTGCCATTACTCCCAGATCCACTCTAACCTGAAATGATAGTACCCATTAAAGTTCCATCCAATGGTGAAATAGATCTGTTTGGAAATGATTACAATTACACAAGAATATTTTAAAACATCAGAAAACTGTGTGCCAATTATTTTTATTAGGTTCAGTTTAGTTTCATTTTGGTTTCATTGTTTAATGGCATATCAACATTTGTGGGTTATTTAATGCTAAAGTTATCCTTATAGAAGAACAGTAGGTTACTATTTAACCGATAATTGGGATGATAAACAGGTTCATACTTTTCCAAGCTACTCAAGACCTTATAATTACTTGAACTATTCATATTGGATAGGAATATTTAAAACTATATAACTAAGTGCAAATTATTTGTATTAGATAGGAATACTTGATACTATATAGCTGAGTGTAAATTATTAGGATTGGATAGAAATACTTGATACCATATAACTGTGTGCAAATTATTTATATTGGATAGAAATACTTAAAACCATATAACTGAGTGTAAATTATTTGTATTGGATAGAAATACTTGAAACCATACAACTGAGTGTAAATTATTTGTATTAGATAGAAATACTTGATACCATGTAACTGTGTGCAAATTATTTGTATAGGATAGAAATACTTGAAACCATATAACCAAGTGTAAATTATTTGTATTAGATAGGAATAATTCATATATAACTGTTTGCAAACATATGATTATCAAATAGAAATAACTACTTTAACTATAGATTAAAAGCAAGTAAGTGTGTACAAATTATTTGTATTGGATTGGAATACTTGATTCCATCTAATGATTATTATAGACAAAAAATGTACAATTTAAAAAATACAATAGAAAATTATAAATATAAATAGTTATGATTACAATCAAACATTTTCAAATCAGGCAAATTTCAGCATTAAGTGACCCATAAGGAGTTGATATGCTATTAAATAAACTAAACCAAGAATGTGTGTTTGTAGAGTTAAGCAAGTAAGTGCTTAATCAGGCTTGAATTCAAAAAAAAATATTTTCTTTCATTCTCTTATATTCCTGTTTTTTTTTTTTAAATCTACATTCCCCACAATTCTTTTCTTACATTTGAAACAAATCCAGAGATTGTATGAGGGCTGTTCAATGAATAAAGGGGATCTCTCTATCGATCTAGTCCAGTTGACTGGGGTTGCAGAATACAGTGACTGCATCTCTGCAGAGGGGTAAGACCCTCCCCAACAATGATTGTCCTGCATATAACATTAAACAATCTGATGGTGAGCCTCCAGTAGGTCTGGAGGCTGGGGGAAGGCAAACTACCCCTTCATTGCCATCACTCCCAGGTACACTCTTGCCCAGAGTGGTAGCAACTGATCAGGTCCTATCTATTGGTCAAATAAAACTTTGATATTTAAAATGAGTAGAAACAAATGACTTATGCTAAATTGAATTATTAGAAATAGAACTGTTTGATCAGCAAAATGTATGTAAACAAATGAGTGATATTTAATTAAATTGTAAGTGACACATAGCATTACTTTGAACTATTTAACTTTGACTTATTTTAAATTGAATTGTTAGAAAGAGAACTGCTTGATCATTTAACTGTGTATCTATAAAATGTGTTTACAAATCATATATTTGATATATATGTAAAAACAGGGTTTGGCATTAAACAACCAACAATGATTGATATGCTATAAAACCAAACCAAATCTATCCATCTATATACAAGGATCATTTAATAAATAAGTTTTTTTTTTAAAGCAAAATGATTCTTTTATTCAGAACTTTTTCCTCATAAATGTAAACTTTGCATTGTTTGAAATTGGTTTATAGCAAAGTTATTTTTGTGAGGCTATTCCAAAAAACACCAAATCAAAGAAAGTAATCCAGGCTTGAACAGAGATCTGTCATCAAATCTTTAGTGGCTAGGAAAAGCAAACAATGTGAAATTTATAGAAAAATGTGTGATGTATACTGAGAAACATGTTTTAGTCAAAAAACATTTACAAAGACAGTCAATGAAGTGGACACACACTGACTTTCCAGTAAAAAAAAAAAATTCCAGGTGCAGCTCCCAGTAAAGAAGGTTATGCTGAGATTCTTCTGGGATTTGAAAGAACCATCACTACAGAATTTCTTGAAAACGTACAACTATAAACAGAGCTTCTAACTGCTAACTCCTTTGGCAAAATTCACCCCATTTATTGAATGACCCTTGTATTAGATTTAGATTTTTAAAAAAACTTTTGCACGCACTTATAGATTTTCAAGATATGGACCTTTCATTCACTCATTTACATATTTTCAGAATACATGCTTTGTATTTAACAAATCCGCATAATAAGGCTCTTTTTCTTTTTTCTTTTTCAATGATATGTATGGTAATTTACTGAGCTTTTATGCTTAGATGTGGCATAAGGCCGCATGAATGGGGCACCCAATGAGAATCAAACTCACTCTTGCAGGTTTGCTAGTCTACCTTGTTAACCATTACACCACCCGAGGTGCCCTTTCAATGATATGTATGCATAGTATGCTCTAGTCTTAGTCATTACTTTAACTTATATCTGAAAAAAAAAAGGTAAGCCATTAGCTTGATGGAGCTACCATTACCACATGCCTAAGTTCTTTTTCTTGACACTGGTGATTGCCCAGTTGGCTGGGGCTGTAGAATACACCGACTGCTTGTTTGCAGAGGGATAAGACCCCTCTCAACGAGTGTCCTAGATATGACACTAAAAAATCTGATGGTGAGGTTCCAGTAATGCTGGAACTTTGGGGAATGCGGGGTACCCCTTCATTGCCATCACTCCCACATCCACTCTGGCCCTGAGTAGTAACATCTGATAAGGTCTTATCAATGGGTCAAATAGAACTAAACAGCATACTTATGCTAAACTGAATTGTTAGAAATAGGACTGTTTTGACATGTAAACTGATTTGTTTGAAATGGAACTGTTTCTGTATCCTAAATAGAATTGTTTTTTGACATTGATGCTGTACTTATGCTAAACTGGTTTGAAATAGAACTGTTTGACTAAACTGAATAGCTTGAAATAGAAATGTTTTTGTTAAACTGTGTACTTATGCTAAATTGAATTTTTTAAAATAGAACTGCTTATTTGTATAAAAATGGATTTGGCATTAAATAACTTACAAAGGTTGATATGCCATAAAATTCAAACAAACAAACACAGGTGACAGTTTAAAAATGTGGGAAGTATTCTGGATAATAAATCTTTATCCACATAAGAAGCTTATAAATCTGGCAAGTGGATTCATGTGTCTGTAAAACCCTTACCCTCTGATCTCCAGTAAAAATAAATGTGGCTGGTGCAACTCCCACTAAAGAAGCTCATGCTGAGATTCAACTGAGACATGAAAGGAATCATCACTATTAATTTCCTTGAAAGAGGTGCAACAGTAAACATTACTTCCTATTGCTAACTCCTTCAGCAAAATCCACCTTATTTATTGAATGACCCTTGTATAAGATTTCAATTTAAAAAAAGAAATATATATATATATATATATATATATATAGGGTATCTCAATATACATGAGACCCATGTGACTGCTAATAAAACTACTACTAATTATAATGTGTTCTTTTTTTGTTTCATATTTGAAAATAGTATACAATAACAACGATTATTCTTTGATCACAATGCCTTGGACAAGAGAGGAAAAAATATTTTGCATCTCTACTTGTGTGGAGACAAAATTATTCAAAACTGTCTCAAAACAGACACAACCCATTAATACAATAATGATTTATTACTGAGAATAGAAACTCAAAAAAGATTACATGTCCTGGAAGCTGATATAATAATAATTAAAAAAAAACATTGATTTGATGTCTCTAGCTCAATGGTGCATTTTTTACTGGACGTGTTCCAAATGACCACCATTGCGCTTGTATCAGTAATAAATCATTAATGGGTTGCATCTATTTTGAGACACCCTGTAATATAAATGCAGCTCTGTGAATCAGGCATATTTCTTTTCACAACAACATGATAAAAAAATAAATAAAAAACAAAACAAATCAAAGTTATTGTTAACTCAAAATTGAATGCATAGATGTTTTCCACACAAAAGCTCTTTGTAATTTTAAAACCTTTTTCCCTGTAATCACTTCAAATGAATTGTTAAGCAGATGAACAGTTTTTTCTTTCCTTCTTCTTTTTAAGCATACAAGAAACAAGTGCTTCTCTTTTTCCTTCAATTATATGTTTTTCTTTTATTAAGATTTGAGAATGTGCGTAATGAGCACATTCTTTTTGATTTGTTACGTGGGTAGCGTGAATTCAGCAAATTATGCTAACCAGGTTCAAAACAAAATGTAGCTTAACATTGTAACATCAAAGCCTTCTGGGTATGGTGATAAAAAGCTTAATTACAAAATAAAACAAGCAAACAGCAGTTAACAATAATCGGTTGCTGATTTTGGTTTGGTTTTAAGGCATATCAACCATTAGAGGTTATTCACTGCCAAATCCATTTTTTACATAGATATCAAATATATGATTCCTAAAGACATTTTGTTGGTAACATTTTTAAAGGTGCATGTTAAATGGTTTCACTGATTTCTATCTAATATTAATCATTTGTTTGCACATAGTTAAATATTTTCAATATTGCTATTTAACACTAACAATTCAATTAAACATCAGTCATTTATTCACAGAGAATTAAATGATCAAACAGTTCTATTTAAACAATTTAGTTTAGCATAAGAACACAGATTTTTGATTACACACAGTTAAATGTAAAAGCAGTTCTATTTCAAACAATTCAGTTTAGGATAAGTACACAGTTTAAATGCCAAACAGTTCTATTTGACCCATAGACAAGACTCTACCAGGTGCTACCACTTGGTGTTAGAGTGGACCTGGGAGCAATGGCAATAAATGGGCACTCCACATTCCCCAAAGCTTCAACATTACTGAAGCCTCACCATCAGATAGTTTAGTGTCATATGCAGGACATTTGTTGGAGGAGTCTTACCACTTTGCAGAGATACAATCGGTGTATTCTTCAGCCGTCTGGCCAACTGGGCCAAGTTGTTAGGTGAAAAAGATGTCATCTTTTTAGGTTTTATTTTGTTAATAAGAAATACTTCACAACATAGGCTTTTGTGTATATTAATTTTTGTACATAAATGTTTTTAGTATTTTTTTTAATTGCTTATGTGTAATTCCTTTGAGGATAAAACTTAGTTATCATTGTGAAATTCTGGATTGATATTTTTGTTTAGTCTGGTGTGTCTTCTTCAATGGGGATAGCTGGTTTTCAGATCCACTAAATTCTGTTGAGAAAAAAAGAAAAGGTTATTTTTGGAAACCAAGACATTCTTGGGTTTTTTTTCTATTTTTTTTTGATTTGGTGAAACACTTAGGTTAAGGAAAATAACATATTTGATCAGAGTGTTATATATGAAATATTGAATTACCTGTCCTTGAGAAAATCACTTTTGCCATCAGTCATTGAAAATTTTAAAAATAAATTGTTACCATGGAAAATAAAATCAAAAACAGTGACATTATAAAAACAGTGAGCAGGAAAAATTCTATTTCATGGATGTCATAAAATGAACTGATCGATTGATTTTAATGGCATATCAACCTGTTTGGGTTTATTCTATGCCTAGAGGTTAGGGAATCTCTTTCATTGTATGTTTATATTTACATTTCTGGCATAGTTGTTTCATAAGAGTTTTTGTACACAATTATACGATATCAAGTATTCCTATCAAATACAAATAATGATGTAGTTTCAAATAATTATTTCTATTTGATAATAGTCATTTGTTTGCACATAGTTATATGGTTTCAAGTTAGTAGTAATCCTTAATAATGGAGGTGCCTGTGGTGTAATGGCTATCGTCATAGGAAATGGACATGGCAACACAAGTTCAAATCCTGGACGAGACTGATTACGTTTCACATAGCACTAATACCCTTGGGAAAGGTATGAATACAATTATTCTTCCTCCAGCTATGGGCAGACTGGGTCCTTCAACCTTGGGGAGGCAACTAGTCTAGGAGAAGGAAAACTCTGAAATCAAACCTGTTAAACTTCACTTAAAAATGACCTTGTGTCATATCCTGCCCGAGAGGAGGGGTTGGTAAATAGGGTAATCCTTAATAAACAATTATAGCTTTGAGTTACTACTCTAAATACAAATTATTTGGTACCAAGTATTCCTATTGTATACTAATCATTTTTAAACAGATCTATTTGACCCATAGATTTGGTTATCATATATTTACTGAGGTGACACCTCTCATGGTCACTAAAACACGTCAATCATTAAGCAGGTGTTGAAATGGGTCAACTGTGCTGAGTATCCTTACTCACTATGATACATCTACCTTCTAGTTTTTTAATTAATTCCATCACTCCAGGTCAGAGTGGACCTGGGAGTAATAGCAATTAAAGGGTACTCCACACTCCTCAGAGCTCCGGAACTGGAGCCTCACCATAGACCACAGATTAGTATCATATCCACGACCCCTATTTTTGGTAGGGTCTTACATCTCTGGAGATGATATGGACAGTATATTCTGAGCCCTCACCTCCCCGACAGAGTGAGTACTCATCCAGTGTCATAAATTGAAATATAAGAATATGGGAACACTTTTTTCTTATTTACTTTTACTTTCACTATTGCTTTTAAAATGTTTGGTCTGTTATTTTTTGTATGCTCTTTAATGTTGTGAGATCTATGCACTGGTAAAGCTAAAATATATATTGTTATTTTGGTTGTGTGTAGTAATGAAATAAAAGTGGTTGGGGTTTTGTTGTATACTCATATGCATGCGAAATCATAATGATACACAATAATAACGACGAGCAAACAGTCTTTTAGAAAATATATACCTCTCCCTTTATTTGAAAGGGTTGTATTTGAGAGGGAGTTGGAAACTGAACAGAACTGCAACATATTGACCCCCACTCATATGGCCATCAGTGTTTCTTTCCCGTTCTCCTAATGTTGCTCAACCGGAGGCCCGGGGGCCCACTCTGCTGGGTGCTGGCTTCCTCTACCGCATCTTGTCACCAATGGGTCTGATCTCCAAACTAACTCAAACTTCTTGTGCCAAGTTATATTATTGTTTTACGCCCACTCAATCTATTCTCATGGCTAGCCAGACTGGAATATGCCACTTCCGGCGTCTTTGGACTGGCATGTTTGATCATCATCAAGCAGAAATAACTGTCATGCAGTTCTGAGGTCACCCTCTTCCAGTGCATCAGTTTTTGACTGTACTGTGGGATTTTAACCCTGTCCCATATTATCAGCCAAGCTCGCCAACGCAATCTCTGGTCCAGGTC
Source organism: Sepioteuthis lessoniana (assembly GCA_963585895.1). NCBI lineage: Eukaryota > Metazoa > Mollusca > Cephalopoda > Myopsida > Loliginidae > Sepioteuthis > Sepioteuthis lessoniana. The sequence goes on from OY757936.1 coordinate 62,300,634, forward strand.
GGGGGTCAACATACAACAGTTTGACCATCATCAAAAAGAAAGAAAAAACAAAAAAAGTAGTGGCGGTGGTAATAATAATAATAATGAGACTATGCAGACCACAGCATTATTAAGATTGGCTAGAATACTGAGAGGAGTCCTGGAAACTCGAGGAGACTCCAGTGGAAAACTAACAAGGCATTGCCATTATTCCCAGGTACACATCGACTCAGAATGGTAGTACCTGATAGGGCCTCACCAATGAGTCAAATAGAATTGATTGACATTTAAACAGTGTGAACAAATGACTTAGTGATACATAACAATACTTGGAATCATTTAAATGTGTGCAAATGAATGTGTAATATTAACATTAGATAGCAACACTTGGAATTGTTTAACAATATGCAAAGGAATGAATAAAGTAAAGTAAAGTTGGTGACCGTAGTCGAGGGCGACCAGAAGGCTCCCTTTTCATTAGCTACTACATCGAGGTGTAGGGGAGGGCGCCACTCCTTTCCCTGGATTACTCCACTTTACCCTTAACACGTACCTTATATTGCTGAGTGTTAAGCAAGGAGGTATCAAATACCATTTTTTAAGTCTTTGGTATGACTCGACCTGGGATTGAACCCCGGTCTCCCGGGCCATTGGCGAACACTCTACCCACACATCAATAAGCAATACTTGTTATCACTTCACTGTTTGCAAACAAATGATCAACATTAAATTCAATTATCAGTGTTAGATAGCAATAATTAATTTGGTATGGTTTATTTTTATGGCATACCAACCATTGTTGGTTATTTGATGCCAAATCCTTTTTATGCATATATCAGATATATGATTTCTAAACACATTTTGTAGAGCCCATTTTTAAATGGGCCTGAGCTCATTTTCCTAGTGGGTAGAGTGTTTGCCAATGGTCTGGGAGACCTGGGTTCAATCCCAGGCTGTGTCATACCAAAGACTTTAAAAATGGTTCTTGATACCTCCTTGCTTAACACTCAGCAATATAAGGTATAAGGTAAAGTGGAGCAATCCAGAGAAAGGAGTAGCGCCCTCCCCTACACCTCGGTGTAGTAGCTATTGAAAACAGAGGCTTCAAGTCACCCTTGACTACGGTTACCAACTTTAGTTACTACTAAATGGTTTCACTTATTTCTATCTAATACAAATAATTCTATTTACCATTAAGCATTTGTTTGCACACAGTTAAATGTTTTCAAGTATAGCTACTTAACACTAACAATTCAATTAAACATCAGTCATTTATTTACACACAGTTAAATGATCAAACAGTTCTATTTCACACAATTCAGTTGAGCATGTCAACAAAGTTAAATCAGTCATTTGTTTACACACGGTTAAATGATCAACCAGTTCTATTTCAAGCAATTCAGTTTAGCATGTCATTTGTTTGCACTCAGTTTAAATGTCAGAGAGCTTTAGTAGACTAGGTCAGAATAGACCTGAGAGTAATGGCAATGAAGGGGTACTCCATATTCCTGAAAGCTCCAGCTATACTGGAGCCTCACCATCAGATTGTTTCATGTCATATCCAGGACAATCTTTACAGGAGTCTTATCTCTCTGAAGAGATGCAGTCAGTGTATTCTACAGCTCCAGCCAACTGGACAAAGCAATAACTGAAATCATTTAACTATGTAGAAACAATAGCAATACTTGTGTGCAAAAAAAAAAGTTAGTTCCAACTCATTCAGAATTAAAATTACTTACAAATCGTATTTAAATCCAAGCAATCAAATAACAGATGTTAAATTAAATACTTAAAAACATTTAACTATGTGCCAAAAAAAAATGATATCAAGAAAATGTGTTTACAAATCAAATATATTTGATATATATGTATAAACAAGATTTGGCTATAAATAATCTACATGCTATAAAACCCAACTAACAAACCAACCATTTACTATAAATATCTCTACTAGTTGGAGTTTGGCATGTGATACTTTTCAATATGGTCAAAGGCCCTAATCCTTAGTTATCACAATTAGAATGGCAAATGAAAACGTGATCAGTTTTATATCCCATTCTGTGTCTAAAAACCTGACTCCTAACTCTGCTGTCCATGTTCTTTTTGTGACCAACTATGGTAGGCAGGCAAGGAAAAGAACACTCTCTCTTGAATGGACCGCTCAGAAAGCCTTGACCTCTGACTGTACAAGCACAAAAGACTTCAGTTCATTATGAACATAAAAACGAACCTTTTCATCCCCCATCCAGAAATCCTCTTTCTACTTCATCATCTTTTAAAATCTGCTGACCTCCCTAACTTGTTTTGTTACCTTTGAGGAGCTGGACAGTTAAAGAAATTGTTCATTTTTTTTTTTTTTGGCCATCAACCCTTACTTCTCTCTTTTAAATCAGAGAACGGGAGCTGTCTATGAGGAAGGCTCCCTGGATTGGAGCTGAATAATTTCTGCTGTATTAGAGTAAGAACTTAGGTACATTTATTTCACTCTTCACATATACGGAGGTGTTTGTGGTTTAATGGTTGTCATCATAGGAAGTGGACATGGCAACCCAAGTTCAAATCATGGAGGAGGCAATTTGCATTTCACATCGTGTGGGAATTGGAATCAAACATTTGGGGAAGGTATGATTCCAATTATTCTCTCTCCAGTTCTGGGTAAATAGGAGGTCAGACATTGTTCTTTAACCTTGGTATGGTAACCGGTCTAGGAGAAGGAAAACCCTGAATTCAAACCTGTTAAACTCTGCTTAGAAATTAGACTTGTGTCACACTCTGCTTGTTATGGAAGGATAGGGTAAATAGATATATACACATATGCTCCGTATACCCACACACCCGTACTGCTTGTATCTAGATGCATATACATATGAAGATCATTAAATAAGTTTCCCTACTTTTTTCATATGGGCACTTTTATTGATAGTACACACATGAAACTCTAGTCCCCTTTCAAGTAATCTCCTCTGGCTGCAATCCACTTGTTGTACCGTTCCAGCAACTTCTGGAAGGCCCCACTGAAGTCCTCTTGTGTGAGCGTGTCAATTACCTTCATCACAGCCTCTTTCATCTCCTCAAATGTCTCATAATGAAAGCCTCTGAGCTTAGGGAATAACCAAAAGTCACAGGGAGTAAGGTCTGAACTATAGGGAGGGTGAAGAACTGTCTTGATGCCCATCTTGGTCAAATAGTCTGTGACAAGGATGGAGTTGTGGACTGGTGCATTGTCCTGCTGGAAATGCCACTGACCCGATTTGAAGAGTGCTGGCCTCTTCTGACGGAATCTCTTCCTGAACTCCCTTAAAACCTCAACATAGTAACCTAACTCTAACCCTTTGGCCAATCAACTTTGGTGTATTGACTTCCTTACTCCTCCCACACCTCTCATCATCATTCACAGACTCCTTACCTTCCTTGAATCTCTTATACTACTCAAAAACTGATGCTTGATTCATGCAAGATGATCCAAAAGCAGTCTGAAGCATTCAATACGTTTCTGTGGTATTTTTTCCAAGTTTAAAACAGAATTTTATTGCATATCATTCTTTTAAAGTATCCTCATGTCCAGATTGCATTTTTGAAACTCACCAGCTGTGACAATCAGGCTTTAGTAGAGTGTATTCCAATTGCTGCTGTAGCTATTCATTTGAAGTTGAAACCATAAAAATTAGTCTGTCATCTCATTAGATGTATAGCAATAACATAGTGAATTTTCAAGTCTATGACAATTTTAAATGCCTGTACAAAAAAGGTCTGGAAACTTATTGAATGCACCACGTATATTAACAGAAACATTTATTTTATTCAAAACACATCTCTTGGTATTCAAGACATTTATTCCACTGAGAATTTCCATTGGGCAGGTTTATGCAGTATCATTGTTCGCATAGAAGATAGCAAAATGATAAGACAATAGTATATTCAGAAATATCAAACAATATTATTGCAAACAAGACTGGCCTTTTATAAAACAATTGAGTTGTACAAGTGTATAAGGTGAGTCTAAAATTACACCAACTAAAAGAGAAAAAAAGAGATGAATTTAATATTCTCCTGAAGAGAGAACAGTATTTAACAGTACATTCTTGGTAAATGGGTGATTGAGGCAATGTATATGTTAGGTAAGGGATTTGGTTCAATGGCATCTCAACCCTTGATGGTTATTCAATTCTAAATCCTACTCACAGATGATTTTTAAGTGAATGATTTATAGGTAATGTTTTTTGAATGAATCAGTGATTATTTGTTTGCACATAGTTAAATGGTTTCAAGTATTGCTATTAAATATTGATAATTCAATTTTATATCTATAAACAGTACTATTTGATCCACATATGTGACCCTAACAGGTACTTCCATTCCACGTCAGAGTGGGCCTGGGAGTAATGGCATGAGGGAATGCATGGAAATATTTCCTTTGCTTGTGGTGTAATGTTTATAATCATAGGAAATGGACTTGATGACCCGAGTTCAAATTCAGGACAAAACCATTTGCATTTCACATAGCACTAATACCCTTGGGAAAGGCATGAATCCAACTATTCTCCCTCCAGGTATGAGTAAATTGTAAGGAAGACTGAGGTTTTAAGCTTTGGTGTGGCAACTTGTCTAGAAAGAAAACTAAATTTAAACCTGTTCAACTCCACTTAAAAATTTCCCCTTGTGTCACATCCTGCTTGTGTGGAGGGGTTGGGTAAATACATATGTTAGACTTGTTTTCCTGTAAATCATCACTTTAGGAGTTGAGTTAAAAATTTACGGTGTCTTCAAAGTCAGTGGCAAAAAGCAGGGGATAGCTGGTCACAGACCCATTAGATTTTGGTGGCAAAATAGGGAAAAGTTATTTCAGGAAATGATGACACACTGGGTCATTCTATTTTAAGTGTGATGAAAACTTGATAGCTGGCTCGATTTGACAAATCTTTTTTTTTTTTTTGTCTCAGAAAGTGAGTAATCAGTATCTGAGGAAATCATTAACACATAATTTGAAGTCCCTCTGTCTTGTGTGATAAAAGAAAAAAATGAGAGTAAATTCAGAAGTGGTGAAACAGTATTAGTACAAACAAGACTGGTCTTTTATCAAACAAAATACTTTGGAGAAGTGTCTAAAAGGAATAGATAAAGAAAGAAAAAAAAAAAAAAAAGAAAAGAAGAAGAAATGGCCTTTACTTTCAGCTGAAGAGAGAACAGTGTTATTCTGAAATAAATTCTTAGAAAATGGGTAATAGAGGCAAATGTATAGAATCATTTCAATTGATGATAGATTGGACTTGCTTCCCAATAAATCATCATTTTACGAGTCGAGTCAAAAATCTATGATGTCTTCACAGTCAGTAGGATTAAGTCAGTTGCCATGAGAACATGAGAAGTTGCAATAAAAAACAACTGAAATTAAGATGAAGGAAATATCAACGAAAGAGCTGAGAGATATTTTCTTTTTATTCTATTTATCTAAAATTTTGGCATGACACAATACCAGACTTGGTTTCTGGTATTTCTATGTAGTTTACCTTTTCAACTTACAACATTTTTTCACTAAAAATTACCTAAATTTAGTTGTACTTATCTCTCAAAAATTTACTACTTGTTAGCTCAATCTGGCAAACTTGTTTTGGTCTCAAAAAGTTTTCAGTATTCCTATATAGTCTATCTTTTTAACTAATAGCATTTTTCTAAAATTAAAAATCAACTAAATTAAATAATACAGGCATTCAAAAAAATAGCCAAATCCTCTACTTGCTAGCACAATCAGGCAATTTTGGTCTCAGAAAGAAAGTAGTTGGTATCTGTCAAAATCATTATCTCATGATTTAAGGCCCCTTCATAACTAATGATCCTGTTTGATGAAGGACAATGGTAAACTCAAATGTAGCAAAACAATGTTAGTACAAACAAGACTGTCCTTTTATAAAATTGCAGACTTTGTAGAAGTGTCAGACATGAATAAAGAAAAATAGACAAATAAAAAATAAAAAGATGGCCCTTACTTCCACCTGAAGAGAGAACAGTATTTTTCTGAAGTACATTCGTGGTAGGTGGGCTACTGAGGCAATGTATAGAGACTTTTCACATGATTGATGATAGATTGGGCTTGTTTTCCGACAAATTATCACTTTATGAGTTGAGCCAAAAATCTATGATGTCTTCACAGTCAGCGGAAATAGATCAGTTGGCAATGGAATGCACTGTTTCATTCATCACCTGCCAATCGTAAATCTTCACGTCTGAGATGGAAGGCTGTGTTGCCTGACTCACTCAGCACGGACACTCTGACACTCTCTCTCTCAGACGGTACCTAGCCAAAAAGCCAGAATAATAGTTCTAAACGCACAAACTCTGTTTACATTTCACTGCCAAAAACAGGCTGGTGTTAAAACATGCAAAGCATCCTCTTCATCCGACCCAACCTTAATCAATGAATAATATTAGGGTTGTGTTTTTTTTTGTCTTTCTGATGTTTTTTTTTTTTTTTTTTTTTGCTTGGTCTTGAATTCAAAAGTAGCTATTAACAGATCTCATTTGCTTTGACAAGTTCAGGATTAGGTTGGTTTGTTTAATGGCATATCAATTCTTTTAGGGTTATTTAATGCCAAAATAAGGTTTCATTGCATTTCTTTTTTAAATTACAATTTTATTTATCTGTAATCATTTGTTTGCACACAGTTATATGGTTTCAAGTATTTTTATATAATACTGATGATTTATACACAGTCATATGGTTTCAAGTACTGTTATCAAATACAAGTAGTTTATACATAGTTATATGGTTTCAAATGCTCCAATCAAATACTAATGATTTATACACAATTATGGTCACGTCATACCAAAGACTTTAAAAATGGTACCTCCATGCTTAACACTCAGCATTATAAGGTATGCATCAAGGGTAAAGTGGAGCACACTTGGGAATAGAGTAGCACCCTCCCCTACACCTTAGTGTAAAGGGGACCTTCTGGTTGCCCTTGACTACAGTCACCAACTTTACTTATATGGGTTAAAATAAGTATTTCTATTTAATAATAATAATCATTTGCTTGCAAACAGTTATATGGTATTAAGTATTCTTAACTAATACAAATAATTTACAGTTGTATGATTTCAAGTATTCCAAACTAATACTAATAATTTATAAACAATTATATAGTTTTAAGTAACTATTTCTCTTTAATAATGATAATTTGCTTGCACATAGTTATATGGCTTCAAATGACTCATGATACTGATTATTTTTAAACAATTATAGCTTCAAGTAACTTTTCTTAATAAAAATAATTTAAATACAGTCATATAGTATCAAGTATTCCTATGAAATACAAATAATTTCCTCAGAGTAATATGTTTTCAAGTATTCCTATCAAAATACTAATAACTTATACATAATTATTTTATTTCAAGTAACTATTTCTATTATATAATGATGATTTGTTTGCACACAGATATATAGTTTCTAATATATCTGTTTGATTAGAAAATGAATTCAAAAATTAATCAAATGTTTTCAAATGACTAATGATAACCCTTCATAAACAGTTAGGACTTTAACTTAGTTTTCTTAATACAAATAATTTGCATAAATATAAAAAGTATTTCTCTCTAATAATTCTATGATATCAAGTGTTCCTACTGAATGCTAATATTTTTTTACCATATCTATTTGACCTATAGATAGGACCCTGAGAGATATTTTTTTACCAATAGATGGGACTCAAAGAGATTTATTTGACCTATAGATGGGACCCTAAGAGATCTTTTTTTACCAATAGATGGGACTCAAAGAGATTTATTTAACCTTTAGATGGGACTCAAAGAGATCTATTTGACCTATAGATGGGACCCTAAGAGATCTTTTTTTTTACCAATAGATGAGACTCAAAGAGATTTATTTGACCTATAGATAGGACCCTAAGAGATCTTTTTTACCAATAGATGAGACTCAAAGAGATCTATTTGACCTATAGATAGGACCCTAAGAGATCTTTTTTACCAATAGATGGGACTCAAAGAGATCTATTTGACCTATAGATAGGACCCTAAGAGATCTTTTTTACCAATAGATGAGACTCAAAGAGATCTATTTGACCTATAGATGGGACCCTAAGAGATCTTTTTTTTACCAATAGATGAGACTCAAAGAGATTTATTTGACCTATAGATGGGACCCTAAGAGATCTTTTTTTTTACCAATTGATGAGACTCAAAGAGATCTATTTGACCTATAGATAGGACCCTAAGAGATCTTTTTTACCAATAGATGGGACTCAAAGAGATCTATTTAACCTTTAGATGGGACTCAAAGAGATCTATTTGACCTATAGATGGGACCCTAAGAGATATTTTTTTTTACCAATAGATGAGACTCAAAGAGATTTATTTGACCTATAGATGGGACCCTAAGAGATCTTTTTTTTAACCAATTGATGAGACTCAAAGAGATCTATTTGACCTATAGATAGGACCCTAAGAGATCTTTTTTACCAATAGATGAGACTCAAAGAGATCTATTTGACCTATAGATAGGACCCTAAGAGATCTTTTTTACCAATAGATGGGACTCAAAGAGATCTATTTGACCTATAGATAGGACCCTAAGAGATCTTTTTTACCAATAGATGAGACTCAAAGAGATCTATTTGACCTATAGATGGGACCCTAAGAGATCTTTTTTTTTACCAATAGATGAGACTCAAAGAGATCTATTTGACCTATAGATAGGACCCTAAGAGATCTTTTTTACCAATAGATGGGACTCAAAGAGATCTATTTGACCTATAGATAGGACCCTAAGAGATCTTTTTTACCAATAGATGGGACTCAAAGAGATCTATTTGACCTATAGATAGGACCCTAAGAGATCTTTTTTACCAATAGATGAGACTCAAAGAGATCTATTTGACCTATAGATAGGACCCTAAGAGATCTTTTTTACCAATAGATGGGACTCAAAGAGATTTATTTGACCTATTGATGGGACCCTAAGAGATCTTTTTTTTTACCAATTGATGAGACTCAAAGAGATTTATTTGACCTATAGATAGGACCCTAAGAGATCTTTTTTACCGATAGATGAGACTCAAAGAGATTTATTTGACCTATTGATGGGACCCTAAGATATCTTTTTTACCAATAGATGAGACTCAAAGAGATCTATTTGACCTATAGATAGGACCCTAAGAGATCTTTTTTACCAATAGATGGGACTCAAAGAGATTTATTTGACCTATTGATGGGACCCTAAGAGATCTTTTTTTTACCAATTGATGAGACTCAAAGAGATTTATTTGACCTATAGATAGGACCCTAAGAGATCTTTTTTACCAATAGATGAGACTCAAAGAGATCTATTTGACCTATAGATAGGACCCTAAGAGATCTTTTTTACCAATAGATGAGACTCAAAGAGATCTATTTGACCTATAGATAGGACCCTAAGAGATCTTTTTTACCAATAGATGAGACTCAAAGAGATCTATTTGACCTATTGATGGGACCCTAAGAGATCTTTTTTACCAATAGATGGGACTCAAAGAGATTTATTTGACCTATTGATGGGACCCTAAGAGATCTTTTTTTTTACCAATTGATGAGACTCAAAGAGATTTATTTGACCTATAGATAGGACCCTAAGAGATCTTTTTTTTTACCAATTGATGAGACTCAAAGAGATTTATTTGACCTATAGATGGGACCCTAAGAGATCTTTTTTTTTACCAATTGATGAGACTCAAAGAGATTTATTTGACCTATTGATGGGACCCTAAGAGATCTTTTTTTTACCAATAGATGGGACTCAAAGAGATCTATTTGACCTATTGATGGGACCCTTACAGATACTACCAGAATAGCAGAATGAAGGGGTACACTCTCCAGAGACCCAAAACTGAAGCTTCACAACCAGAAGCAATTCAAAAGTTCCAGATTATTTATCTAAAAAAAAATCATGGTAAACTGATCGATCTCCTGAGCAATTCTCTTCCATTATAATGTATCCTGGTCAGCTGGTGCTGTAGAATACACCAACTGTGTCTCTGCACAGAGATAAGGCCTTCACTCCAATGAGTGTCCTGACATGACTCTAAGCAATATGATGTTGAGGCTTCAGTAATACTGGAGCTTTGGGGAATGCAGAGTACCCCTTCATTGCCATCACTTCCAGGTTCTCTCTGGCCTGGAGCAGTAGCTCCCGATAGGGTCCTATCTATAGGTCAAATAGAACTATTTGACATTTAAACTGTGTACTTATGCTAAACTGAATTGTTTGAAATAGAACTGTTTGATCATTTAACTGTGTGTAAACAAATAACTGATATTTAATTGAATTGTTAGTGATACAGAGAAATACTTGAAAACATTAAACTATATGCAAACAAATCATTAATAGCTGATAGAATTATTTGTTTGATAGAAATAAGTGAAACAATTTAACTGTATAGAAAAATGAACTCAGGCTTATTTCAAAGTGTTATCTACAAAATGTGTTTAGAAATCATGTATTTGATATATCTATAAAAAGGATTTGTCATTAGATGACCAACTATGGATGATATACTATAAAATAAAATCAAACCAAACCAAATCCATTATAATCCAGGTCTGAATGCTTCATCTAATATTGAGATTATGTCCCTGGAAAATCTGAAAACTAATAAAGACTCCTTCCCAACAAACATGAAAATTTATTCATACTCCTCCATAATAATGCCAGGTTTGGTGGTGTGTTTTTTAGTTTAGCTATTGACATATCTCACTTGCTTTGCTGAAGTTTGGATTAGTTTTCAGGGCTAAAATTATGGGAGTAGTGAGTCTGTGGTATAATGGTTAATGTACTGACTGCTGTAATATAATGAACAATGTTGAATATTAGAATTCCAAAATAACAAGCAACTCAAGTCATTCAGATATGAAAGGCTCTATTTAGACTAATACAAATTCATAGCAGTCCGATGCAACATCAGAAGCGGAAGACCTTATAAAGGTTTTCAAGGTATCTCCTTTACAGCCACTCCGTCAACCTGTCTCTTCCACACACTGACCAAAAACCAACTTCTCACTTTGGATTTCAAAACTCAACTCACCAATTTTTAAATTCTCTAATTTCTATATATACTCCAATTTAGTTACTTATTGTATCATACTTTCAAGAATCATCACGTGTCACAAACCATTATTTCCCCACGCTGGTCGACAAGCCTTGATTTGTTTATCATCCATATACTATCTTCCCCAATGTTATTTTGATGTGAGGTGTTAAACCTGGTTGCCACCTGTGCATATGTATGACCTTTGCGAGGAACTACACTTACATTCAAAGTCCTTAGCTAACTTACAATTTTACCAAAAGAATAAAACAATTAATATAATTAATTAATCACTCTAATTATTTTACACTGTTACATCATAGAAACCAAATTCAAACTGCAGTTGTGCTATAACATTCACTTTTGGACTAATGCCCTTGGGAAAAGTACAAATCTCCTTGTCCCCATCGGTTATGGCGAGGATATTAAATAGTTAATTATTGAATGATTAAATCATAATAGTTAATAATAATTGATTAAAAACTATCAAACAATTAACTATTTAAAAATTAGGTAATAACATCGGCTCATTGGCCTAGTGGGTAGAGTGTTCAATCCCAGGTCGCGTCATACCAAAGATTTTAAAAATGGTACTTGATACCTCCTTGCTTAACACTCAGCAATATAAGGTACGTATCAAGGGTAAAGTGGAGCAATCCAGGGAAAGGAGTAGCACCCTCCCCTACACCTCGGTGTAGTTGCTATTGAAAAAGGAGCCCTCGACTACGGTCACCAACTTTACTTTTATTAACTAGTTAACTATTGAATAATTGAATGAATGTAGTTAATAATTATTAGATAGTATTCTTCTACAAGTAGGATTTTGAAATGAAGATTGATGTGCAATTAAACAAAGAAACCTAACAAAAACTATGAGAAATTGAGGGAGATTTTGAGCAAGTCTCTTCCATTTAAGAATTATTTCATATGTTTTATGATTAAGATTATGTATTTGGAAACCTGGTAAGTAAGAAATATATTGTTATGTGTTGCATATTTTTTTACATCCATTTACTTTTTTTTTTTATAATGTCTTTAGTTTTTTGTTTTTTTTTCTTTTGTTTTTTTTAGATGGAGGAGAGATGGTGTAAATGTTCTCAAATCCAGACTTCTTTTATTTTTGCTTCTTTTTACTTAAAGAAAGATATATTTTCTTGCTCCTTCATTCGTCAATTGATTCCCCCCACTTTTTCATTCCCTTCATCCTCTTTCATTGATTTCTCTTTTTTATGATCTCATTTATTTTCTTCATTCTTGTTTCTTTCCTATTCATTTACTGATTTTTTCTTTTTTCATTTATTTCTCTCCCTTTCAATTTTCATTGTTTTTTTTTCTTTTTTTCATTTGATCTTTTTTACTTTTTCTTTTTTCATTTCATGCTTTCTTTAACATTTTTTCATATATTTGCTTCTTGTTCTTTCTTTTCCCCTCTTCCTTTCTTTTTTATTTTTTTTCACCATAATTTTTCAATTATTTCTTTTTTTTTTCTTAACCTCATTCTCTTTCCTTTTTCATTTGTTCTTCTTTTTTCATTTGATCACTTCTACTTTTTCCTTTTTTTTAATTTATTTCTTTCTCTTTTATTTCTCCAAATCTTTCTTCTATTCTTCATTTCATTTTTCTCCTTCATTTCATAGTTGATTTTTTTTCCTTTTTCATTTATTCCTTTCTCTTTCATGCTTTCTTTTTCTTTTTTCACTTCTTTCTTTCTTTCCCTTACATTTTTCCTGTTCCTTCTCCCACAGTTCCTTTTTTTGTTTTTTCTCTTCTTCATTTCTCAACTGCTTCTTTTTTCCTTTTTTTTTTCCTTTTTTCTCTTTCATTTTTCATTCATTCATACTTTCTTTTTTCATTTGTTTCTTTCTTTAGAATTTCCGAGTTTCTTCTCCTCAGCACCTTTCTTTTTTTTTCTGATTTCTTTTAATTGATTTAATTTTTTAAAAAATTGCTTCCATATCATTTCTTTATTCCTCTTTCTTTCATGCACAATTTTTTTTTCTTTCTTTCTTTCTTTCTTCCTTTTTTTTTTTTTTTTTTTTTTTTTGAAAGTAGTCTCTTCATTACCTGTTAATAGTCAGCTGATATCTTAAGATTTTAAAACACATAACCCCCATTCAGTTTTCGATCAGACCAGAAAACTGACAACCATATTAAAAATAAGAATTATTGGCTACTTCATTTCTTTTTTAACCATCAATGAAAGTTAACCTCTAACACCTTAAGATAAAAGTTAATGTGATACCTGATGACATCTTAGAATTCTTGAAACTTCAATCATTTAGCATGCCAAAGGTTGTTTTAAAATTTTTTTAATAGGAATGAAGTTGAAGATGGCAGATGAAAACCATTTTTTAAAAGTCAAATTAGTGTGTGCAATTGAAAGAAAGTCAATTTTAAAGCTAAAATGAATTCATTTTGTGTCAGCATTTTGAAAATCTCAGTTTTAATTCATTTTGTTAAGATAAATTGAAGTTTTTTTTATTTACATATAAATCTCCAAGTTTCTTTCACTTTCTTTCTCTCATAATTCTTTTTTTTCTTTCTTGCAGTGATTTTTTCTTCAGGTTTTTTTCCTTTTCTCTACCTTAATTTTATTTCTTTGTTTCTTTCTCCTCTAATTCTTCGTTTTTTTCTTCTTTCTTCTATGACTTTTCTTTTGCATTTTTTTCTCTCTCAGGATTTTTTCATTTTCTTTCTTCTATAACTTCTTTCTTTATTTTTTGACTCTTTTTTTCTTTTTCTGATTCTTTTCTTTCTTTCTTTCTACCTTTCTTTCTTTCTTCTATGACTTTTCCTTTGCTTTCTTTCTCTCTCCCATGATAATTTTTTTATTTTTTCTATAACTTTAGTTTTCATTTTTCTTTTCCCAATAATTTTTGACTAAGGTTTTTTTCTTCTTTCTTTCTTTCTTCCTTTCTTTCTTTCTTCTATGACTATTTTCCTCTTTCTTTCTCTCTCCTATAATTCTTTCCTTTTTTCCTTCTTTCTATAAATGATTTTTTCCTAAGTTTATTTCTCTTTCTCTCTCCTATAACACTTTTCTTTCTTTCTTTCTTTCTTTCTTTCTTTCTCCCAATGATTCTTTTCTTTCTTCTTCTCTTTCTTTCAATAATTCTTTTCAGAAGATTCTTTTTCTTTTACTCTTCTATGACTTCCTTCTTTTCTTTCATTCCTCTCCAGTTTTCATTATTGTTTTCTATTAAAAAAGAAAAAAATTGTCTCTCATTACTCTACCAACATTAGAAATTTTTTTATTTTTCTCCTGTTTTAATTTTTTCATCTCTTGTGTTTTACAATATTCTTCAAGCCGCAGAATGTTTCTTTTTTTTTCTCTTTTTTCCTTCTTTCTTTCTTTCCATCCTTCCTTCCAGCATTTTAAATACCAAAACTTCTTCATTCTTTCTCTTTCTTTCTCAATATCGCCACCTTAACACTTTTCTGTCCCATTGCTTTTCTCCCTCTCACTTTTCTTTTTTTTATGATAATCCTATTCTATCCCAGAATGCATCATTTCAACATATCAGTACTGGATGCATAGAACACAATGAAGCAATACAAAGTGTTGCATACAATCAGCAATTTAACCAACCCTGATTCCAGACCATTCCGTGTTATCTAGAAAAATCTCACTCTCTTTACACTCCCCCGCTCTCGGCCAGTTCTTGCTTTATCACCATCAGAATGATGGAACCTGTCAGTTTGGATCTTAGATAAAAACTGACATGTTTTTGGATTGTTCATCCTTTTAATTCTGTTGTATTGTCACTTCAGGTGAGCACTTGTGATGCCGTCTACAGCTGTGGGAGTTGTTCTTATCAGTTACTGCTACACGCTCAGCCTGAGCAGTCTAAACATATGTGTGAGTTATACACCATACTGCAAAACTTGAAGAGTATTTGAATTAAGAACAATGTGGCTGGTGGAAAGAAGCAAGAACAGATAGTTTGATTGATACCATTTATTGAGCTAAACCTAGTTTGGTATAAGTATGCGGTACCCTGTGAGAATAGACTTCACTCCTTGCTTTCTAACTATTCTTAGATTTGGCCCCAAACTAGAAGTACTAGGCATTGTTAGAACTGGATTCACTACTCAGAAGTAATATATCTAGAAGACTAGCTCAGTAACCATCGCACAATAATAGCATGACCATAGTGGAGCTTTGAATATGCTGAGTGTATCTTCTGCAGAGGGGTAAGACTCCCTTGCTGCCCACAAAAAATGGAGTGTTCTGGGTATGACACTAAACTGTATTGGACAGTTAGGACCCAATTCTGGAGATCTGGGGAATGTGGAGTACTCCTTCATTGTCATTACTTCCAGGTCCACTCTGACCTGGTGTAGTGGCACCTGTTAAGATCCCATCTATGGGCCAAACAGATCTATTTAAGAATTATTTGTACTCAATAGGACTATGTGCAAAGAAATACCTGCTTAAGAAAAAATGTAAATTTGGCAAGTATATCCATCGACTTAGGCCATCAGCCAATGAACAAAAGATGAGAATTTTAATGTCTTGTTTGACCCTAACTCAAAACTGATTTCCCATTTGGTCCTAACTCGAAATTGATTTCTTCTTTTGTCCTAATTCAAGATTGATCTTTTATTTGGTACGAACTCAAACTTATCTCTTGTCCAAGCTCCAAACTGATCTCTTCTTTTGTCATAAGTCAAAACTGATCTCTTTAAATTTACGAGAGTATATGATCACAGAACTTCTGTTATATTAGTTTCACAAGAGTATTAACATGAAGTGAAATACAAACAGTTTCGTCCAGGATTTGAACTTAGGTCACTGATTCAGTTTCTTACAATAATAACCATTACACTAGAGCACCTTCTGATATATATCTATATTTGTCATGAAAAAAGAATATACTAACTGTATCCCTCCCTCCCAAAAAAGCAGTGTCCTGAGTATGACACTGAACTACATCTGACGGTGAGGTTCCAGTTCAGATCTGAGGAAAATAGAGTACCCTTTCATTGCCATTACTTCCAGGCCCACTTGAACTGGAGTAATAGTACCTGTTAGGGTCACATTTATGAGTCAAACAGATTTGATAGGACTGTGGGGTTTGTGTAGCTGAGGAATCAGGGGCTAAGGGCAAGGCTGTGTTGCTGTAAGATATCTGACTCCATATTTTGGTTAGATTATTTTACTCCATGTTGACTGCCCAAAGAAAATCCCAAAAGGAATATACAAAAAGAAAAGATAGAAATAGATAAGAGACGAAGGCGTTTCTTTTATACTTTCCTTTATTTATTGGGTTCACCAACCATTCCGTGGATGAGGGAGTTTTTCCTGAATACATTGAAATGATTGAATCCCCCAGTTAAGGTGTCGAAAATACGTCAATTCATTTCATGTATGTAAGTGTCCGCATTCGGTATTTCAGGCTTCCATAAGGGTTAGTTTTCTTTTGGAAGTTTTGTCAAAGTTCGGTAAGTGTTAGTTTATAGTTCAGTTGTGGGTCTTGTATATTTCAGCATAGTGCTGACCGATAGAGAGAGGACAGTTACTGGGAGAAGGGACTAACCAACGCTATGTCCAAAGATGTATGCATGTTGCCCAAAACACCAGACAGCAAAATGGTCTTGTTGGTTTGACAGACACTGCCTGAAAGAGAAAAAATACTTTTCTCCCTTTATCAAGAGGAAAGCATTTTTTCTTTTACGCATGCGTCATCTCCTTTTCTGTTAGAAACCTCTGGGAGTTTCTTCAAATTTAATCGTTTTCTTTTTATTTATTTATTTTTTTAAAATTTAATCTTTAATTTTTTTATTTATTTATTCATTCCCGACAGGACTGTAAGCAAAAAAAAAAATCATTGTAAGAAAGAACTATACAAAAAATGTAAATACTGATATACAATGAATTCGATCCTCTAACCTGCAAGCATGAAATATACTCAAATGGATTGACATGCCATTAAAATCAATCAATGAAAGCATTAAAAAATAATAACTATTATAGTAGAGCATTCAAGAACTTTGGAACAGATATTGTCTTAAAAAGTAAATCTGATATTAATTTGAAATTTTGTGAAAAATAATTAGCTTCTAATTTCAGTGGTTTGAGACTTCAAATCAAGAATGAAAAATTACGTATTGATACATTCATAAATTTCAGTTAGAAAAGAGTATCCTTCAGCAAATAAAAAAAATCCTAATTTCTATATTTCTATTGTCTAACAATACAGCTAACAGTTCAATTTTTCAGCTCAGAACCCAGGGTACAGAGGTCCACTAGTATAGGGATCTCAGGGTTCAATGGGTTTAAGCTAAATTTAAGTAAAGCTTTAAACTAAAATTTTGCTAAGTTTGGTAGACTATTCCATTTTTCTTTGAGAGAAACAGTTATGAATACCATGATAATTTAAGTTTACAGCCATGTACACAAGTAACTGGTGAGATTCCAAGTCTTCTGTGATTAAACATTCATTTGATTGGCCAGAATTTATGTTCCTACCAAGAAATACATACATATGGTTGGTCTGAATTCTTGTCAGGAAAGTCCCATTTCTACATTGCTGTTTCCTAGCAATGATACAGCTAATCAGTCTGGTACAAAACAGATTACAACATTTATATTTCCGCTATTGTTCTCAGTCAGAAGCCCAGGGTTGAGATAATGGAATCCAAGGTTTAAATAAAAAAGATTATGATTGGGTTCAAACATTTTTGTTTGAAATATAATGAAGAATAATTGGATTTGAATTTCAGGGGTTGCAGACTTAAAACCAAACATGAAGAATTAACTACTGGATTTCTATTGGGTAAGAAAACACTTCAGTAGCTAAAAACGTCATGAACTTTATCTACTTTTCCACATCAAATTTAAGTGAATTAGAATTTTATTTTCTCATCAAAATTTAAAAAACAGAAAAAAAAATCCTGTGAACAGAAGAGAAAATGAGTCAGTTTCATGTACGTCAGGAAAAAAACATGAAGCCCATTTTTCTTATCAATTTCAATAATTGTTTGGTTGTATTTTATGGCACATCAAACCTTGCTATTTAATTTATTTAATGCCTAATCCTGTTTATATACATCAGATATATATGATTTCTTGGTTTGGTTTGGTTGTATTTTATAGCATATCAAACTTTGTAGTTTATTTAATGCCTAATCCTGTTTATATACATCAAATATATATGATTTGTTGGTTTCGTTTGGTTGTATTTTATAGCATATCAATCTTTGTAGTTTATTTAATGCCTAATCCTGTTTATATACATCAAATATATATGATTTGTTGGTTTGGTTTGGTTGTATTTTATAGCATATAAAACTTTGTGGTTTATTTAATGCCTAATCCTGTTTATATACATCAAATATATATGATTTGTTGGTTTGGTTTGGTTGTATTTTATAGCATATCAAACCTTGTAGTTTATTTAATGCCTAATCCTGTTTATATACATCAAATATATATGATTTGTTGGTTTGGTTTGGTTGTATTTTATAGCATATAAAACTTTGTGGTTTATTTAATGCCTAATCCTGTTTATATACATCAAATATATATGATTTGTTGGTTTGGTTTGGTTGTATTTTATAGCATATCAAACCTTGTAGTTTACTTAATGCCTAATCCTGTTTATATACATCAAATATATGTGATTTGTTGGTTTGGTTTGGTTGTATTTTATAGCATATAAAACTTTGTGGTTTATTTAATGCCTAATCCTGTTTATATACATCAAATATATATGATTTGTTGGTTTGTTTTGGTTGTATTTTATAGCATATCAAACCTTGTAGTTTATTTAATGCCTAATCCTGTTTATATACATCAAATATATATGATTTGTTGGTTTCGTTTGGTTGTATTTTATAGCATATAAAACTTTGTAGTTTATTTAATGCCTAATCCTGTTTATATACATCAAATATATATGATTTGTTGGTTTGGTTTGGTTGTATTTTATAGCATATCAAACCTTGTAGTTTATTTAATGCCTAATCCTGTTTATATACATCAAATATATGTGATTTGTTGGTTTGGTTTGGTTGTATTTTATAGCATATAAAACTTTGTGGTTTATTTAATGCCTAATCCTGTTTATATACATCAAATATATATGATTTGTGTGTTTGGTTTGGTTGTATTTTATAGCATATCATACCTTGTAGTTTATTTAATATTGTGATGCTGACAAAAGAAAGACACAAAGAACACAAGAAGCTTGATAGAAAAAAATATATATTCAAGTAACAGACACAAGATACAAGTGAACCTGGTTAAACAGTAGTTAGTTGATAGAAATCTGAGTGTTCAGTATGGTAGTGACTATCCATCGACTACACAAATGGTATCACACGTGATTGTGTCGCACTGATTGGTGCACTCCTTTCTGAAACTCTTGTTGATGTGTATTTATGGAGGAGGGCGAGTCCATTATGTAGGGAGTACAACATTTAATGCCAAATCCTGTTTATATACATCAAATATATATGATTTGTTGTTTGGTTTGGTTTTATGGCATATCAAACATTGTAGGTTATTAAATGCCAAATTCTGTTTATACATATATATCAATATATATGAATTGTAAACACATTTTGTTGATAACATTTTTGATCGTGCCCGAGCTCATTTTTTTTACACACAGTTAAATGGTTTCAAGTATTGCAGCATAACAGTCATAATTCAATATCAGTCATTTGTTTGCATACATAGTTTGTAGGTAATTTCATTTTTAAATGAGACAGAACTAATTTGTTTGCACACTAATATTGCAGTTGTTTCTGCACAGTCAAATAGATTCATTTATTGCTAACTAATCTGCAATGAGTTTGTTTGCATTTCACATAGTGTTAATAACCTTGGGAAAGGTATGAATCCAACTCTTCTCCCTTCAGCTATGGGTAAATAGTAGGGCAGACTAGTTTCTTTAGCCTTAGTTAGGCAACCAGTCTAGGAGAAGGAAAACTCTTAATTCAAACCAATAAAACTCAACTTAAAAATTGACCTTGAGTCACATCCTGCTTGTGTTGAGGGGTTTGGTAAATATGTACTATATATATATATATATATATATAGAGAGAGAGAGAGAGCGAGCAAGCGAGAGATGGTTTGGTTTGGTTTGTTTAATGACATATCAACCATTGTAGGTTATTTAATGTCAAATCCATTTTTATATATATAAACAGTTCTATTCCAAACAATTCAGCTTAGCATAAGTACACTGTTTCAATGCTAAAAATCAGTTCTATTTCAAATATATAATCAATTTCAACTTAGAACTGCTTGACCATTTAACTGTGTGTAAAAAATGACTGATGTTTAATTGAAGAATGTTGCGAGCAATATTAAACAAGTCCTTGCGGTAACACCCAACAAAGCACCAACTATGCGGCCACCTGCCTCCCATCATGAAAACTATCCAAGTTTGATGAGTCAGGCACACAGGACACTGCTGGAGGAGCAGGGACGAACTCATAAGTGATGTACTCCTATGGACCTCTACATATGGACAATCTAAAACTGGACAACCAGCTAGAACATACATACAGCAGCTATGTGAGGATACGGGATGTAGCCCAGAAGACCTGCCAGAGGCGATGAACAATAGGGAAAAGTGGTGAGAGGGTCAGGGATATCCGTGCTAGCGGCACGACATGATGATGATGATGATGTTAGTAAGTAAAGTAAGTAAAGTTGGCGACCATAATCGAGGGTATCCTGAAGGCTCCCTTTTCGATAGCTACTTCACCAAGGTGTAGGGGAGGGCGCTACTCCTTCCCTGAATTGCTCTACTTTATCCTTGATCCGTACCTTATAATGCTGAGTGTTAAGCAAGGAGGCATCAAGTACCATTTTTTAAGTCTTTGGTATGACTCGACCTGGGATTGAACCCAGGCCTCCCGGGCCATTGGCGAACACTCTAACCGCTAGGCCATTTGTGTTGTACAACATGATGAATTCTAAAAGAATAAATGACCAAAACACTTGGTTATACAAATATAACTCTCTCAATATTATTTCTCAAAATGGTCTGAAGTTGACACTTAATTCTTATTTTAACCCCTACCTGTGCACTGGAGCTGCAGAATATGCTGACTGTACCTCTGCAGAGAGTAAGGACCCCTCATTTGGGCCATCTGTTGGCCATGGGTGGTGATCCCAAATGCCTGAGGATGGGATTTTGGTAGCTGAGCAATCTATGACCCAGGTACTAAGTGGTCGCATGACCTGTAAGTAAAGTAAATTTGGCGACTGTAGTTAAGGGTGACCAGATACACCGAGGTGTAGAGGAGGGTACTACTCTTTTCCCTGGATTGCTCAACTTTACCCTTGATACATACCTTATATTTCTGAGTGTTAAGCAAGGTGGCATCAAGTATCATTTTTAAAGTCTTTGGTATGACACGACCTGGGATTGAACCCCAGTCTCCTGGACCATTGGTGAACCTGTAAAACGTAGATAAAACTGATGGTTGGCCTAATCCAATCAACCGACTGATCATATTAAGTCCCAGTATCTATACGTCCTGACTATTATCTTGAAGGTCTTGGAAGGTGGTGGCTGAGCGTCAACTGCATTGAGAGAAACAGCTAATGAAAATTATTTCTTCTAATATATTAATAGACATAAAATCATAGATGAAAAAAAAAGATTTGGATTTAAATAGCCATTAAACAAAATAACTAAACGACCAAGCAACTTTTTTAACTGTGATCCATGTTGATATTGATAACTCTATTTAGAAAGGTGTGGATAGTTCTAATTAGCATTTCATAGTTATTATCTTTATCAACAATTTGAATGATTAAAAGATGATGACTTCAATGCAGATCCCACAAAAATTATCAACTTACAAACTCACCTGGAAAATAGTATTTTAAGTGTTTCCTTCTAATAAAGATGTTACTATTAACGTGTCAGTTTTTTCTGAATTTTGGTTGCTTACATAAACATCTTGTATTCTTGTATACTTTGTTTTTAATGGCATATCAACCTTTGTAGGTTATTTAATGCCAAAGCTATTCTCCTAGAAGAACAGTTGTGGTACTATTTAACCCATAGCTGGGAGGATAAGGGGGTTCATACCTTTCCCCAGGGTATTTGCCCGAAAGTGAACATAATAGCGCAACTGGAGTACGAACTCGCGTACTACATTTCTGCAGTCCATCGCATTTAACCATTACACCACGAGAACACCCCCCCATAAACATCTAATGAAAATTTTAGCATTATATATCAAGTTGTTCTGATATCAAAGAGTCCTTTGACTCTCTCTCTCTCTCACTCTCTCTTCCTCTCCAACCCTATCATTTATTGCTCCTGGCAGGTCCTCTAGACTGCATCCAGTGTCTGTACAGAGTTGATGAATATCAGTTTTTACCGGTCAGCCAGCATTGGGAGAATGTCACATGAGTTGGTCCTTACTTCTCTAGCAATGTCTCATTCATCTTACTTGCATGGTTTGTGTGAGGCAAGTAGCTGTACAACTGCTATGATGTGGGGGTGCTGCTTCCAGGATTTGTTTAAAGCAACATGCAGCATTCTTGTGTAGTTACCCTCTAGCTTTTCTCTAAGCACGACCTTACCGCAGTACTGACACAGTTACATTCTATTTAATCAGAGAGAGCAGATTTCCATATACATATATATATATATGTGTGTGTGTATGTATGTGTGTGTACGTGTGTGTGTGTACACAAGATAACCTATGGATCAATTTAGTTGTAAACTGAACCAGCCATCTATAAGGTCTAAGTAAAAATAAGAAAAATAAAATAGATATATTTAGCAACCAAAATGCATTTCTTATGTCACAAAACTGAAACTTTCTTCTTTTATATTTTTTACTTTTGGTAATTGCTTGGTTATATATTACTTTTGGTAATTGCTTGGTTATATTTTACTTTTGGTAATTGCTTGGTTATATTTTACTTTTGGTAATTGCTTGGTTATATTTTACTTTTGGTAATTGCTTGGTTATATTTTACTTTTGGTAATTGCTAGGTTATATTTACTTTTGGTAATTGCTTGGTCATATTTTATTTCTGGTAATCGCTTGGTTAATTTTTTTTAACTGTATGGTTATATTTCATTTAGTTTTATGAGGTATAGGTGCAGTTATTAGTTCCCTGAAATTAGTACACAGTTCACATAACTTGGCAGCAACATCTCATCTACTAAATTTGATTTGGTTTGATTTTATGGCATATCAACCCTTGTAGGTTATTCAATACCAAATCTTCTTTATACATAAATATTAAATATATATGATTTGGTTTGGTTGGGCTTTATGGTATATCAACTATTGAAGGCTATTTAATGCCAAATCCTCTTTATACATATATATTCAATGTATATATGAATTGGTTGGGTTGGGTTTTATGGCATATCAACCACTGTAGGTTTTTTTTATGCCAAATCCTCTTTATACATATATATCAAATATATATGATTTGGTTTAGTTTCATGGCATATCACCTATTGCAGGTTATTTAATGCCAAATCCTATTCTTACATATATATTAAATATATTATTTCTAAACACATTTTTGTAGATAACATTTTAAAATGAGCCTCAACTCATTCTTTTTCACACAGTTAAATTGTTTAATTTATTTCTATCAAACATGAATTATTCAATTTACTATTAATCATTTGTTTGCACACAGTATAATGTTTTCCAGCATTGCTATGTATCACTAACAATTCAATTAAACATCAGTTATTTGTTTACACAAAACTGAATGATGAAACAGTTCTATTTGAAACAATTCAGTTTAGCATAAACATACAGTTGTTTGTTTGCACACAATTAAATGTAAAAATAGTTCTAATTCAGGTTAGCATAAGTACATAATTTAAATGTTAAAAAGTTCTATTTGAGCCATAAATAGGACCCTATCATATGCTACCACTCCAAGCCAGAGTGGATCTGGGAGTGAGAGTTATGAAGGAGTACTCCACACTCCCCAAACTCAAGCACTACTGGAGCCTCAGCATCAGATTCTTTCGTGTCATATCCAGGACACTTGTTCCGGGAGTCTAACCAATCTACAGAGATGCAGTCAGTGTATTCTGCAGCCCCAGTCAACTGGGCCACTCATCAACTGAAAGCAATGTCAATATATGCCAAGTAAAAACATAGATGGCAATTGACAGGTTTGAAATCATATGGAAATCTAATCTATCCAATAAAACAGTATTTCTTCCAAGCTGTGGCTGTGTCAGTACTACTGTATGGATGCACCACCTGGATGCAAATGGAAAGCATGGAGAAAAGGCTAGATGGGAATGACATAAAAATGCTGCATGCCATTTTGAAATATAAATTCATCTTGGAATATTTTTTATGGTGTAAATTTGTGCATATATTCTGGGTTCTGTTTACAATTCCATATCAATCAACTGAACAGCTACTTATTTTCAACTAGGAGATTAGATAACTCAGACTCTAACATTCTGTATATATATATATGTGGATAGATAGATAGATGTGTATATATATCATTATTGTCAGGCCACTCGAAACCCAAATGGTACTATGCAACCCAGTAGTACCTGTTTCATAGTTGGGTCATTAACTGAGTTTGTCTGGTGAGCTGAGTAGCTAGGCACTCTTGAAAAACAAGACCTGTCAAAGAGTGGAGGAAACTTTTTTGCTTAACAGCCATCTAGCACAATTTTCTTGGGAGGGTTGGACCCCTTATTTTTTGTCAAGTTATCCAACTAGAAGAAGGAAAACTCTGATACAACATCTATGGTGGATGTGATTACAGGTTATCTTGCTTTGACTTGTCACAGGATAATAATCATGAAAACTTAGAGGGTTGTATTCATGCTGTACAAGCATTGGCCACTATGATAACTTGATGTATAAATGTTCCTTTACAATCTTTTCATCCACTAATCTTTCTCTTGAAAAAGTCAAATGGTGATAGGGCAAAGTTTGTGGACTTAACCAGTTGGAAACATGCAGTTACATAGCTACACATAGATAGCAGGAGTCTTATGGAAACATTGTTGTGTCCCCCTATGACAGGGACAGACCCTGGTGGGGATTCTTGTGTCCGAACAGCTCATTTTTTAAGAGCATACTACTCACACAGATGGAGGAATGCTGATATAAGATGTTGAGAGATGGCAGTGATCTGTGAAAGATTCTGCAGTTGGCATGTATATTATATAGTTATGTACAAGGGTGGTTCTGAAAATCATAAGCCTAGATTTGTTCTACACTTTTGTATGGGCCTCACCAGCAAAGAAATCAATCTGAATTAGCTTTTCTAGTTTCATATGAAGAGGTAGTGTATTACCACAACAAAAATATTCAACTATGGCTTTTCTTTCTAGGTACGGCTTAGAAATTTTTGAACGATCCACATTTATGTGGTGCCTTCAATAAGTTTCCAGACCTTTTTTTTGTACAGGCATTTAAAATTGTCATAAACACTTGAAAATTCAGTATGTTATTGCTATACATCTTATGACATGACTGACCAATTTTTATGATTTCAGGTTCAAATCAACAGCTACAGCAGCAATTGGAATATACTTCACTAAAGCCTGATTGTCACAGCTGGTGAATTTCAAAAATGCAATCTGGACATGAGGACACTTTAGAAGAAAGATAAGCAATAAAATTCT
Organism: Sepioteuthis lessoniana; assembly: GCA_963585895.1. Taxonomy (NCBI): domain Eukaryota; kingdom Metazoa; phylum Mollusca; class Cephalopoda; order Myopsida; family Loliginidae; genus Sepioteuthis; species Sepioteuthis lessoniana. The sequence goes on from OY757936.1 coordinate 62,326,303, forward strand.
GTTTTAAACTTGACAAAAATGCCCCTGAAACAATGTATGGAATGCTTCAGACTGCTTTTCGACCATCTTGCATGAATCAAGCATCAGTTTTTGAGTGGTATAAGAGATTCAAGGAAGGCAGGGAGTCTGTGAGGGATGATGAGAGGTGTGGGAGGAGTAAGGAAGTCAATACACCAGAGTTGATTGGCCAAAGAGTTACGGTTAGGGTTACTATGTTGAGGTTTTAAGGGAGTTCAGGAAGAGATTACTAGGGAAGAGGCCAGCACTCTTTAAATCAGGTCAGTAGCATTTCCACGAGGACAATGCACCAGTCCACAACTCCATCCTTGTCACAGACTATTTGACCAAGATTGCCATCAAGACAGTTCTTCATCCTCCCTATAGTCCAGACCTTGCTCCCTGTGACTTTTGGTTATTCCCTCAGCTCAGAGGCTGTCGTTATGAGACAATTGAGGAGACGAAAGTGGCTATGATGAAAGTCATTGACATGCTCACACAAGAGGACTTCTATGGGCCCTTCCAGAAGTTGTTAGAATGGTACAACAAGTGCATTGCCACCAGAGGAGATTACTTCAAACGGGACTAGAGTTTTATGTGTGTACTATCAATAAAAGTGCCCATATGAAAAAAGTCTGAAAACTTATTTAATGATCCCCATACGTATGCATGTAAGTGTGTGTATGTGTGCATATATATATCTATCTATCTATATATATATATATATATATATATAGAGAGAGAGAGAGAGAGAGAGATGTATATATTTATATATGAGTGTGTATATATGTGTATGTACATATCGAAAAGTGTGTGTGTATATATATATATATATATGGGCAAAAACTTGAAATAAATTGAACAGTATGACTATGTACAGAGATAAAAAAACACAAGGTCATCAGAGGTCAATTTTATTCATTTGTCAAAATTAAATGCTTTAGATTTTAGATCTTCATTAGGTTGTGCGAGTTGTTAAATGAAATGAAAAAGATGAGAAAGTCTTAAAATATTCTATTTCCATTGGTAGCATTCAGTTTCAAATTTGTGTGATGTAATTAGCATTCTAAAATTTATTTGAAGAAAATATACTTAGTAAACAATTATAGCTTCAAGTAATACTTCTTAATACAAATAATTTACAATTATATGGCATCAATTATTTCTATTGAATATGAATGATTTTTAAACATAGATGGGACCATAAAAAGTACAACCACTCTGAGTCAGAGTGGACCTGGAAGTAATGGCATATTCTTTAGATCTCCAGAACTATGGCCTCAGCATCAGATGCATACTTAGAACTATCCTTTGGGACAGAGGGCATTACCCCTCCTCAGGAAGTATAGTTGCTACCACCAGTTGGGTGACGTATTGTCAACTCTGCATATTCTGTGAAGAGTGGTTCGCTTACCATTTTTTTTAATCTGCAATGCAAATACATTTTATAAAATTCTAAGAATTTTTTTCTTTTTTTGATTTAGCCGTCATAAAAAAGATTTTGATTTGGAAATTTTCCAATGAAAACTTTTAAAAACATTGGCAATTTAAAAAAAAAATTGAAGTGTTTGACAAATGATAATTATTTTTCATTTAACCTTAAATAGAAGTAATTATCAACTGTCAACTAGTTTTGCTGAGTAGTTGAATGTCTCAAGCAATATACACGGGAGAAATGAGATATTTGCAACAAATAATAACCCATATAGAGTGCCTAAAGTGATGTTATTAGTGAGATAGACAAGCCATTGCTCTTGAGTTTGAGTCTTATTGAGTGCTCAATATTTCTGGCTTGTACCAAACTAAGGTGAACTTAATGGCCCATTACAAACATTCAGGGCTTTTAATAAATCATTGGACAAGTAACAGTTCAATGATTTCTAGAAAATTGTTACACAAGGGTGATTTTTTTTATGATGTGTTCTCTTAAAATGGTTTGGTTTAGTTTTATGGCATATCAACCATTGTAGGTCATTATATGCCAATTTTTTTAAATACATATTAGATATATGAATTCTAAAACACATTTTGTAGTTATATTTATGTTTTTTTAGTTGGGTTTTACAGCATATCAATATTTTTGGGTTATTTAATGCCAAATCCATTTTATACAAATAAACAGTTCTATTTCAAACAATTCAATTTAGGATAAGTACACAATTTAATTGTCAAAAACATTTCTATTTCAAGCTATTCAATTTAGTCAAACAGTTCTAATTCAAACAATTCAGTTTAGTATAAGTATAGTTTTTGTTTATACACAGTCAAAGGTCAAAACAGATCTGTTTCAAACAATTCAGTTTAGACTAAGTAGAGTTTCAATGTCAAAAACAGTTCTATTTCAAACAGCTCAGTTTAGCAAACAAAAACTGTTCCATTTCAAACAATTCAGTTAAGTATGCAGTTTGAATTTCAAAATAGTTCTATTTCAATTCAGTTTAGCATAAGTATGCAGTTTAGGTCTATTTGACCTATAGATAGGACCCTATCAGATGCTACCACTTCTGACCAGAGTGGACCTGGGAGCGATGGCAATGAAGGAGTATTCTGCATTCCCCAAAGCTCCAGCATTACTGGAACCTCACCATCAGATTGTTTAGTGTCATAACTTGGACACTCGTTGGAGGGGGTCTTACCCCTCTGCAGAGAAGCAGTCAGTGTATTCCTCAGCCCCAGCCCACTGGGTAAGATATATTTTTAAACAAGCCTAAGCTCATTTTTTTTCATACAGTTAAATGGTTTCACTTATTTTTATCAAACACAAGTAATTCTATTAGCTATTAATGATTTGTTTGCACTTGGTTTAATTTTTTAAGTATTTCTATGAATCATTAACAATTCAATTAAATATCAGTCATTTGTTTACATACAGTTAAATGATTAAACTGTTTTATTTAAAGCAATTCAATTTAGCATAAATACATAGTTTAAATTTCAAACAGTTCTATTCAACACAGAGATAGGATCCTATCAGGTGCTACCATTCTGATCCAGAGTGGACCTGGGAGTAATTGCAGTGAAGGGGTACTTCACATTCCCCAAAGCTCTAACATTACTGGATCCTTAGCACCAGAGTGTTTAGTATCATATCCAGGACACTCATTGGGTGAGTCTGTAGAGAATGTGTGATAAGGTAAACGTCATGGTGGCGGACGCAGAAATGGCAATGCATGTGCGCGACTGGATGGAAAGCGAGGCCCGTACTCATTTGCATAAGTGTGGGCCCCAGTGGCATAAAAGCTGTGCATTTCTGTGTGTAGGAGTCATGGTTTTGAGTTAGTCAGATCTCCGTGTGCATTTCGTTTCACTATTGACTGCCGTTTTAGAAGAAGGAGAAGAAGAAAATGAAGGCAACGATGAAACAGAAAAATCCCACTACAGAGTCTTACCCCCGTGAAGAGATGCAGTCAGTGTATTCTACAGCCCCGCCAACTGACTGGGCCAGATATTTTCTTTGCGTCTTTGCTGTTTTCATCAAAAAAGTTTTTGCTGGTCTACTTTCTAGTCTTCCTCAAATGTCTGAGAGTGGACTGAAAAGTTCATAAGATCATGTTAAATGAGTTATGGTATGTTGACCAATGAGATCTAAGCACTGTAAAAGTAGGCTATATTGAAAAGTAAACCTCATTTGGTTACATTCCATAAGAGTATCTTGGTCAGTCTATGAACTTTTCAGCCAACCCTCATATGCTCTCCACTGATAAAATTGACAGAAATTGACAAAATTTTGTTTAGTTGACTTTGCAGCCTTCTTCAGGTGTATAATGATTAACTGATAACCTTGATTAACAATGTTTCATATGTTCTACCCTCCCACCTTCCGCAGGTATACACTATCAACTGATAACCTTTACTGAAATTAATAGTGTTTCATTTAGTCTACTCTCCAGCTCTTGCAAAGTGTAAACTATAAACTGATAACTGGTGATGTAGATATTTAAATGAATTCAAACAAAATCTGAGCCAATACTTATCAGCCTGCAAATTTTTTAAAAAGTTGCGACAGAGCAATTTGCAATATCCTCTATACTTATCAGACTGGAATCTTTTGTTTCCTAAACTAAAAATTAATCACAATAATAAGAGATTTGTGGACACTAAATGAAATTCAAAAGAAGTGTTTCAGAGATGCTTCAACCAATGGAAAACTCACGGAAATGCTCAGAATTGATAGTTGGAGATATAGATTCATGCCTTTCTCAAAATGCAAATTGAAATTCCAGCTGTCTCATCTAGGATTTGAACTTAGCTTGCTGAATTTATTTTCCCCAATACACCCATTCATATGTCATCCTTAAGTTAATTAAAAGTTAAAAATATTCCTAGTCTGTCATTATTAGCAAATTAAGCATCAAGTTTACTGCCAAAATGCATGTATCTGTGGGGGTATAGGAATGCAATGGACCCTCATGTTTTTCATGCGGCAGAGTAATTAACGGAAATTTTTTTGTTTTATTTTTTGTTGTTTTTGTTTGAATTTTTTTTTTCAATTCAAAAGAAATTAGAATGATTAAAGAATCCAAATTTTTGTATATTTCTTTTTGTTTTTCTTATTTGGTTAGTTTAAATTAGTCATGCATGCCCTCAATGAATACTTAGTGTGTATATATACAGTTTATGGCTTGAATCCAGTTTTGCAACAGGGGAGAGTGAAATAGTTGAAGCGATAAACTGTATTGATGTTTTTAACACTTCAGTTTATATATAAACTTCAGTTTTAACTAGTGCTTTTTTTTTCACCCAAATCAAGTCTCCTCAGGTTTCCAAGACTCTTCTCAGTGTTATGTTTTGACCTTCGACCCGGCCTCCCAAAAAATGCTATTCCAAGGTGATGCACCGGAAGGAAGTGACACATTCCAATGGCCAGTCATCGAAAGAGATCGCGGGGGCAGATTAAGGCTTATAATATGGGACAAGGTGAAGGTCCCACTGTGCCAATACAGACTGATGCACCGGAAGAGAGTGACCTCTGAACTGCATGACAGTTATTTCCACTTGATGACGATTAAACATTCAATTTCAAAGATCCAGTGGGTGATTGTGTGGGCGTTGAATTATCATTTAACTCAGTTGAGTTTGAGTCCAAGAAGCAGTTGCCAGTAGAATTCCAGACAGCTAGAGACCAGATGTGGTAGGGAAAGCCACACCCGACCGAGGGGGCCCTCGGAAACCCCGATGGAGTGGACCCCAGCATCAGGAGAACAAGAAAGACACAACGTGACGGTCATAACAGTGGGGTCAAAAAATTACAGTTTATGTTCGGTCTCTAGCTCCCTCTCACATGCAACCCTTGAACAACCCTTTCGAAACCTTACAAATAAAGTGAGAGATAAAAGATTGTTAAAGAAGTCTTCCTGCGTCTTCCTTCATGCATCTGTCTTTGTTACTTCTTGTGTCGTTTATTACTGCGTGCGTCGTTATCATTGTGTCGTTGTGAATTATTCTACATATATATGTGCACGTATGTAGATGTGAATCTGCACATGTGACTATATAACATCAGTATGTAAGTTGATTTTAACAGTGATGTGACCTGAAAGGTCTTGATTCTTCCTCTCATCTCCAGTCCCTCCAGTTTCTGTCTTCTTCACTTATTATTATGATCATTATTCTATCTCTTGAAACTTTTTCAGATCAGATTTAACAGGTGGTTTTTTTTCACTGAAGTCAAGTCTCCTCATGTTGTATAACATAATGAATGAAGAAACCATAACACTTGGTTTGCAAAAATATTACTCTCTCTTTATTTCTCGAAAGGGTCTGAGTTTGAGAGAGAGAGACAAGGAGACAAAGACAGAGGACTGCTATATTGAGCCATAACTTCTTCTTAATCATGTTGTGCCATACTCAGGGCCCCACTGAGCACTTTTGCTTCTCAGCAGGGAGGGTCACAGCTCCCCATTGGGCACTTACCAACCACTCACTGCTGCTCTCCGGACTTCTTGACTGCCTGACCATGTGTCCAAGACTGGGACTGATTGTATCTCTGTGGGTACCCGTGTGTATATAATTTCATAAAATCTAGGTGTTTCCGGTTGTCAACCCATCTGAGCTGCTTACAGCCACATATTGCTTAGTTTCCAGTTGTTTTCCGGTAATCGATGTTTTCACAGATGCATTCTGTGTAGAGAAATCCCTGATTGACAGCTCTGTCAAAGGTCAATATACAACACTCAGGTCTCCAGGACTCTTCTAAGTATCAGAGCAGATATTAACAGTGCTGTGGTTTGGATGGTCTCAATTCTTCCTCTGATCTCTTGTTCACCTCCTCTCATTTCCAGGTTCTTGTGGACTGTTTCAAAGGTACCAACTACGATTTGTATCACCAAACAAACCTGATTAGACAAACTTTTTCCTTCAGTTGGTTCTTGTTTTTCTTTTTTCATCATAAGCATCTCCCATTATTCAATACCAAATTTTATTCCTCTATCTGAACTGTAAATTCAAATAGTTTGTATCAAGGTTTCTAATTCTTTTTCATTCTTAGCAAAAATCTTAATATCCATGTTCATGAGGTGATTTATCTTTTCTTGTGACTTTGGAAATCTTTAGCTTCTTTCATATAAGTTTTTCACACCTGTTCAAACTGGCGGTTTTTCATTATAATCTGATAATCTGAGTGACCTCAGGTCTCCAGTACTCTTCAAAGTATTCTAGCAGAATATTAACTCTGTTGTGGTTTGGATAATCTTAATTCTTTCATTGATTTCCAGTTCCACCAATCTCTTTTGCAGGCCTTTGGAAACCATTCCAAGAGCACCAACTAAAATTGGTATCATTGTAATCTTAATGTTCTACAATGCTTTTAGTCCCCTGGCAAGAAGGTGAATGGTTTGTTGGAATGGAAAAATCCACAAGATGACAAATCATTTTCTTTTAATTAATGAACAAATTAATCAATTACAGGGTGTGGAAGCAAAATTAGGAATATTCTAGTATAATAATAAACAACTGTATTATAAAACAAGATTTATAATAATTTTAAAAAATTACCATCAAAATAAGAAGATAGACATAAAACAGTAAATTTACTCAATATGGCCAATATTTTTTCAATTATTGTATCAACACACCTTCAAAATGATTTGTATGCTTTCAAAATAAATTCTTCAGACATTTTATTCCATTCCACCTCAATAGCAGTCTTAAGCAAACTAATATTTGGATGGGAAGTTGCTTGTCTTGTTTTCTAGAACACACCATATAGTGTAATTAAGGGAGTTAAGGTTTGGGTTTGATGGAGGCCATAAAGAAACTCCAATTATTTTGGAAATTTTTTTGTTTGGATTTGGTGTAAAGAAAATCATAGATTCTTTGTCATTTCTTTTCTTGCTCATTCATATTGGGCTAAATTTTAATGAAAAAGTGCTTGAATAATAGAGCTAATCATGAAAATTTAAATTTATAGTGTTTTTTCAAGAACTGGACTTATCAGACATAATAAAAAAAAATTTCTTAACTTATTCCAAATTTTGCATCTGCACCCTGTAATTAATTAGGTCTGGTCTACTGGCTGTAATTTGGTAGTCTCTTTGTATTTTGAAATCCCAGGACAGATTGTAGTTTATGTATATTCAATTTCTTATGATTCCTTTTCATACCAGATTATAATTTGAAATAATTAAATCAACAGATATATTTTAGAAAGTTAGATTAGTTTTACATAATTTTTATTAGATCTATCATAGTCTGATGGGTGCATTCAACCATGAGCAAAACCATGAGCAGGAACTGCTACTCCATGGATAAGAGTGTGAATTTAGGGAACCTAACCTGGACAGATCAGCCGAAAGGTCAGGGATCAATGTTCAGTGGCATAAGGGTTCGAGTGTTCAACATCGATCCAGGAGACTGAGATTCACTCCCAAGTCGAGTCATGCCAAAGACTCAAAAAATGGCACGATGCTTCCTTGCTCAACACTCAGCATTATAAGGTGCAGATTAAGGATTCGTGGAGCAATCCAAGGAAAAGAGTAGTGCCTTCCCTTACACTTTGGTGTAGTAGCTACTGAAAAGGGAGCCTTTGGGTTACCCTTGACTATGGTCGGCTAATTTACTAGATCTACCACTAGATGGTTGCTTATAAAACCTACCATATGCAACTGGTTATTTGACATAACCTACCATATACCATTGGTCGCTTAACAAAACTTGACATATTCCACTGGTTACCATATTTACCAACCCTTCCGCTCGGGCAGGATATGACACAAGGTCAATTTTTTAAGTGGAGTTTAATAGGTTTGAATTCAGAGTTTTCCTTCTCCTAGACTAGATGCCTCACCAAGGCTGAAGAACTTAGTCTGTCCTACTATTGACCCATAGCTGGAGAGAGAATAATTGGATTCATACCTTTCCCAAGGGTATTAGTGCTATGTGAAATGCAATCAGTTTCGTCCAGGATTTGAACTCATGTCGCTGTGTCCATTTCCTGCGAGGATAACCATTACACCACGGGCACCTCCTATTCCACTGGTTACTTGCCAAATCTTCCATATTCTATGGGTTATTTGACAAAACCTACCATAATCCACTGGCTGCTTAATAAAACCTGTGGGGCTTTGAATACAAGCTGACTGTAATTGCACCCACACAAAAAGGAGTGTCCTGGGTATGATACTAAACTGCAATTGATGGTGAGTATCCAGTTCTAGTGTTCTGAGAAGTGTTGAGTACCTCTTCATCACCATTACTCCCAGTTCCACTCTGACTTCAAGTGATAGTACTTGTTAGTGTTCCATCTATGGGTCAAATAGATCTGATTAAAAATTATTTGCATTAAGAATACTGATTTAAAGCTATACAGTCTACTACCAAAAGGCTCTCTTTTCAATTGCTACTAGACCAAATGGTGTAGGGGAGGGCCCTTCTCATTTCCTTGGATTGCTCCACTTTACCCTTTATCCTTACCTTATAATGCTGAGTGTTAAGCAAGGTGGTATCAAGTACCATTTTTTTTTAGTTTTTAGCATGACTCGACCTGGGATTGAGCCCCTGTCTCCCAGACTATGGACAAACACTCTACTCATTCGGCCAATGGCCCGGTACTAAGGATTATAACAGAATATAAATTATTAGTATTAGATAGGAATACTTGAAATCATATAGTAGTTGGCAAACAAATGATTATTATTAAATGGGAATTTTTACATTAAATTTTATATTGTTTTTGAATTATTTGTATTAGACATGAATACTTAAAACCATAGAACTGTGTGCCAACAAATGATTATTATTATTATAAGAATTGTTAGTTAAAACCATATAATTGTGAAAAAACTTTCAATATTAGATAGGAATATTTGAAACTATATAAATGTGTGGAAATTATTTGTATTTGGTAGGAATACTTGAAACCATATAACTGTGTGCATTCAAATGATTATCATTATAAGAACTGTTAGCTGGAACTACATAATTGTGTATGAATTATTAGTATTAGATAGGAATACTTGAAACCATATAATTGTGTGCAAATTGCTTTTATTGAATAGGAACACTTGAAATCATATGTGAGTACATAAATTATTATTATCATAGAAAATGTTTGCTAAAACCATATGTGCATAAATTATTAGCATTCAATAGGAATACTTGAAACCATAAAAATGTGTGCAAACAAATCATCATATGAGGAATTGTTACTTGAAACAATATAATTGCAACTTCTTCCTACCCCAACAAAAAAAAAAACGTCCTTGGCCTAAGATAATCCAACAATGATTAACATACCATAAAACCAACAACCCAAACAGAACAATCTCTAAAAATACGACATTATTTTCCAAAAACATTTGGTGCTGCATGAATTTCTAGAATTTATTCTTTATTTTCTTGCCAAAAGATTATAGAATTGAAATAACGAAATCAATATGCCTAAGGAATTGAGAAATAACATGTATGATTTTATACTTGCAACAATTTGTTTTTACAGAAGTAAAAAGAAAAACTAAAAAGAAAAGGTTTTGTGTTTTGGCCATTACAATCCCGATTGGACATGTGTCATTAAATACTGTTTTGATTTTGAGCTGACTCCCCAAAAAAATGAAAAAAAAAAAATGAATGATTCTCAAGATGGCGGCTTAGGAAAAGAAAAATTGTTGCAAAGGATTTAATATTTTATTTGTTATAGTCTCTTATTGTTTGCGTTCTCTTGATACTTAATACCAAACAAACAAGCTAAAAAAAAAACATTGTGGATATAAAAGTATGTTATTAATCCACAACAGAGATTTATTTAAAGAAGAGACAAAAAAGACTTTAAAGAAACAGAAAGAGAAAGAAATAAACACATAACTGTGATAGAACAGGTTTGGTTTGTTTGCTTAATGGTATATCAACATTTATGGGTTATTTAATGCCACAGCCAACCTTGTTGAAGAGTAGCGGTGATACTACTTAACCTATAGCTGGGTGGATATGGGGGGTTTATACCTTTCCCAATGGTATAAGTCTGAAAATGAACATATCTGCATGACTGCAGATCGAATTTGCTTACTGCGAGGCTACAGTTCAGAACTTTAGTCATTATGATTCTATGATTGTACAGTGACTATAACTTAGTAGATAACAGGCTAATATCATAGACAAACTTGCTCATTTACTTGTGCCAGACTAAGCATCATCATTATCATCATCAAGGAGTGCTGATATCACAGATTCCCTAGACTTTTTCATGTCATCAGTCCCTACTTGACATCAGTCTTGCTAAGTCCTTTAAATAGCATCCAGTGTCCACTCAGAGCTGATGACTGTAAGTTTTTGCTGATTGGCCAATACTAGTGTGTCCATGGGTAAGAGTCCAGACTAGAACATCACTTCATCTTTATTTCTCCAGCAGTGCCTGGCATATCTTGCTTATCTTAGCTGGATGGTTTGCAAGATGAGAGGTAAGTGACCATACGGCTGCTGTTTTATGGGGTGCTGCTTCCAGGATTTATTCAAAACAGCATGCTGCATCCTTGTGTAGTTCCTATCTAGCTTTTTCTCCTTGTGTTTTGTTAATTACTTGTGTTTTATGGCATATCAACCCTTCTGGGTTATTCAATGCCAAATCCTGTTTATAGATATAAACATATATAATTAAATATACAATTTGTTAACCAATAGTTTGTTGGTAACATAATTTTTACATGAGCCAAAGCTCATTTGTTTGCACACTGTTAAATAGTTTCAAGTATAGAAAATGATTGCGTATTTTTATTTGACCCATAAATAGGATCCTAACAGATACTACTATTCTTAGTTAGAGTGGACATGGAAGTAATGGTAATAAAAGAGTACTCTACATTTTTCAATGCTACTGGACTGGAGCCTTACCATCAGATTGTTTTGTGTTATAGCCAGGATAGTTGTTGGTGTAGGATCTTACCCCTTAGCAGAGATGCAGTTGGCATATTCTACAGTCCCAAACAGCTGGGCTGGTGGTTTGTTAAAGTCTAAGTAGTGCAACCTTATAGTAGTACTGACATTGTTTCAGCTTTGAAGAATCCCTGTTTTATCTTATCAGAGATCAGATTTCCATATAATCATTAACCTGTCACTAGCAGTCCATGCTTTACCAAGGCATATGCTGACATCATTTTCAGTAGATAGGATATTGCTAATGAGATATATAAACTGGTCTACTACTGTAATACAGCAGATAATGAATTTATTTAACAAGTCATTATGGTTATGTTCAACCTCGACTGAGCACTCAATTACTATGACCTTGTGTAATAATGTTCACTTGCCTAAAGCAAAATAAATGCACTTTCATGCAAGTAGCCATTTATAATGTGATTTTTGTGCGTGTGCAGTTTGAGATTTTATGTTACTATTACTTTTGAATATGCATGAGTTATCATGTATATAAGGACTTACTGAAAAGTGACACTGCAGCTTGTTGATGACTGTTGGGAGAGAACCAGAACAAGAATGACACTTGGTTGGAGTATATGGCGTAGAACTTTGTGGGTGAGAGAGTGGAGGAAAATGAGTTCTGTTTGATTTTGCTGGTGAGAGGAAATAAAAACAAGCTCTGCTTTGGAAATTCTCTTTCATCCAGAGTCAAAAAGAAGTGAATTGTGAAGAGAAGTCGTTATTCATATTTACCAAACCCTCCGCTCAGGCAGGATATGACACAAGGTCAATTTTTAAGCGGAGTTTAGCAGGTTTGAATTCAGAGTTTTCCTTCTCCTAGACTAGTTGCCTCACCAAGGCTGAAGAACCCAGTCTGCCCTACTATTTACCCATAGCTGGAGGGAGAATAATTGGATTCATACCTTTCCCAAGGGTATTAGTGCTATGTGAAATGCAATCAGCTTCGTCCAGGATTTGAACTCGTATCGCCATGTCCATTTCCGACGATGATAACCATTACACCACGGGCAACAAGTCGTTATTTCTTGTTACACATTGTACTAGGTTAGACTAAATATGATAACAATAAATAAATGCCTACAACGGATACCAATAGACTAATTCATTATCATTTTAACTTCAAGCTTAACTCAGTGCTCTATTACTATGATCTTCAACCAGACTAAGCTAAGATTAATAGCTATCAAGTGATGTCTTCCAAAATACAACGGTTTGGTTTACTTAATGGCATATCAATTCTTTATGAGTTATTTAATGCTAAAATACATAATTATATATAATATCAAGTATTCCTATAGAAAAAAAAAGTTAAGTTGACTACAGTCTAGGGCAGCCCTAAGGCCCCCTTTTTATTAGCTATGACACTGAGACGTAGGGGAGGGTGTTACTCCTTTCCCTGGATTGCTCCACTTTACCCTTGATACATACCTTATAATTGTGAGTGTAAAGCAAGGAGGTATCAAGTACTATTTTTTGAGTTTTTTGTATGACTCAACCTGAGATTGAATCCCAATCTTCCAGGCCACTGGAAAACACTCTGCCCACTAGACTAATTGATTTATACACAATTATATGATTTTAAGTAAATATTTCTATTTGATAATGATTATTTGTTTGTGTACACTTATATGGTTTCAAATAACTTATAATTATTCCTAGGAAAAAAATTCAGCTTCAATTGACTATATAAACAATTTGCACACAGTTATATCGTTTCAAGTATTCCTATCTAATACAAATAATTTGCGCACAGTTATATAGTATCAAGTATTCCTATCTAATACAAATAATTTGCACACAGTTATATAGTATCAAGTATTCCTATCTAATACAAATAATTTGCACACAGTTATATGGTTTCAAGTATTCCTATCTACTACAAATAATTTGCAAACAGATCTATTTGACCCATAGATAGATGAGGTGATAACAAGTCAGAGTGGATCAGAGAGTAATGGCAATGAAAGGGTATTCAACATTTTCCAGAGCTCTAGAACAGGAGCCTCATCACCAGATGCAGTTTAGTCTCATACCTAGAGAATTGATTTCATTGCAACAGTTTAAAAAAGGCTTAGAAACTCAAATAAAAATGTGAGGTTAATACTGACTCTTCAAGTCTTGAAAATATCAAAAGCAAATATATATATGTGAAAAAGTTATTAATTTTTATGGGTTTTCAAAGGTATCTGAGATTTTTGAAAAGTCTTCAGACATCTTACATGTTTGGTGTAGACAAGTAAATGATTACAAATAAAGAATAAAAGCAAATAATATGTCCTTTGTATAGAAATGATTATCTTAAACCATAATAAAAGTGAGTCTACATTCTTCATTTTTAATAATAATCATCTTACAACCCCTATGTAATATAGGTAAGTACCGTAGGTTGGTAATGATTTTATAGGTAGACAATAACTTTTGTCTATGAATTTAGTCTTCTAAATTTGACCTATATACAAATACATGGAGTGAATTGTAAATAGGAAAAAACAAACATAAAAAAGGAAAATAATAAGAAGAAAGTAAAAAACAGTAGTGAGAAACATAGAATTTAATGAAAATTGTTTGAAAAAAGATAATGGAAGGGAGAGAATAATATCTGAAGTAATGAAGAAAAAAATATAAAAAAGAAAAGTTACTCTAAAAAATAATGATTGCTGGGTGTGGGCTGTAGTAAAAATGGATCAGATATTGGAAATGGAATACAAGAACAAAGGAAGCAGACGATGTAAACGACTTAAAGCTAAGACAAAAACCCAAAATAAAACAGAAAAGAAAAAATGGAAAAAGTTCTCCTTAAAAACAAAAAAACAAAAAAAACAAAAATTGAAGAAGTGAAAAAAAGAAAAAGTTCTGAAATTAATAAAAAAAATACCTACATGAATTTTTGGACACATTGATTTCCATCTAAGTATTTTTCAAAATTTTATCAATAGAAAAAAAAAGGGTAGACTTAAAATTATTCAATGCAGTCTATGAGAGGTATTTATAATCAAAGAAAAATGTTCTTTTCCACACCTTAATGGAAGAAAATCACAGTAAAAAAAGATGACTAAAATCAGAAACATTATCATGGCAAAGTATTGACTTTGGGAAGAAAATTCAAGAGAAAAAAAGAGACAATAAAAAATTATAAAAAAAAAGCCATCATCATCATCATCATGTCGTGCTGGTAGCACGGATATAAAAAAAAAGTAAGCAATGGAAAAAATGAAATTTTAAAAAATTGGTAAAATAGAAAAAAAACATGAGGAAAAATGGATGAAAAATAAAATGAATTAAAAAAAAAAGAGCAGAAAACGAGGAAAAAAGAAAACTTCATGATAAAAGGAAGACAAGAAGTGAAAGAGAAAAGGATGGAAAAGGAATATAATTGTAAGAAGGATAAAGAACAAATTTCAAGAAAAAAAGGAAGGAAATCAAAAGAAATAGTAAAAAAGAAAAAGGAAGGATTGAAGGAAAAATGAATTGAAAGAAAGAAATGAAAAAGATTCAAATAAAACAAAAAAGGATAGAAATAAAAAAAATAAAAAGATTGAAGGAAAAATGAATAAAAAAAGACAACTGTTGAAAGAAAAAAGAAAGAAAAAATGGATGAGAAAGAGAAAGTAAAAGAAAAAAAAATAAGAATTTAAAAGAATGGAAATGGAGGAAAATAAAAGAATTAAAAGAAAAAGATTGAAGGAAAAATGGAAAGAAAATGATCTGAAAAATAAATTTGAAAAGAAAAATACTTGAAAAATTAAAGAAAATTGGCAAAAGGATTTTTTTAAATCAAAAAATATTTGAAACATAAATTTAAAAAAAAATATTTGAAAAGTGATTTTAAATTAAGGAAAAGAAAACTGCTGAAAGTAAAAAGGAAAGGGGAAAGAAAGGAAAGGAAAAAGGGGGAAAAAAAAAGAAGAAATGTAAAGTAAAATATTTGAAACAGAAAAATTCTCGAGATTTTTAAAAGAAAAATGAAGTACTATATTTCAAGGAAACAGACCTTAAAAAAAAGTAAAATGTATTTAAAATGGTTTCTCAGCGTAACCATGTCTCTAAGACCAATTCACTGGTCTGTAGAGTCTGATTATCTTCCTAGGAATATACGAACCTAAGTTTATTAATTAAATCAGGTATGCCATACTAAGATAGTTATATACTATGCACAGGTATAAGATATCACCCATATATAAGTTTACCCATAACAATTTAAAAAAAAAAAAGTTAATTTTCTTCAAATCAGCATCTTATTATTTCTCAGAGAACATTATACAATCAAAATGGACTTTTTTAAGTACCCTATGAACTATAAATAAGTACATCCTAAAAAATTTTTAATGAAAATTTCATTTACTTCTAAACCAAAGATATCTGAACATTATACAATCAAAATGGATATTATTACATACAGTATCACTGTTAAATAAGTACACCTCTAACAATTTATTTGAAAAAGTTCATTTTCTCTTAAAGCAAAGATACCAGCATTTTATTATTTCTTGTGGAACATTATACAATCAAAATGGATATCATTAGCTACAGTATTACCCTTAAATAAGTACACCCCCAACAATTTATTATAAATTCATTTTCTTCTAAACTAGAAAAACCTCTATTTTCTTTTTTCTCGTCAAACATTATACAATCAAAATGGATATTATTAGCTACAGTATCACCCATAAATAAGTACACCCCTAATAATTTAAAAAAAAAGTTTCTTTTCTTCTAAACCAACGATAAGAGCATTTTAGTATTTCTAGTGGAACATTATTCAATCAAAATGGATATTATTAGGTACTACTTTTTACCAAAAAAAAAAGCTAGATGGGAATCGCACAAGAATGCTATGAGCTATACTGAACAAATTCTGGAAGCAACATCCCACAAAACAGCTGCTGTACAGCCACCTACCTCCCATCTCTAAAATCATCCAAATAAGACAGACAAGACATGCAGGACTGTTGGAGAAGTAAAGACAAACACATGTGACATTCTCTTATGGACCCCTTCACACAGAAGTGCAAGTGTTGGATGACCAACTAGAACTTATCTATAACAGTTCTGTACGGACACAGGATGTCATCTGGAAGACCTGCCAGAACCAATGAATTATTGAGATGAATGTCGAGAGAGAGTCAGGGAAATTCATGCTAGCAGCACAACATATCTCCATAAATGAAGACTCACCATCAGATACAGTCAGTGTCAAACATGAGATACTCCTTTTGTGGGGAGCTTCTTACCCTTTGTAGGGGAACAAAGTCAGTGTTTTCTAAGCCCCACAAATAGAACAAAGAGGAAAAAGAAAAATGAAAAACAAAGAAAATGTCTAAATGTTTTGAAGAAAGAAACAAAAAGAAATATGGTGAAAGTAAAAGAAGGAAAAGAAAAAAAAAGTCCTTTAAAATATGACAATACAGCACCTAAGACTACAGACAAAATCATCATGGATAACAACAAAATTATAAAAAAAAAAAAAAATAAATAAGTAAATAAATAAAATAAATCTTGGAAGCCATTACTGTATACACATTTGCATTTCTTCTCCAACTGGGCTGACCTGATTCTTATTTTGACTAGATGTCTGCTATTATTTTGCTCAACTTGCCACAAATGATATCACTTCCTTCATGGCAGAATAACATTGCATATATGAATAAGCAAGGCACTGTCAAGAAAAACAATAATGGTTGCAGTCTCGAGGGCACACAGATGGTTAAGACAGGTGAGCAAGAAATGATATGTGCATATACAGCTTCCAAATTCATGCATATGACCCCATCCACCTATTGCTGCCTCCACTGAAGCTGTCACTGTTGGTGATTTTGGCTCATACGACACGTTCATGATTTGTAATGCATAGCATATTCAAATTTCAAGCACCACATTTTCTGCTTGCCTGTGCCACACACCTGTCAGTGGTAGAATGTCACTGACATTTTAAGGTTGAATGCTTTTTCGGTTTTCTGACGATAACCGAGTATTTCCACAGTAGTTTCTCTGTTCTTCAATTTTTTTTCCTGACTGGTTATCAGTTCTGTCTTGTCTCTAGGCAAGATAGAATGTAAAAAAGTTGATGGAAATTGCCAAGTTGCTGGAGATTCCAAATACAATGTAGTACCTCCTTATTATATACTAAGGAGCAGTTTGTATTCACCCAACAACTCCATCTTGAGCAGGATGTGACACAAGGTCAATTTTTTAGTGAAGTACAGCTGGTTTGAATCCAGAATTCCCCTTCTCTTAAATGGGTTGCCAAACCAAGACTAAAGAGCCTAGCCTGCCCTTGTATTTTCCCATAGATGGGCAAGAACAGATGGATTTATGTCTTTCCCAAGGACATTAGCATGAAATGAAATGAAAGAACGTCATCCAAGATTTAAACTTAAGTCACCAATTCAATTTCCCACATAAATGACAATTACAATAAGTACACCTCTGAAGAGGAGTACCATAGAATTTCATGATGTCTTTATGGCATTGGTTACAGTGGAATAAATCATTTTTGCCTTGATTTACAAGAATATATAGAGGGTCCCACATTAAACCAAGCTTGTGTGATATGTGTCTTTATAGGGAGGCAGATAATGTTGGGATAGATCTGTCATGTCTTTGAGTAGAACAGGGCAAAAAAGTAGAAGTGATGGTCCCTGGAGATATCAGCACCTCCCCATTACACTAAAGAAGTTAATGGATTGTCCTAATGCTTTTTTAGTACTGGCAGCAGGGGAATTTATCATAACTCTTATGCCCAACATTAAATTTACATTTCAGTTTGTGAGGAGAGCAAATAAATCCTCATGAGGCTTTTCCTCATCCTTCTCATTTCAGTAATGATTGAGCACTGGGTGCCATATATTTCTAGCCTTGTGCCATAACTAAGGGAAACTTGGTAAATTACTACCTTGACTTTGTTTGGTTTGGTTTCTCTATTTAATGGTATATCAACCTTTGTAGGTTATTTAATGCCAAAGCCATCCTTCTAGTACAGTAGTGGTACTATTTAACCCATAGCTGAGAGGATAAGGGGGCTCATACCTTTCCCAAGGGTATTTGTCCAAAAGTAAACACAATAGGGTGACTGGAGTTTGAACTCACTTACTACAATGCTTTAACCATTACACCACAAGGACACCCCCTACCTTGACATATCACGTATAAGTTTCAAGGCAGAGGGTGAGGATTATGAAGATATTTTCTCCCTATTCTAATTAATATAATTTTAACTAATTCCTTACAGCAGAAAAGAAAATTAGGAGAAGTCCTCATGATGTAGAGGTTAATGTGTTGGACTGTGACATTGTAGAAAGTGAGTTCAAATCCCTGTTGTGGTATTATATTTACTTTTGGACAAATACCCTTGGGAAAAGTATAAATCCATTATCCCCCCAGGGATGGCTTTGGCATTAAATAACCCAAGAATGTTGATCCACCATTAAATAAAGAATCAAAACAAACAGAAAAATACTTGAATAATTTATAGTAAAAGTAAAGTTGGTGACTGTAGTCAACGGTGACCCAAAGGCTCCCTTTTCAACAGCTACAACACCAAGGTGTAGGGAGGGGCGCTACTCCTTTCCTTGGATTGCTCCACTTTACCCTTGTTCCTTACCTTATAATGCTGAGTGTTAAGCAAGGAGGCATCAAGTACCATTTTTAAAGTCTTTGGTATGAACCCAGGTCTTCCGGGCCATTGGTGAAGACTCTAACCATTAAGCCAATGAGCCGGTTTATGATAAATAATGATAATAATTCAAACTCAGAAAGTAATTCAAAAGCAAGTCTCCTCGACTGGTTACCTACCCAAAGCTAAAGAACCTCATCTGTCCAACTATTTACCCCTAGTTGAAGGAAAGAAGAGATTGATTCAGGATTTTCCCAAGGGTATTAGCATAAAGGGAAACAAAAAACAGCCTCATCCAGTAGCTATTCTTAATACAAATATGTTTACTGTTTCAAATATTCCTCTCAAATGCTAATAATTTTTTAACAGATTTATTTGACCCATAAATGGGACCCAAGCAAGTGCTACCACTCCAGGTCAAAGTGGAACTGGGAGTAATGGCAATGAAGGGTTACTCTACACTTCCCAGATCTCCAGAACTAGAGCTTTACCATTAGATGCAGTTTAGTGTCTCACCCAGGACACCTCTTGTGTGTGTCGGAGGGGGGGGCACCCTCTCCTCAGCAGAGGGTAAAGTCAGTGTATTCTAAACTGTACCAACAGGTCAGCTACAATAAGCAAACAGATTTGTACCTTTCCTGGGGAGATTATTGAGGAAGGAAGGCAAACGACCTCATACTCGAATTGAACTTGACTCACAAAATCCATTCTCTATAAAGATTTACCGTTACTTCCATTTGCATATAAATTTTACATATGTACATCTAAATCAATTTTGACACTGAGATTCTGTTTCAAGTGCTATCCTGTGGTATTTTACAATTTACTGGCTTGCTCTATATCTTTACCCAATTCATTCACCTTTGTTGATATGCCATAAGCGTTTCCATTCAACTTTTTGAGAGAAAATCACCAGGGGGGACAACTACTTGATTTTCTTACTTGTTATATACTTCCCTAAGCAAGTTACCCTGAATCATCAAAAGAGAGGTTACTCCTCAAAATTGCTTTATTTGTTCTTTTGTCTCCTCTTGGCCAGTAAATGCAAAAAGATTTTTCTGAGTCTGTTGCAAAACATAAGCCTTTCTAAGATCATAAAGATGTATATTTACCCAGGCACTCCACCACAGACAGAATGTGACAAACTGTTAATTTTTATTGTAAAATGTTCCATTAAAAATAATAAAATGCAGCTGATTTTGGTTTAAAAAATAATAGAGGAGTATTTATTCATGGAGGATATTGTACTTGATATTATCCATTTTGATTGTATAATGTTCCACGAGAAATAATAAAATGCTGGTATCTTTGCTTTAGAAGAAAATGAACTTTTTATAATAAATTGTTAGGGGTGTACTTATTTATGGGTGATACTGTAGCTAATAATATCCATTTTGATTGTATAATGTTCCATTAGAAATAATAAAACGCTGGTATCTTTGCTTTAAGAGAAAATGAACTTTTTATAATGAATTGTTAGGGGTGTACTTATTTATGGGTGACACTATAATATGAAATCAAGACAAATATAATCTTAAATACAGATCTTGATGTTTATCAGATTAAAATAATACTGACTCAAGAATATGGACCAAGATATAATGTGATATAGTTATCTTTAGATTTAACAAGACTATCTGATTTTTCTGATTCCAAAATTTTTCTCCCATTTTATTCAAGTCACTTCTTCAAGATATTGTAAATTGAAAATCATACAAATACAAAACTTACAGACATATATAAATGTTTAGATGTTTATCAAACTAAAACAAGACTTTGACACAAGGCTATGGACTAAGATGTAAATATTTGAAAGAGAGATGATATAATTATAATTATATATATTATTATAACAGTGTTGGTTGTCACTAATTCACTTTGTGGGTCTGTGGCGAATTTGGAGAGTGCTCAATATCTGTGATAGAGCTATTATATAATAATAATAATAATAATAATAACAAATGAATATATATTAGATTAATATATTTAACGCCATGGAAGTTTGTCTGTGACCTCATGTTTCATGCAGTGTTACAAACAATAATCATCAGGCAGATAACGAAATGAAATGAAAAAATTGAAAAATACAGTAAAAAACCATTGGAATTGTGTAGAAATTTTTATGTGTGTGTGTGAGTGTGTGAGAGAGAGAGAGAGTGTTTGTGTAGGTTATAGTTGTATATTATTGTGCGTGAATGTGTAAGTGGTGTTTAGTGTATGTGAAGATACACAAACACACACACACACACATATATATATATATATAGTTTTATACATAATGGTTAAGTGTTACCATAAAAATAAAGTTATAAAAAAAAAGAAAAAAAAAAAAGAAAAGATGGAGGTGCCCGTGGTGTAATGGTTATCGTCGTAGGAAATGATCATGGCGACACGAGTTCAAATCCTAGACGAGACTGATTGCATTTCACATCGCACTAATACACTTGGGAAAAGTATGAATCCGATTATTCTCCCTCCAGCTATGGGTAAATAGTAGGGCAGAGTTCTTTAGCCTTGGTAAGGCAACTAGTCTAGGAGAAGGAAAAACTCTGAATTCAAACCTGTTAAACTCCGCTTAAAAATTGACCTTGTGTCATATCCTGCCCGAGCGGAGGGATTGGTAAATATGATAAAAATAAAGTTCAGCAATGCCCTTCTTTCTAAATGAGATTGAGAACTTCTTAAATAACGTTTATATCTGAGAACCTGGAAGTAATGAATAACAATAAAAAAAACACAAGGTCTTCGGAGGATGTTGTATCTTCTGAACCTTAATTAAGTCACACACTTTTGAAACAGAATACCACGAATGGAAATAGAGTGTTTAAAACTTTTTCACTTTTTGGTTTTATTTAACAAACATAAAACTTAATTTTGATAAAATTCAGAAGATACAACATCATGTATTCAAATCCCCTGATAAAGGTTTAATGTTTAAAAATTGAATTGGCAAATAATTCAAACTATAAATAAAATCCTCCTCCAAAGACCTTACATTTTTTTCATATTCTTACATTTTCTTATATATATTTATACATTTAATTCTGCTCAGAAGTTATGGGAAATTTGATCATGAAAAAAACACTTATCCTAAAATGTAGTTTATACAATCTTCTTATAATTACTCCCATCCAGACAAATTCAGACAATTTGCTGATATTTCTACTTGTTTTCCAGTAAATGCACATGTTTTCAGATAAGGAAAGGGCAGAAAACATTCTAATAAATGTATTTGTTATACTTGTTATTTGGATTTGATTGTAATCAGAGAGAAATTTAATTGTATCATAGAGAAAAGAGGGGGAAAAAGAAAAAAAAAGGAAAATTAAAAAAAAAAAGAAGTCAGATATTTTTTTGAACTGGTTAAATATTTGCTTTAGATTTTTTTTTTTTTTTTTGAAAGCTGATAATCACTAAAAGGATCTTATAAAAAGAAAAAGTTAAAAGTAAAGAGTAGTCAGGTATTTTTTTCCAACTGGTTAAATATTTGCTTTAGATTTTTTTTTGAAAGCTGATAATCACTAAAAGGGCCCAATAAAAATTTAAAAAAAAATAAAAGAAAAAAAAAAAGAAAAAAGTTGTCAGGTATTTTTTTAGCTGGTTAAATATTTGCCTTAGATTTTTTTTTTTGAAAGCTGATAATCACTAAAAAGATCCAATAAAAAAAAGGAAAAATGTTTTACATAAAAAGTTCAACTTGGCAAAACACTTTCTTGACTTTCCTGTTGAACTTGATTGCTATATTCACGTGAAGTTAGTTGATGTTGTCATCTCCTCAAGTCATTCAAATCTTATAGACTAAATTAATGCTTCATTGCTGGGTTTATGTTCATTGAATGGAAAGTTGTAAAAATAGCAAAGAACTACATGATGTGACTGAATTTTTATCTAACATTTCCATATTGCAATTGAAAATTAACAAAGTTTGATGGCATCATAAAGTACTGTGAGAATGTTCTTGGTTAATACTAATAATGGTTTGGTCATGGAATCATATGCAAACAGGAATAAAAGTTTGGAAGATGATACTGCTGTTTTTTTTTGCAGGATGTGCAAGAAAAATATATACATGTATATATATATATATATATATATATATATATATATATATATATATATATATCCACAGACAGACTGTTTCATTGTATCACAACTCTTCAGTGTGGCTAGACACGCCAGATTCCTGAAGCTTGGATTGAAACCTGGCTGACTGAAATGCCTATCTGAGATTCTACCACTCAGCCACGAGCAAACCAGCACAAGCAAAGGAAATTTAAACGCTTATGTATCACATTTGTTTTATTTACATATATCCGTTTAATGGCTACCAGGAGCTCAATTCATCTGAAGACCCTTGCTTTACAGTAGTGGCAACCATTACTTCCCTCGCTAGAGAGCTCAACCCCTCTCACAGACAGACTGTTTCATTGTATCACAACTCTTCAGTGCAGCTAGACATGCCAGATTCCTGAAGCTGGGAGAAAAACTTTATATATATAAAGATGAACAAATATTTTAAGATGAATAGGAAAGTTTCTTTTGTGTTATTTTTTTGACCTTGGGTCATTGTCAAAAATGTTTTTGGTTGGTTGGTTGGGTTTTATGGAATATCAACCTTTGTAGGTTATTTAATGCCAAATCCATTTTTATGTAAATAATCAGTTCTATTCCAAACAATTCAGTTTAGCATGAGTACACAGTTTAACTGTCAAAAACATTTCTATTTCAAGCTTTTTAGTTTATTCAAACAGTTCTAATTCAGCTAATTCAATTTAGCATAAGAACAGATTTTGTTTACACAGTAAAATGTCAAAACAGTTCTATACATAACAATTCAGTTTAGTGTAAGTACAGATTCAATGTCAAAAACAGTTCTATTTCAAACAATCCAGTTTAGCATAAGCACGGAATTTAAATGTAATTACAGTTTAATTGTCAAAAACATTTCTATTTCAAGCTATTCAGTTTAATCAAACAGTTCAGTTTAGCATAAGTATGCCGTTAGTTTTATTTAACCCATAGACAGAACTCTATCAGGTACTACCATATCAGGCCAGAGTGGACCTAGGAGTAACAGCAATGAAGGGGTGCTCAGTATTCCCCAAAGCTCCAGCATTACTGGAACCACAACATCAGATAGTTTAGTGTCATATTCAGGACACTTGTTGGGGGGGATCTTACCCCTCTGCAGAAGTGCAGTCAGTGTATTCTACAGCCCCAGTCGACTGGGCAAAGAAATGTTTTTGTGGAAAAAGCTTTTTTAGAAAGTTTTTGGAACAGTTGAATAGTAATAAATGCATTGTAGAATATCTATTTGTTGAATGAGAATTATTTTCTGGTCAATACGTAATACACACACACATATTTTCATCATACAACGTGTGAAAGCATGCGCAATACCCTGCCCTCATCAGCCGCCAACCAGGGTGATAACACAGTTTCAGTAGCTCAAGGTGGTACTGCCACTCCTGGCGCTACCAAGTAGCTTTTGCCACCGGATAGGGTATTTAAAGAAATATATATATATATATATATACACCAGATCGACTAAAAGCAGAGATTACATTGGACGTTCGTTCATCTTCATTTTTAGTGCAATTTGTGATTTGAAAAAAAATATATATATATATATTTGTAAAGGTTTTGTGGTACATGCAAAACTTAAAAGCAGTTTTAAAAAGTGTATGCATTTTAAAATACTTTGAAATTCTAAAAAAAGAGAACTCTTCCTTTCAGTCACATCCCAGTAGAGAAAAATACAATGACGAACCAGCAGTGATGAGAAAATAGACAAGGGTAGTGACCGTAGAAAAGCCTGGTGACAGGGAAGAAAACTGAATTGAAAAAAAAATTCATCATAAACCAGAATAATTGGTGCTGACAATTTTCTGAATCGCGAATTGAATTACCATGACCAGAAAATCCAGCGAACACTTGCGCGCTACATGTAGAAACACTGAACAGCTGTTTCGACCTTATTAGGTCTCATCAGCAGGGTATACCATGATCTCCTCGACTGGAGATCAAACCTGTGATCACAGAATGCAGAGCCAAAACTCTACTACTGAGCCATCCGCCCACATCGCAGATAATTTTGTTTTCTTCACAAATTAATTTATAAGTAGTTGAATTAAAAACTGTTGTGCTTAATAAAAGTAATTTGTAAAATTGCTTTGGATTGTCCAGTAGATGTCACACAATGGTGGAGGATGAATTCAAACATATATATGTGTATGTGTGTGTGTGTGTGTGAAATTAAGCATTTTTTCAGGTCAGGCATCTAAAAAATAAGCACCATATCACTATGTATAATAAGTGCATATATATATTTGATAGCCATTGGCATTGAGCACTCTGTTTGATATGCTATTGTGACAGTGCGATTAAAATATTTATCCCAGAACGGGAGTTTATTTTTTGCATGTGTGAAGACGGGGCAGTCTGGCACTTGATCCCTCACAAAATAAGTTCCAGTTAAGATTCCCTTTTTGGGTGTAGGGAAACTGGCAGATAATGTGGGGGTTAATTTGGGGCTAGACTGACCGCTGCTAGCAATGGGTTTCCATTTTTCATGTTCACACACACCCACCAGACCACTTCGTCTTCCTACCCCAAAGATAATGGAAGATATGGGCCCTCTAGGTTTAGATATAATATTATTATTTATCGTAGTCGACAATTCCAGTTTCCCGTGTAATATTTTTAAAAGGTGTATAGGACATTTAGTGAGAATAAATTGAGGTGAATGAAGCTGAAAAGGAACATGCAAAAAGAAGGTAACTCGATAGGCAAACAACACAACGAATAAGTTTCAACACGTGGGAACATTAAAATATAACAAGGTTTTTAATACATGCGGACACACATAATGTGTCAGTTATATTATCAGCGGATAATATCAAATATACAAATGTCTTTCTTCCTTATTCTTTTCTTTCTTCCTTCTTTAAATTGAGAGAGAGAGAGAGAGAGAGAGCATACAATGACAATACTTAGGAAGGGTGGAGGGAGAAAATGGTTTTACAGTGTACTTAGCTTTTAGACAACGGGTTTCTTCTGAGAGTATTTTCTTTAACGGGCTAGTGGGATTTTATGGAGCTCAGCTTGAAGCATCTGCTATCTCTTGTCCAAGAGCTCTATTTTGCTTCTTCACCCGGAGTCTTGGCCACAGTGTCAACACATCTTGTCACACTAACTGCTGTCCTAAAACTGATTTCCTTATTCCTATTTTCACTGACGAAAAGGATGCTACTTCCGCTTTAGGGTTCCAGCCAATCACTTCGCCTCTTTCTTCTTCCTTCACCCCATCAGGCGATTTGTTTGGGCTACTATCTCTGACCTCTGTATGTCCCCTTCTTTATCCATCCAGTCACAGAGAGCAAACATCTGTTGGCTTCCATTCTGACCTGGATTTGTTACTTCGGCAGCCAGGAATTGACCTACATTCCTTATTCCTCTTTTGGCGGCCTGTTAATTCAAACATGGAGGGGTAGGGGAAATTTCTTATTTCTCTCCTCTCAGTGGTAGACCACGTGACACTATATTCTCCTTAGATTATTTCTTTTTAGTCTAATCCTTATATATGTATATATATATTTATGTATATTATGTGTGAAAAGAAAAGCAATTCTTTCAGCTCTTGAACCTAAATGATAAGCACTGAAACATTGTATATAATGACTATATATATATATATATATAATTGGAAGAAATATTCAACATTTGGCTATTATGAATTTATTTACAATCTATAATACATTTTTTCTTCCAATTATATAAATTTGCTCTGTATAAAACTTATAAATTCATATATTGATTACTATACATTGAGCACTCCTGGAGATTTATAGGAATCCCCTTATATATTCTCAAAATGAATCATTCCCAATTGATCTTCTTTGGATATATATACATATACATATACATATATACACCTCTCTGATACAAATGTCATCAAACAATATATAAGTACAACACATAATAATAACTTTAATAAATTCACATCAGCAGAAATATGAAAAATCCTTAACAATGATATGAAAATCATGTATAAAAATAACAAAAAATTCTTACAAATCCTCAAAGCCATCAGAATAAAAAATAAGCAACCAAACTAAAATACCATTCAACACTGGCACTAATATATCAAAGAACTTCAACAGCTAACATGTTAACCAAAGTGTCCTCACCAATAATAAACCCTTCCAACAAAAGAATTATCACACCCAAACTAAACAAAAACGAACAATACCTATTAAAAAATCCCCTCGAAGACGATCAATCGATATGACTGAAAGTACTTGGGAGAAAAACCTAAGGCAACTTCTTTATCAATCGAACCCAGATAAAAAACATAAAATCATAAAAAAGCAAAATTCAATGGTCTATAATCTAACTTATATATGAAAATATAAGTATTTTTCATCTCTGGCTGCTAGAAAGTAAATACTGCATGTGAGTGTATATAAGGATAAAAAATTAACCTAGAGGATAAAAGAATTCTTTTAATGAGTGAAAGATTTTAGCCAATAGCCACTTAAAGGATCAAAAGAAAAACAAAAGTCTAAGATAAAAAAAAACTTCTTAAAAAATTCCCCAGAGTTCTTCAAAAGTCTTGAGAAAATCACATGATAACAATATAATTATATAAAAGAAAAGGATTATAAACTGAAATAGTCATACAATAGATGTGGCCTTTGAGTGCATTTCAGTGGGTAATGAAAGATATTTTATTTCTGTAAACAAAAAAACATTCTTTTGTGTATGACTCATGATCAATGGCTGAGATTTTTCTTCTTTTAAACTACTTGTCCAGTTTGTACTAAGCTATAGAAAATTTGAGGATCTTCTCTATAAAAGCTGGGAAAAAAATTTAAAATGATTATACTTGATTATTATTCTTTAATGATTTTTTTCATTAATTAGCATAACAGAATAAAAATTAATGATAAAATGAAAAATATTTTTTTTTAAATTAGACCTCCAAGGTGTGTGACCCTAAGTTCATATCTAGGTCAAGCACTATCTTATATTTATGCAAAGATTAAATAATGTGCTTACCTTCAAGGGTTCTATGTTGAATCCTTTGGATGCAATATGAGTTGGAGATTCAAAAACAAATTCTCCACCCTGAAATACAGAGAAAAATTGTTAATATGACCCACAAATGTTTCTGGATACCAACTAAAAATACTGTAGTTCAGTTGGATGGGGTTGTAGAATACGCTGACTGCACCTCTGCAAAAGGGTAAGACTCCTCCAACGAGTATCCTGGATATGACACTAAATAATCTGATGGTGAGGATCCAGTAATGCTGGAGCATTGGGGAATGCAGAGTACCCCTTCTTTGCCATTACTCCCAGGTCTACTCTGGCCCAGTGTGGTAGCACCTTAAAGGGTCCTATCTATGGATCAAATAGATCTGTTTGATATTTAAAGTAAGAGCAAACAAATGACTTATGCTAAATTGAATTGTTTGAAATAGAACTGTTTGATCATTTACCTGTGAGTAAAGAATGACTGATGTTTAATTGAATTGTTAGTGATACATAACAATAATTGGAACCATTCAACTTCACTGACTTATGCTAAACTGAAGTGTTAGAAATAGAATTGTTTACTCATTTAACTGTAGGTATCTACAAAATGTTTACTAATAATACATCTAATATATATGCATAAAAAGGATTTGGCTTTAAATAACCAACAATAGTTGATATGTAAAAATACTGATATGTTATCTTCACTCTTTATAGTTGTAAGGAAACTATAAATAATGGTCTTCCCTTGGATGTGGGAGTATGACTTTGGACATCACCAGTCATAATTCAAATTGACTGCTTTCATCCTCTGTTCTTCAGATGATAAAAACATGGTTTTCTTCATCTCTGTTTTCGAACTATCAACACACACCTTTCATCTCTGTTCATGGAACAGACTTTGTCTCACCGTGACATTCAAACATAAGGTTCACATGGCTTTGCTCAACAAAAGAGAAAAGTAAGACTTTTTACGTTTTTTGTTGCCCCATGGTAATAAGAGAAATATTGAGTAAACTTTGTTTTTCTTCAAAATTTAGTTAGTTGGTTTTATGGCATACCAAACCTTATTAGGTTATTTAATGCAAAAGTCAGTCTTTGGTTTTGCAAGCAATTACAAAATAACTACCCTGTTGTCAGGGCTTAGAATATGCTGTCTGTACATTCTGCAGATGTGAAACACAGCCTCATCCAAGATTTGAATTTGGATCAACAATTTGATTTCTTAGTTGTTATATACACAATATTCCAGTCTTTCATCATTTGTAACCATTTAGGGTCAGAAAGATTTGTAACCCTTTAGGGTTGGAGACCAGTCAGAGAAATTTTATTAACCAGACGAGAAAGAAACCGATTTTGATTTTGAAAGAATAGAGTAGTATATTAAAAATGTCCAATGGCGGAATAGATTTTTGAAATGAAGTGTAGATAAAAATTCTGTTAGGTTCAATGAGAAGAAATTTCATAAAAACAAACTGTTTGATGAGAACAGAAAAGTAAATATGTTTTTATTGTTTAAACTAAAGGAGTCAAAAAATAATTAAATTGTTTTGACAGATCACTGAATTCCAGGATGGTTTAAAGTGAAAAATCTGAACCCAGATAAGAGCCACAGCTGTCAATCATCAAAGGCAGCGGAGTATGAAAGATCAAAAATTGAAATAGCCAATTTCATAAATTCAAATGTGGAATTCATTTTAAACAATAATACATGTCCACAGAAAATTATTGAAGTCCAAATTGGGAAAAAACTGATATCTTTTGGTTTCATCCCTGACCACCCTTAAGATGAAGATGTACATAAAATGACAGGGTTCGTCTATCAAAGATGTTGACCAGTGGGAGATGAGCAGAAGGCAACAAATAGATGCTCTCTGGGCTCTGACCTTGTATCGAACTGCCCAGGGTGGAGAGGCAGAGAAAAACTATATTACTTGATGTTTGGACATGATGCAGTCTTACTGATAGAGAATTTTATCAAGAAGCGAAGAGAGAATGAGATAATGCAATGCCTAGATGTAGCCTTGTGCCGGACGTGTAGAGATAAAGAAGCAAAGCAAAATCGAGATGAGAGGGAAAGAACAGCATGTAAGTCAGTTAGCAGTTTCCCTGAAGCTCTGAGTTTCTGACCTTTTACCAGACTGCCCTGAGTAAAGAAAGCTAAGAAAGCTGACCATAGTTCAATACGCTGAACCCCCCGCCAAGAAGCTTAACATAATAAGCACTCTTGAAGTAGTACTAAGGTTTGAAGAAAGCAAACATCGGCCTCATTTGAGATTGCCTTGCACCTGACTATAGACAATGAAAAGTAGAAAAGCCTACAACTTATACAAGGAATTGATGGACTGTTAATTCATGAACTGGTCTCTAAATAAAACTTACCACCACTGGAATGGCTGAGAACATCTATCATTTTTGAAAGACATTTTTTTCATATTAAATATTGTTATTTTTGCGAGCTGTGTTTTGTTCTCTGTTGCTTGGCATTGATTTTAATTTTTTTGCTTACTTAATTGTGCGGTCTCAGCAGGTGACTCCTACTATCTGTTGTCTGGATCTAAAAAAACACAATGTGAGCAGATAGCGGATTGCAAGCAGAATCGCTCCAGTGTTTGATGAGGACAGCTGTACCGTCACACATTAACCTTTAGGGAATTTCAAACTGAATTCTTTATTCAATTCCTTCTGTTGTTCATGCCTTGAGGTTTTTCATATCAGTTAATTCACCTTTATAATCGTTTAACCGTTATAATGCTGCTTTCTCTTTTAACTAAACCTTTCCATTTTTTATTTTTACCAACCTTTACTTCAGAACTTATTTCATGTTCACATCGAAAGACTACTTTTATTGATATCACTATTATATATATAAAGAGGGTGTGACAGAAATATTTCCCACATTTGAAACTGTCACTTGCATGTGAATCTAGGCAAGTGACAATGGTAGTTTCATCTAGTCAATGTCTTTGCTCTATTTTTCAAGTACAATAACTTATGATTATGGCTTGGACTGATGCTTTTGAAATGTTTTTAACATTAGTAAATTTGTAAGAGTTTTTCATGCTCATTTTATATTATGTTGCAATGATGCTGATTTGGATAGAAAAGTAATACTGCTATAAGTTGAAAATCCCTCGATATAACTATTAAAGATTCACTAGTGTTAAAAAAAGGTTTCAACAGTAAAAACATGTGCACTGGTACATGCCATGATCATTACTGATCATCTGTGAAAGAAAAATGCTTAGACATCACCTAGATGGACCTACCATTACCATATGCCCAAGTTCATTAGCACCACACAGGTAATAGTTTAAAATGTGGGAGATATTTCTGCTGCACCTTGTATTTGGGTAGATCAAAAGTATTTTTCATTTTTACCAACTTTTACTTGGTGTCAGTTCACAGATTGTAGTTGGAGTGTGTAAGTTCAGTTATCCACCTGCTCATTGTTCCCCAGGATAATTCAGAGGCTTCTTTTTATGAACCTTAAACCTAATATCATTTTTGCCAGGCTAATCAACTATTACTCAGAGTTCTACTCTGAACTGAAATGATAGTATCTGTTAGGGTCCCATCTATTGTTCAAATAGAACTGTTCAATCATTTGCTAAAGATTATTGTGAGACACTGCTGGAGAAGTAAGGACAAACTCATAAGTAATGTACTCCTGTGGATCCCTTCACACAGATGAGTAAAGGCTGGCTGACCAGAAAGAACTTATCTACAATAGCTCTGTGATGATTGAGGATGTAGCCAGGAAGACCTGCTGGGAGCAAAGGACAATAGAGACAAATGGCTGGAGAGGGTCAGGGAAATCCATGCTCGTGGCCCGTCATGATGATGATTATTCTTATTAGTTATTTGAAAGCATACAGCATTGTGGAAATTGATTGTATTAGATAGGAATACTTCATAAATAGAATTAGTAATGTTAAATACCAATACTTGAAACCATTTAACTGTATAATTAAAGGATTAATATTAAATAAAATTATTAGCATCAGAAAAGAATACTTAAAACCATTCAACTATGTGCAAACAAATGAGCTCTAATTTCAAAATAGTTAGCTACAAACTATCTGCTTACAAATTATATATATATATATATATACATATATATACAGAATAGGATTTGCCATTAAATAACCCATAAGGGTTGATAAGCCATTAAACACTAACCAATCAATCAACAAGCAGAATGTGAAATGAGGTTAATTTTTAAGTGGAGTTAAACTGGCTTGAATTCAGTTTTGCTTCTCCTTGACAGGTTACAATACCAGGGTTAAAGAGTCAAGTCTGCCCTACTATTTACCCTTAGATGGAAGGAGAATAATTGGATTCATGCCTTTCACAAGGGTACTAGCTCTATGGGAAATGCAAACAGCCTTGTCTAGGATTTGAACTCAAGTTACTATGCCCATTTTGTTCAATGATAACCATTACACGGCTATTGCCTCCAAGATCAATATTAGATGTTTTTTTTCTTCAGTATTTAGTTGGTTGGTTGGTTTTATGACATGTCAACTCTTGCTAGTTTATTTAATGCAAAAGTCAGTCTTGTTTTTACAAGTAAGTATGCAATAATTGCTCTGTTGGTAGAGGTTTAGAATAAGCCAACTGTATCCCCTGTTGAGAAGTATGACCTTGCCCCCCCAAATAGGTGTCCCCATTATGACACTAAACTACATTTGGTACTGAGGCTCGACCTCTGGAGAGTGTAGAGTACCCCTTTATTACCATTACTCCCAGCTCCTACTCTGACCTGGAGTGGTAGTATCAGTTAGAGTCCCATCAATAAGTCAAAAAGATCTGTTTGAAAATTACTTACATTAGATAAGAATACTTTTTATCATAAAACTGTGTTCAAAATACTCTTAAGAAACTGTTGTACTCCCTACATAATGGACTCTTCCTCCTCCATAAATACACGTCAACGGAACATCAGGGGAGTTAACCAAACCCAACTTAAAAAGGCCTTGTGCCATACTCATCCAGTTGGTGAGCCGTAAGACAAATCACAGTTGACCAGACCCATGTGACACAATCATGTGTGATACCACTTGCATAGTGGACGGATAGTCACTACCCCACTGGACTTTCAGCTTCCTATTAACTAACTACTGTTTAACCAGGTTCACTTGCATCTTGTTTCTATCACTTGAATATATATGTTTTTCTATCAACCCTTTTTGTGTTTCCTGTGTCTTTCCTTTGCCAGCATCACAACAAAAACAACAGAGAAAATGTAAATATAAATGTACAATGTAGGCAATTCTCTAACCTCTGGGCATAAAATAACCCTAGACAGGTTGACATGGGATTTAAATCAATCAGTCAACCAATTAATTATATAATTGACTGAGTGATTGATTCTTGTATAGAAAATCATAATCTCAAGTATGTTTACCCAACCCCTCTACTATGGGCAAAATGTGACTCAAAGTCAATTCTTTAAGCATTACTTAAGGGTGATGAAAGCTAGTTTGAATACAGAGTTTTCCTTTTCTTAGTTTGGTTGCTTAACTATGGCTTGATAATATAATCTGTTTTATGCTTAGCTGGAGACAGGAGAACAGATAGATTCATGCCTTGACTGAAACATTCTTCCGCCTTCTGCAGGTGTATTATAAATCTCTGTAAGGAGAGAGACTCTTGCTCTGGTCTTTCTATTTGATATCGTAAAACAAACAATTTTTCTTTTTTTAAATGGAATTGTTCTTAGGTCTTTTAACAGAATTCCATTTCATATCCTCTATTTTTGTTGAGTCATGGAGTTCAACTCAGAATGTACTATTGAAATGTCATATGAACACCAAAAACAGGAAAGAGTTCAATTGTTTGAAGAGTTCTTTGAAAATATGAACTTTGACAGTGCACAATGAAAACACTATCAAACAGAAATTTTTTTTTGTTGGGATGGGGAGAGGGCAGTACATTATCTGGATTTCTTCAGGTCTAATATACACCTCTCCAAGAGAACAGACTATTGTTCTGTTCTGTTCCAAGAACAAAAAAACAAAAGTGTACCAAACAGATTTTTTTTACAGTTCTTGAGTTGTTGGAATGGTTGGAGATAGAGAAGATATTTAGTTGAGTCCCAAAGAACCAATATTAGCACTAGTATATCTGTGATATACTACCACTGAACACAACAAAACAAAAGCAAATGTAGACACATTTGTACATACACGAACATTTAACCTTTTATATTATTAACTTACAAGTAGTATTAGAAGAAAGAATACATCAAATAAATCCCATGATAGAATTATCCACATATTGTTCTATGAACAAGCACTATGTGAAAAGGAAACAAAATAAAAAAGCCTGACTTGATATGGAGTTTGTGTTGTAAGAGTTATCATCATCAGAAATAAAATTGACATCCTAGATGAATCATGAATCCATCTGTTTTCCCCTTGGATAAATATTAGGGCAAATTAGGTTCTTTAGACTTGGTAAGGCAACCAATTAAAGTGAAGGAAAGGTCTGAATTCAAACCAGCTGTGCTCTGCTTATATACTCACCTTGTGTATATGATTGCCAAACATTGCAAAATTAGTGGAGCAGTATCAACCACAAGGCTTGCATTCTATAAAAAAGTTGTATCATTGTAGTGTAATATTCTTTATAGATATGTACGAGGTGCATACGATAAGTTTCCAGACTTTTTTCGCATGGGTACTTTTTTTGATAGTACACACATGAAACTCTAGTCCCCTTTGAAGTAATCTCCTCCGGCTGCAATGCACTTGTTGTACGGTTCCAACAGCTTCTGGAAGGCCCCATGAAAGTCCTCTTGTGTGAGCGTGTCAATGACCTTCATCACAGCCTCTTTCATCTCCTCAATTGTCTCATAACGACAGCCTCTGAGCTTCGGGAATAAGCAAAAGTCACAGGGAGCTAGGTCTGGACTATAGGAAGGGTGAGGAACTGTCTTGATGGCAATCTTGGTCAAATAGTCTGTGACAAGGATGGAGTTGTGGACTAGAACATTGTCCTGGTGGAAATGCCACTGACCTGATTTGAAGAGTGCTGGCCTCTTCCAACGGAAGTTCTCCCTGAACTGCCTTAAAACCTCAACATCGTAACCCTAACCCTTTGGCCAATCAACTCTGGTGTATTGACTTCCTTATTCCTCCCACACCTCTCATCATCCCTCACAGACTCCCTGCCTTCCTTGAATCTCTTATGCCACTCAAAAACTGATGATCGATTCATGCAAGATGCTCCAAAAGCAGTCTGAAGCATTCCATACGTTTCTGTGGCATTTTTTCCATGTTTAAAACAGAATTTTATTGCATATCATTCTTCTAAAGTGTCCTCACATCCAGATTGGATTTTTGAAATTCACCAGCTGTGGCAATCAGGCTTTAGTAGGGTGTATTCCAATTGCTGCTGTAGCTGTTCATTTGAAGCTGAAACCATAAAAATTAGTCATCTCATAAGATGTATAGCAATTACATACTGAATTGTCAAGAGTCTATGACAATTTTAAATGCCCATACGATAAAAGTCTGGAAACTTATCATATGCACCTTGTACTTCCATATTCATGACTTATTTTACAAGTGAATGTTCATTTTCCACAGGATTTAGATAATTGTTAAAGTTTATGTGCAATAAATTAGTTATACTTCTACAATACACAAAATTACTTTCACAATTTTTTATACAATCCTTAATAATATTTGATTATAAAAATACAATAGGATTTTTTAAACATTGAATGACTATGGGAGTCTTCCAGAAAAAAATATGAATCAAAGGAGTCCATATAGAAAAAAGGTTTAGAACCATTGCTCTCATTATCATCAAGGTATACAAACCAAATGGATTCCTTTGACTCTCTTTAGCCATCCGTTACCATCAGCCATTGTTCTTAGTCTTCTCAAGAGCATCCAGTGTCCGCACAGAGCTGATTTATGTAAGTTTTTGTTGGTCAGCCAACGCTGGTGTGTCAATGTGTAGGAGTCTAAGGAAAATGTCACTTATAAGTTCATTCTTACTTTTCCAGCAGTGCTTACTTGGTCTTGCTTGTCTTATTTGGATGGTTTGTGAGATGGGAGGTCAGTGACCATACAATTGCTGTTTTGTATAGTGCCACTTCCATGAATTGTTTAAAACAGTACACGACATCCTTGTGCACCTCCCATCTTGTTTTTTCTTAAAGCACTTTGTTAGAGTCAAAGTGGTGCCACTATACAATAATACTGACATATCTACAGCTTGGAAGAATTCCTGTTTTATTTCATCAGAGAGATGAGACTTCTATATGATTGATAACCTGTTGATAGCAGTCCATGCTTTACCTATGCATATACTGACGTCACTTTCAGTAGATGAGATATTGCTACCAATGTCTACTAATTTCAGAGACTTACCATTGATGAGAAGTGAGTGTACAGAAAATACTTATATATATCAGTTACTATTTTTGCTTTCTTTCAACAATAGAAATAATGACAGAATTTTATAGCCTTTTTGTTTTTTATTTTTTTGGTGATGATTTTTTACTGGGTTCACCTGATTTCCCAAATGACATTGTGGGCTTATCTTGAAGTATTGCTGCAAAAGGCAACAAAGTACCAAAATTTAGTTCCTCAGTCCCAGACAACTTATTTTTCAACAATACCTAACCTATCACCTTCTCTTTTTGCCTAATAGTAAATTCGAAAAGAATTAGAGATCTCTGACATACACACACACACTATATATATATATATATATAGTGCTTCTCATAAATATTTGAACAAACTGATGATTTACTTCCAATTGCTTTGTTTCAACCACTGAAAAACAAGAATATAAGAGTCAAATTTTACTGCAATCAACATAACAAAGTATGCATTTAGAAATTTTGTTATATTTTGTTGATTGATTGATTTTAATGGCATGTCAACCCATCTAGAGTTATTTTAGGCTGAGAGGTTTGGGAAGCATATCCATTGTACATTTATATTAACATTTTTTGTGTAGTTGTTTCTTGAGAGGTTTTTTGTACACAGTTATATGATATCAAGTATTCCTATATAATACAAATAATTTTCACACAGTAGTATGGAAATAAAAATTACTAATACTTATAATTATATGGTTTGAAGTAATTATTTCAATTGAATAATAACCATTTGTTTGCACATAGTTGTATGTTTTTCAAGTAATAAACTTTAGTAGATAATTATAGCTTCAAGTAACTATTCTGAATACAAATAATTTGCATACAGTTGTATGGTATAAAGTAGTTCTATCTAATACAAATAATTCTTAAACAGAGTTAACCCACAGGTGATGCTAACAACTGTTACAATTGAGAAGACCTGGGAGTAGTGGCAATAAAGGAGTATTTACTGTAGCCTCATCATCAGATGCAGTTTAGTGCCATACTCATGACACCCCTTTTTTATTTGGGGTGGGGGTCTTATGCCTCTGCATGGGATGAAGGGAGCATATTTTAAGCCCCACTGATATGCTGGTATATTTTATTGTTCTGAATTAAAATACTCATGACACTCCTTTTTTAGTGGGGTGGGGGTCTTATGCCTCTGCATGGGATGAAGGGAGCATATTTTAAGCCCCACTGATATGCTGGTATATTTTATTGTTCTGAATTAAAATTTTCTGAAAACAATGAAACTGATAAATTAAAAAAAAAAGCATTTTCTATTTTTATTTTATTCTTCTAAAATCTCGTGAGGAATTAATCCAAGAGACTGAAAAAGAACAGAAATTTCAAAATATCTTACCTTTTTCTGGGAAGCTCCTGCAGATGGTGTTACAGTTCGAAGATAAAGTTCTCTTTTTGCAGTCACAAACTTTCCTTGCTCGATAAAACTTTGCAGAATCACAATGAGACTGATTGGAGGAGGCTTGACATCTATTTAAAACAAACAAAAATAATATTTTTTTGATTTAAATGAACAGACACAGTTGAGTATTACTAATCTTAATGCTAACCATGCTAACTATCAATGCCAGTTCAAATGCCTAAGTGAACGTATCGTAAATTAATAGGGACTTTATAGTTAAATAAAGAAAAATAATTCTGAATTAAATTACCATGACCAGAAAATCTGGCGGACACCTACGCATGACATATGGAAACATTAAACAGCCATCTCGATCCCACGTGGCTCTGGAGGTGACCATGTCCTCTGTAAAGAGTACAGATTTATCTTGCAAGACACTTGCAGGTTAATTGGTTGTACAATTGCCATGATTAGTTAGTTTGGCATCACTTGTATGTGATGTGGACTGGTAGATCAGTTGTAGAGTTTCGACTATGTTGTCTGTGGTCACTGGTTCAATCTCCAGAGGTGGAGATAACGGTGTAAACTGCAGGTGAAACCTAGTGGGAACGAGATGGCTGTCCAGTGTTTCCGTATGTCGTGCGTAGGTATCCACTGGATTTTTCTGGTCATGGTAATTTAATTCACAATATAATTCCTGTACTTTAAAAAAAAAAGAAAGAATTCTTATTATCACTCACTGTTTTTTCAACTTTCTATTTATCTATTTGATTCATGGGCTCTCAGATAACATTGGTTGGTTGTGTTTTATGGCATATCAACCCTTGTAGGTTAGTTAATACCAATTCCTGCCTATACATATATACATTAAATATAATACATATGATATGTAAACAAAATAGTGTGTAGGTCGCATTATTTTGAAAGGAGTCATTTGTTTGCACACTTTCAAGCATTGCTTATTCACACAAGTAATTCAATATTATTTGATATTTTGCACACAGTTAATTGGTTTCAAGTATTGCAATGTAATACTAATAATTCAATTTAACAGACATTTGTTTGTGCACAGTTTAATGGTTTTAAGTATAATAAATAATTAAACAGTTCTATTTGGCCCATAGATGGAACTCTAACAGATTCTACCACTCCGAGTCAGAGTGGACCTGAGAGTACTAGTGATGAAGGAGCACTCCACACTCTCCAAAGCTATAATAGAGGAATTGAAAGCACATATTTGACATGTAATGTAGTGGGAGTTTAAGAATAACAAAAATGCAACAGAAACAACTACAAAAATTTCTAGAGTTTATAGTCAAAGTGTCATTTCCGACAGCTAAGTCTGAAACTGGTTTTAAAAGTTTTTATTTGGTGATACATCATTGAGAGATGAACCCAGACCAGGACTTTCATCAGGTTTCAATCAAGATGCATTAAGAGAAATGTGGTATGCAATCCATGCAAAAGTACTTGAGAATTAGCACTTAACATCAAAACATCCCAATCCATAATCTAATACCACTTGAAAAAGATAGAAAAAGTGAGCAAGCTAGGTATTTGTGTTCCTCATACACTTGGAAGAATCAAGAAAATCACATATCCATAGTAATAAGTCTTCTTTCAAAGAATGACACTGACCTGTTTTTCAATGATATCATTACAATTAATGAAAAATGGGAATATGATGACAATGCTTAATGCAAAAGGCAATATATTGACAATGATAAATCTCCATTGCCTACCTCCAAGGCAGAGCTTCAGGGAAGAAAAGTTATGCTATATGCATGGTAGGATCAGCACGATATTATTCATTTTTATTTTTTAATCTGCAGTCAGATACCCAATGCAGTCTTATACTCTCAACAGTTGTAACATATGCATGAAAATCTTTTAAGAAAATATCGCACAGTCATCAAAAGGAGAAATCTTGTGCTTCTCAATATGATAATGTAAAGCCACATTCAGCAAGAATCACATGGAACAAAATATTGGATGAATGTTTGTCAGTTTGACCTCATCCTCCATATTCACTACAAAATGCTCTAAATGATAAAAAAAATGTTCTCAAGATCAGGTGAAAACTGAGGAAAACTTCTTGAGTTTGAAACTAGATGAATTTTACTTGAGATGAACCAACAACCAACCTGATAAATAGCAAGAAGTGCCCGTGGTGTAATGGTTATCGCCATAGGAAATGGACATGGCGACACGAGTTCAAATCCTGGACAAGACTGATTGCATTTCACATAGCACTAATACCCTTGGGAAAGGTATGAATCCAATAATTCTCCCTCCAGCAATGGGTAAATAGTAGGGCAGACTAGGTTCTTCAGCCTTGGTGAGGCAACTAGTCTAGGAGAAGGAAAACTCTGAATTCAAACCTGTTAAACTCCGCTTAAAAATTGACCTTGTGTCATATCCTGCCCAAGCGGAGGGGTTGGGTAAATATGATAAATAGCAAGAGGTAATTCAAAATAATGGCGGATATATACTATGATTGAAATTAATTCATTATTGAATTATTCATAAATAAATTACAATAAAACAGAAATTATTTATAACTCAACCCAATGTTTATCAATTTCAGTTTTTTTACAATTATCAATCTATTAAGTACATTGTTCATTTCTATCTTTTAGCTTGTTCATGTCTTTCAGTTAATTTCTTAAAAATAGTTCTATTTGATCCATAGATAGGACCCTTTCAGGTGCTGCCACTAAGTGCCAGAGTGGACAAATGACAAAGAAGGGATACTCTTCATTCCCCCAAAGCTCCAGCATTACAGGAGCCTCACTATCAGATGCAGTTTAGTGTCATATCCAAGACTATCATCTATATTATGAAATGTAATAGATGCAAAAGTCTTTTCAAAAAGTTTAAAAGGCCTCATACAGAAAGAAGAGTCATGGCTGAACATATTTTTCATGGCAACTCACTTCTACATCTTATTAAATGAGAAAAACTAATTCAAATTCTGTCTTGATTTCTCTGCTGGTGAGGTACATATGAAGTCGAGAGGTGTACAACAAATCAAAAATCAGGGTGGGGCTTAGAACTTTTTAAACGAACCTCGTACACTGTGAGTATATATTTTTCTAGTTTTCTTTATAAATTCACATTATCCCTAAGTTGCTGGATATGGGTGAAATAGATAATAAATAAAACTTTAATAAAGATACAGACTAATTTTGCACAGAATAACTTTTATAGAGTAAACAATACATAACTTGTTTCTTGGAAATACAACCATTTTATATATATATATATATATATATATATATATATATATTGTATATCATATCCAATTTATAGTAAACCATATCATGATATACCTATATATATATCGGATATTGCATCATACTAAACATATACATATAGTATATTATCTCATATATATATACATATATATGGCTGGAGAGGAGGCTGGACGGAAATTACACAAGAATGTTGAGAGCAGTATTAAACAAGTCCTGGCGACAACACCCCACGAGACTCCAACTATACGGACACTTGCCCCCCATCACAAAAACTATACAAGTTCGACGAACCAGACACGCAGGACACTGCTGGAGAAGCAAGGACGAGCTCATAAGCGATGTACTCCTGTGGACCCCCACTCATGGATGTGCAAGAGTGGGACGACCAGCATGAACTTACATACAGCAGCTATGTGAGGACACGGGATGTAACCCTGAAGACCTGCCGGAGGCGATGAATGATAGGGAGAGATGGCGAGAGACGGTCAGGGATATCCGCACAGGCGGCGCGACATGATGATGATGATGATATATCATATCTATATACATATATGTAGTATATGATATCAAATATGCAGTGAGAGAATATTATACTATATATATATATACATATGCATGTATGTATAGTATATTGTAGCATATTATATATATCTTTTTATATAAAACTAGAAATAAAAAAAACTTCACTTCCTTGGTGTCATTATAAATTTATTTCTGGTTGTGATGATCATCATCAGGTGTAGTAGAAAAAAGATTTTTACTGCATCTGCTGATGGTCATCACAACCAGAAATGAATTCATAATGACTCCAAGGAAGTGAATGTTTTCTTTTTATTTCTATATAAAAAGATTTTTTAGCTCTGCATGTTGAGTGTTGATGTATTTATCCCAAATTAATTATACATCAATAGCCATTGAGCACTCAAACTGGATACTCCTACCTCTCGGATTTCCTCATCGGATTATATATATATATATAAATCTACAGTACATTATT
Organism: Sepioteuthis lessoniana; assembly: GCA_963585895.1. Taxonomy (NCBI): domain Eukaryota; kingdom Metazoa; phylum Mollusca; class Cephalopoda; order Myopsida; family Loliginidae; genus Sepioteuthis; species Sepioteuthis lessoniana. The sequence goes on from OY757936.1 coordinate 62,368,321, forward strand.
ACATATATATATATATATATATATATATATATATATATACATACAGTATATTATTGCATATTATATATATATATATATATACATACAGTTTATCAATACTATATATATATATATATGTTTGATATGCAATAATATACAGTATATATATATATATATATATATATATACAAACAAACACAGTATATTATTGCATATTAAACACACACACACACACACATATATATATATATATATATATATATATATATAGATAGATTATTATAGAATATAATATATATATGTATAGCATATTATATATATAGGGTGAAACAATAAAATTGTTGACCTAGAAAAGACAACATGATTCCATTTCCATTTAATGAAAACCATCTTTTTTTTGTTGCAGACCATCTACTAGTTGGCCAGTTGTGTACAAATCCCAAGAGCAATAGGAGCCTTCTATTATGTCTGAAAGTGACACAATGTTTAACAAGCGAGATCGGAGATGCACTGCTGTACAACTCATGCACTCTAGCAATCCAAACTATGACAACAGGACCATTGCCAGCACCCTCAAAGTGCAAATCCAGATAGTTCAACGCTTGAGGGCACAGCTCAATGCATTGGACGACCCTTTGGAGGTGGTGGAGCGGAAGCCCAAGACTGAGGACACTACCAGGAAGACCCTGACAAAGGAGTTCATCGAAAAGTTATCTGGATGTGCTGAAGAGTGTGGTGATCCCCTGGTGCAATCAGGTGGCCAGTGGCAGACCCTGGGTATGGCAGCAGGAATCGGCGCCGGCCCACAAGTCCAAAGAGACCCAGGCTTGGTTTCAGAAGGAGTGCTACGACTTTGTACCCTCCACTCACTGGCCCCCCTCCTCTCACTGGCCCCTCTCCTCCCCCGACCTGAAATCACTGGACTACTTCGTTTGGTCATACGTCAAGAACATCACCAACATGACATCCCACAACACCAAAGCCAGCCTGATCACCGCCATCCGGCAAGTATTCGCCAAGCTCCCACTGGCACTTGTGAAAGAGGCATGCTCCCAGTTCTGGATCCGTATTGATGCGGTGATTGAGGCTGATGGCGGCTACATTGAATATATATCAGCTCTACTACATAATCAAGTTACCTGAATTGATTTTTTCAATTAAAGTTTTAAAATAAAGCGGCAGCATTGTTTTCTTTAGGATGATAATTTTATCGTTCCACCTTGTATATATATATAGTATAATATAGCTCATTATATATATATATATATATATAGTATATTATTGCGCACACACACACACACACGCACACATATATATACAGTGTATTATAGTATATTATATATGTATCTATATATAAAATATATCATATCATTCATATATATATATATATATATATATATATATACATAGAGAGAGAGAGCATATTTCATTGCATATTATATATATATACATATATATAAGAGAGAGAGTATATTATAGCATATTTATATATATATATATATATATATATATATATATATACACTAACAAGTGCTGTTTCAGTTTTTGCTGTTTTTGTTGTAACATATGTTTGTTTTGTTAACAATTGTATTACTTAGTTCTTGAATTAAGAAATATTATGTATATTTGCTCAAATACTTTTTCTTTAAATTAGCAGCTGCTGAACACTGTGTATTTACTTGCAATAGTTTTTTTTAAACTTAGGTTATTCCATAATTTGCAATGAAGTGTCATATCATTTTGTCACAGAAACAGATTACTGCAAATTGAATATAGTGTATCAGAGTTACAGACTTTCAAAGGTGACTCCCTGTGAGCATGTATCAAGTATTTATGGGGTTTAAGAAGGTTTTTAGCCAAATTTATTCCATAATTTGTAATGAACTGTCATATCATTTTATTATAGAAAGAGATTCTTTCTTTAGTGGCATATCAACAAATCTCATACCATTTTATTATAGAAAGAGATTCTTTCATTAGTGGCATTTCAACAAATCTCATACCATTTTATTATAGAAAGAGATTCTTTCTTTAGTGGCATATCAACAAATCTCATACAATTTTATTAGAGAAAGAGATTCTTTCTTTAGTAGCATATCAACAAATCTCATACCATTTTATTATAGAAAGAGATTATTTCTTTAGTGGCATATCAAAAAATCTCATACCATTTTATTATTGAAAGAGACTCTTTCTTTAGTGGCATATCAACAAATCTCATACCATTTTATTATAGAAAGAGATTCTTTCTTTAGTGGCATGACAACAAATATCATACCATTTTATTATGGAAAGAGATTCTTTCTTTAGTGGCATATCAACAAATCTCATACCATTTTATTATAGAAAGAGATACTTCCTTTAGTGGCATATCAACAAATCTCATACCATTTTATAATAGAAAGAGATTCTTTCTTTAGTAGCATATCAACAAATCTCATACCATTTTATTATAGAAAGAGATTCTTCCTTTAGTGGCATATCAACAAATATCATACCATTTTATCATAGAAAGAGATTCTTTCTTTAGTGGCATATCAACAAATCTCATACCATTTTATTATAGAAAGAGGTTCTTTCTTTAGTGGCATATCAACAAATATCATACCATTTTATTATAGAGAGAGATTCTTCCTTTAGTGGCATATCAACAAATACCATGCCATTTTATTATAGAAAGAGATTCTTCCTTTAGTGGCATATCAACAAATCTCATACCATTTTATTATAGAAAGAGACTCTTTCTTTAGTGGCATATCAACAAATCTCATACCATTTTATTATAGAAAGAGATTCTTTCTTTAGTGGCATATCAACAAATCTCATACCATTTTATTATAGAAAAAGATTCTTTCTTTAGTGGCATATCAACAAATCTCATACCATTTTATTATTGAAAGAGACACTTTCTTTAGTGGCATATCAACAAATCTCATACCATTTTATTAGAGAAAGAGATTCTTTCTTTAGTAGCATATCAACAAATCTCATACCATTTTATTATAGAAAGAGATTATTTCTTTAGTGGCATATCAAAAAATCTCATGCCATTTTATTATTGAAAGAGACTCTTTCTTTAGTGGCATATCAACAAATCTCATACCATTTTATTATAGAAAGAGATTCTTTCTTTAGTGGCATATCAACAAATATCATACCATTTTATTATGGAAAGAGATTCTTTCTTTAGTGGCATATCAACAAATCTCATACCATTTTATTATAGAAAGAGATTCTTCCTTTAGTGGCATATCAACAAATCTCATACCATTTTATAATAGAAAGAGATTATTTATTTAGTGGCATATCAACAAATCTCATACAATTTTATTATAGAAAGAGATTCTTCCTTTAGTGGCATATCAACAAATTTATTATAGAAAGAGATTCTTCCTTTAGTGGCATATCAACAAATCTCATACCATTTTATTATAGAAAGAGATTCTTTCTTTAGTGGCATATCAACAAATATCATACCATTTTATTATAGAAAGAGATTCTTTCTTTAGTGGCATATCAACAAATCTCATACCATTTTATTATAGAAAGAGGTTCTTTCTTTAGTGGCATATCAACAAATATCATACCATTTTATTATAGAGAGAGATTCTTCCTTTAGTGGCATATCAACAAATATCATGCCATTTTATTATAGAAAGAGACTCTTTCTTTAGTGGCATATCAACAAATCTCATACCATTTTATTATAGAAAGAGATTCTTTCTTTAGTGGCATATCAACAAATCTCATACCATTTTATTATAGAAAAAGATTCTTTCTTTAGTGGCATATCAACAAATCTCATACCATTTTATTATTGAAAGAGACACTTTCTTTAGTGGCATTTCAACAAATCTCATACCATTTTATTATAGAAAGAGATTCTTTCTTTAGTGGCATATCAACAAATATCATACCATTTTATTATGGAAAGAGATTCTTTCTTTAGTGGCATATCAACAAATCTCATACCATTTTATTATAGAAAGAGATTCTTCCTTTAGTGGCATATCAACAAATCTCATACCATTTTATAATAGAAAGAGATTCTTTATTTAGTGGCATATCAACAAATCTCATACAATTTTATTATAGAAAGAGATTCTTCATTTAGTGGCATATCAACAAATTTATTATAGAAAGAGATTCTTTCTTTAGTGGCATATCAAAAAATCTCATACCATTTTATTATTGAAAGAGACTCTTTCTTTAGTGGCATATCAACAAATCTCATACCATTTTATTATAGAAAGAGATTCTTTCTTTAGTGGCATGACAACAAATATCATACCATTTTATTATGGAAAGAGATTCTTTCTTTAGTGGCATATCAACAAATCTCATACCATTTTATTATAGAAAGAGATACTTCCTTTAGTGGCATATCAACAAATCTCATACCATTTTATAATAGAAAGAGATTCTTTCTTTAGTAGCATATCAACAAATCTCATACCATTTTATTATAGAAAAAGATTCTTTCTTTAGTGGCATATCAACAAATCTCATACCATTTTATTATTGAAAGAGACACTTTCTTTAGTGGCATATCAACAAATCTCATACCATTTTATTAGAGAAAGAGATTCTTTCTTTAGTAGCATATCAACAAATCTCATACCATTTTATTATAGAAAGAGATTATTTCTTTAGTGGCATATCAAAAAATCTCATGCCATTTTATTATTGAAAGAGACTCTTTCTTTAGTGGCATATCAACAAATCTCATACCATTTTATTATAGAAAGAGATTCTTTCTTTAGTGGCATATCAACAAATATCATACCATTTTATTATGGAAAGAGATTCTTTCTTTAGTGGCATATCAACAAATCTCATACCATTTTATTATAGAAAGAGATTCTTCCTTTAGTGGCATATCAACAAATCTCATACCATTTTATAATAGAAAGAGATTATTTATTTAGTGGCATATCAACAAATCTCATACAATTTTATTATAGAAAGAGATTCTTCCTTTAGTGGCATATCAACAAATTTATTATAGAAAGAGATTCTTCCTTTAGTGGCATATCAACAAATCTCATACCATTTTATTATAGAAAGAGATTCTTTCTTTAGTGGCATATCAACAAATATCATACCATTTTATTATAGAAAGAGATTCTTTCTTTAGTGGCATATCAACAAATCTCATACCATTTTATTATAGAAAGAGGTTCTTTCTTTAGTGGCATATCAACAAATATCATACCATTTTATTATAGAGAGAGATTCTTCCTTTAGTGGCATATCAACAAATATCATGCCATTTTATTATAGAAAGAGACTCTTTCTTTAGTGGCATATCAACAAATCTCATACCATTTTATTATAGAAAGAGATTCTTTCTTTAGTGGCATATCAACAAATCTCATACCATTTTATTATAGAAAAAGATTCTTTCTTTAGTGGCATATCAACAAATCTCATACCATTTTATTATTGAAAGAGACACTTTCTTTAGTGGCATTTCAACAAATCTCATACCATTTTATTATAGAAAGAGATTCTTTCTTTAGTGGCATATCAACAAATATCATACCATTTTATTATGGAAAGAGATTCTTTCTTTAGTGGCATATCAACAAATCTCATACCATTTTATTATAGAAAGAGATTCTTCCTTTAGTGGCATATCAACAAATCTCATACCATTTTATAATAGAAAGAGATTCTTTATTTAGTGGCATATCAACAAATCTCATACAATTTTATTATAGAAAGAGATTCTTCATTTAGTGGCATATCAACAAATTTATTATAGAAAGAGATTCTTTCTTTAGTGGCATATCAAAAAATCTCATACCATTTTATTATTGAAAGAGACTCTTTCTTTAGTGGCATATCAACAAATCTCATACCATTTTATTATAGAAAGAGATTCTTTCTTTAGTGGCATGACAACAAATATCATACCATTTTATTATGGAAAGAGATTCTTTCTTTAGTGGCATATCAACAAATCTCATACCATTTTATTATAGAAAGAGATACTTCCTTTAGTGGCATATCAACAAATCTCATACCATTTTATAATAGAAAGAGATTCTTTCTTTAGTAGCATATCAACAAATCTCATACCATTTTATTATAGAAAGAGATTCTTCCTGTAGTGGCATATCAACAAATATCATACCATTTTATTATAGAAAGAGATTCTTTCTTTAGTGGCATATCAACAAATCTCATACCATTTTATTATAGAAAGAGGTTCTTTCTTTAGTGGCATATCAACAAATATCATACCATTTTATTATAGAGAGAGATTCTTCCTTTAGTGGCATATCAACAAATATCATGCCATTTTATTATAGAAAGAGATTCTTCCTTTAGTGGCATATCAACAAATCTCATACCATTTTATTATAGAAAGAGACTCTTTCTTTAGTGGCATATCAACAAATCTCATACCATTTTATTATAGAAAGAGATTCTTTCTTTAGTGGCATATCAACAAATCTCATACCATTTTATTATAGAAAAAGATTCTTTCTTTAGTGGCATATCAACAAATCTCATACCATTTTATTATTAAAAGAGACACTTTCTTTAGTGGCATTTCAACAAATCTCATACCATTTTATTATAGAAAGAGATTCTTTCTTTAGTGGCATATCAACAAATCTCATACCATTTTATTAGAGAAAGAGATTCTTTCTTTAGTAGCATATCAACAAATCTCATACCATTTTATTATAGAAAGAGATTATTTCTTTAGTGGCATATCAAAAAATCTCATACCATTTTATTATGGAAAGAGACTCTTTCTTTAGTGGCATATCAACAAATCTCATACCATTTTATTATAGAAAGAGATTCTTTCTTTAGTGGCATATCAACAAATATCATACCATTTTATTATGGAAAGAGATTCTTTCTTTAGTGGCATATCAACAAATCTCATACCATTTTATTATAGAAAGAGATTCTTCCTTTAGTGGCATATCAACAAATCTCATACCATTTTATAATAGAAAGAGATTATTTATTTAGTGGCATATCAACAAATCTCATACAATTTTATTATAGAAAGAGATTCTTCCTTTAGTGGCATATCAACAAATTTATTATAGAAAGAGATTCTTCCTTTAGTGGCATATCAACAAATCTCATACCATTTTATTATAGAAAGAGATTCTTTCTTTAGTGGCATATCAACAAATATCATACCATTTTATTATAGAAAGAGATTCTTTCTTTAGTGGCATATCAACAAATCTCATACCATTTTATTATAGAAAGAGGTTCTTTCATTAGTGGCATATCAACAAATATCATACCATTTTATTATAGAAAGAGATTCTTCCTTTAGTGGCATATCAACAAATATCATGCCATTTTATTATAGAAAGAGATTCTTCCTTTAGTGGCATATCAACAAATCTCATACCATTTTATTATAGAAAGAGACTCTTTCTTTAGTGGCATATCAACAAATCTCATACCATTTTATTATAGAAAGAGATTCTTCCTTTAGTGGCATATCAACAAATCTCATACCATTTTATTATAGAAAGAGACTCTTTCTTTAGTGGCATATCAACAAATCTCATACCAATTTATTATAGAAAGAGATTCTTTCTTTAGTGGCATATCAACAAATCTCATACCATTTTATTATAGAAAGAGATTCTTCCTTTAGTGGCATATCAACAAATCTCATACCATTTTATAATAGAAAGAGATTCTTTCTTTAGTGGCATATCAACAAATCTCATACAATTTTATTATAGAAAGAGATTCTTCCTTTAGTGGCATATCAACAAATTTATTATAGAAAGAGATTCTTCCTTTAGTGGCATATCAACAAATCTCATATCATTTTATTATAGAAAGAGATTCTTTCTTTAGTGGCATATCAACAAATATCATACCATTTTATTATAGAAAGAGATTCTTTCTTTAGTGGCATATCAACAAATCTCATACCATTTTATTATAGAAAGAGGTTCTTTCTTTAGTGGCATATCAACAAATATCATACCATTTTATTATAGAGAGAGATTCTTCCTTTAGTGGCATATCAACAAATATCATGCCATTTTATTATAGAAAGAGATTCTTCCTTTAGTGGCATATCAACAAATCTCATACCATTTTATTATAGAAAGAGACTCTTTCTTTAGTGGCATATCAACAAATATCATACCATTTTATTATAGAAAGAGATTCTTTCTTTAGTGGCATATCAACAAATCTCATACCATTTTATTATAGAAAAATATTCTTTCTTTAGTGGCATATCAACAAATCTCATACCATTTTATTATTGAAAGAGACACTTTCTTTAGTGGCATTTCAACAAATCTCATACCATTTTATTATAGAAAGAGATTCTTTCTTTAGTGGCATATCAACAAATCTCATACCATTTTATTAGAGAAAGAGATTCTTTCTTTAGTAGCATATCAACAAATCTCATACCATTTTATTATAGAAAGAGATTATTTCTTTAGTGGCATATCAAAAAATCTCATACCATTTTATTATTGAAAGAGACTCTTTCTTTAGTGGCATATCAACAAATCTCATACCATTTTATTATAGAAAGAGATTCTTTCTTTAGTGGCATATCAACAAATATCATACCATTTTATTATGGAAAGAGATTCTTTCTTTAGTGGCATATCAACAAATCTCATACCATTTTATTATAGAAAGAGATTCTTCCTTTAGTGGCATATCAACAAATCTCATACCATTTTATAATAGAAAGAGATTATTTATTTAGTGGCATATCAACAAATCTCATACAATTTTATTATAGAAAGAGATTCTTCCTTTAGTGGCATATCAACAAATTTATTATAGAAAGAGATTCTTCCTTTAGTGGCATATCAACAAATCTCATACCATTTTATTATAGAAAGAGATTCTTTCTTTAGTGGCATATCAACAAATCTCATACCATTTTATTATAGAAAGAGATTCTTTCTTTAGTGGCATATCAACAAATCTCATACCATTTTATTAGAGAAAGAGATTCTTTCTTTAGTGGCATATCAACAAATCTAATACCATTTTATTATTGAAAGAGACACTTTCTTTAGTGGCATTTCAACAAATCTCATACCATTTTATTAAAGAAAGAGATTCTTTCTTTAGTGGCATATCAACAAATCTCATACCATTTTATTAGAGAAAGAGATTCTTTCTTTAGTAGCATATCAACAAATCTCATACCATTTTATTATAGAAAGAGATTCTTCCTTTAGTGGCATATCAACAAATATCATACCATTTTATTATAGAAAGAGATTCTTTCTTTAGTGGCATATCAACAAATCACATAACATTTTATTATAGAAAGAGATTCTTTCTTTTGTGGCATATCAACAAATATCATACCATTTTATTATAGAAAGAGATTCTTTCTTTAGAGCATATCAACAAATCTCATACCATTTTATTATAGAAAGAGAATCTTTCTTTAGTGGCATATCAACAAATCTCATACCATTTTATTATAGAAAGAGGTTCTTTCTTTAGTGGCATATCAACAAATATCATACCATTTTATTATAGAGAGAGATTCTTCCTTTAGTGGCATATCAACAAATCTCATACAATTTTATTATAGAAAGAGATTCTTCCTTTAGTGGCATATCAACAAATATCATACCATTTTATTATGAAAAGAGATTCTTTCTTTAGTGGCATATCAACAAATCTCATACCATTTTATTATAGAAAAACATTCTTTCTTTAGTGGCATATCAACAAATCTCATACCATTTAATTATAGAAAGAGATTCTTTCTTTAGTGGCATATCAATAAATCACATACCATTTTATTATAGAAAGAGATTCTTTCTTTAGTGGCATATCAACAAATCTCATACCATTTTATTATAGAAAGAGATTCTTCCTTTAGTGGCATATCAATAAATATCATACCATTTTATTATAGAAAGAGATTCTTTCGTTAGTGGCATATCAACATATCTCATACCATTTTATTATTGAAAGAGACTCTTTCTTTAGTGGCATATCAAAAAATCTCATACCATTTTATTATAGAAAGAGATTCTTCCTTTAGTGGCATATCAACAAATATCATACCATCTTATTATAGAAAGAGATTCTTTCTTTAGTGGCATATCAACAAATCTCATACCATTTTATTATAGAAAGAGGTTCTTTCTTTAGTGGCATATCAACAAATATCATACCATTTTATTATAGAGAGAGATTCTTCCTTTAGTGGCATATCAACAAATATCATGCCATTTTATTATAGAAAGAGATACTTTCTTTAGTGGCATATCAACAAATCTCATACCATTTTATAATAGAAAGAGATTCTTTATTTAGTGGCATATCAACAAATCTCATACAATTTTATTATAGAAAGAGATTCTTCCTTTAGTGGCATATCAACAAATTTATTATAGAAAGAGATTCTTCCTTTAGTGGCATATCAACAAATCTCATACCATTTTATTATAGAAAGAGACTCTTTCTTTAGTGGCATATCAACAAATCTCATACCATTTTATTATAGAAAGAGGTTCTTTCTTTAGTGGCATATCAACAAATATCATACCATTTTATTATAGAGAGAGATTCTTCCTTTAGTGGCATATCAACAAATATCATGCCATTTTATTATAGAAAGATATACTTCCTTTAGTGGCATATCAACAAATCTCATACCATTTTATAATAGAAAGAGATTATTTATTTAGTGGCATATCAACAAATCTCATACAATTTTATTATAGAAAGAGATTCTTCCTTTAGTGGCATATCAACAAATTTATTATAGAAAGAGATTCTTCCTTTAGTGGCATATCAACAAATCTCATACCATTTTATTATAGAAAGAGATTCTTTCTTTAGTGGCATATCAACAAATCTCATACAATTTTATTATAGAAAGAGATTCTTTCTTTAGTGGCATATCAACAAATCTCATACCATTTTATTAGAGAAAGAGATTCTTTCTTTAGTGGCATATCAACAAATCTAATACCATTTTATTATTGAAAGAGACACTTTCTTTAGTGGCATTTCAACAAATCTCATACCATTTTATTATAGAAAGAGATTCTTTCTTTAGTGGCATATCAACAAATCTCATACCATTTTATTAGAGAAAGAGATTCTTTCTTTAGTAGCATATCAACAAATCTCATACCATTTTATTATAGAAAGAGATTCTTCCTTTAGTGGCATATCAACAAATATCATACCATTTTATTATAGAAAAAGATTCTTTCTTTAGTGGCATATCAACAAATCACATAACATTTTATTATAGAAAGAGATTCTTTCTTTTGTGGCATATCAACAAATATCATACCATTTTATTATAGAAAGAGATTCTTTCTTTAGAGCATATCAACAAATCTCATACCATTTTATTATAGAAAGAGATTTTTTCTTTAGTGGCATATCAACAAATCTCATACCATTTTATAATAGAAAGAGGTTCTTTCTTTAGTGGCATATCAACAAATATCATACCATTTTATTATAGAGAGAGATTCTTCCTTTAGTGGCATATCAACAAATCTCATACAATTTTATTATAGAAAGAGATTCTTCCTTTAGTGGCATATCAACAAATATCATACCATTTTATTATGAAAAGAGATTCTTTCTTTAGTGGCATATCAACAAATCTCATACCATTTTATTATAGAAAAACATTCTTTCTTTAGTGGCATATCAACAAATCTCATACCATTTAATTATAGAAAGAGATTCTTTCTTTAGTGGCATATCAATAAATCACATACCATTTTATTATAGAAAGAGATTCTTTCTTTAGTGGCATATCAACAAATCTCATACCATTTAATTATAGAAAGAGATTCTTCCTTTAGTGGCATATCAATAAATATCATACCATTTTATTATAGAAAGAGATTCTTTCTTTAGTGGCATATCAACATATCTCATACCATTTTATTATTGAAAGAGACTCTTTCTTTAGTGGCATATCAAAAAATCTCATACCATTTTATTATAGAAAGAGATTCTTCCTTTAGTGGCATATCAACAAATATCATACCATCTTATTATAGAAAGAGATTCTTTCTTTAGTTGCATATCAACAAATCTCATACCATTTTATTATAGAAAGAGGTTCTTTCTTTAGTGGCATATCAACAAATATCATACCATTTTATTATAGAGAGAGATTCTTCCTTTAGTGGCATATCAACAAATATCATGCCATTTTATTATAGAAAGAGATACTTTCTTTAGTGGCATATCAACAAATCTCATACCATTTTATAATAGAAAGAGATTCTTTATTTAGTGGCATATCAACAAATCTCATACAATTTTATTATAGAAAGAGATTCTTCCTTTAGTGGCATATCAACAAATTTATTATAGAAAGAGATTCTTCCTTTAGTGGCATATCAACAAATCTCATACCATTTTATTATAGAAAGAGATTCTTTCTTTAGTGGCATATCAACAAATATCATACCATTTTATTATAGAGAGATATTCTTCCTTTAGTGGCATATCAACAAATATCATGCCATTTTATTATAGAAAGAGATTCTTCCTTTAGTGGCATATCAACAAATCTCATACCATTTTATTATAGAAAGAGACTCTTTCTTTAGTGGCATATCAACAAATCTCATACCATTTTATTATAGAAAGAGGTTCTTTCTTTAGTGGCATATCAACAAATATCATACCATTTTATTATAGAGAGAGATTCTTCCTTTAGTGGCATATCAACAAATATCATGCCATTTTATTATAGAAAGATATACTTCCTTTAGTGGCATATCAACAAATCTCATACCATTTTATAATAGAAAGAGATTCTTTATTTAGTGGCATATCAACAAATCTCATACAATTTTATTATAGAAAGAGATTCTTCCTTTAGTGGCATATCAACAAATATCATACTATTTTATTATAGAAAGAGATTCTTTCTTTAGTGGCATATCAATAAATCTCATACCATTTTATAATGGAAAGAGATTCTTTCTTTAGTGGCATATCAACAAATCTCATTGCATTTTATTATAGAAAGAGATTCTTTCTTTAGTGGCATATCAACAAATATACCATTTTATTATATAAAGAGATTCTTTCTTTAGTGGCATATCAACAAATCTCATACCATTTTATTATAGAAAGAGATTCTTCCTTTAGTGGCATATCAACAAATATCATACCATTTTATTATGGAAAGTGATTATTTCTTTAGTGGCATGTCAACAAATCTCATACCATTTTATTATAGAAAGAGATTCTTCCTTTAGTGGCATATCAACAAATCTTATACCATTTTATAATAGAAAGAGATTCTTTCTTTAGTGGCATATCAACAAATCTCATACCATTTTATTATAGAAAGAGATTCTTTCTTTAGTGGCATATCAATAAATCACATACCATTTTATTATAGAAAGAGATTCTTTCTTTAGTGGCATATCAACAAATCTCATACCATATTATTATAGAAAGTGATTCTTCCTTTAGTGGCATATCAACAAATATCATACCATTTTATTATAGGAAGAGATTCTTCCTTTGGTTGCATATAAACAAATCTCATACCATTTTATTATAGAAAGAGACTCTTTCTTTAGTGGCATATCAACAAATCTCATACCATTTTATTATAGAAAGAGATTGTTTCTTTAGTGGCATATCAATAAATCACATACCATTTTATTATAGAAAGAGATTTTTTCTTTAGTGGCATTTCAACAAATCTCATACCATTTTATTATAGAAAGAGATTCTTTCTTTAGTGGCATATCAATAAATCACATACCATTTTATTATAGAAAGAGATTCTTTCTTTAGTGGCATATCAACAAATCTCATACCATTTTATTATAGAAAGAGATTCTTCCTTTAGTGGCATATCAACAAATCTCATACCATTTTATTATAGAAAGAGATTCTTTCTTTAGTGGCATATCAACGAATCTCATACCATTTTATTATAGAAAGAGATTCTTTCTTTAGTGGCATATCAATAAATCACATACCATTTTATTATAGAAAGAGATTCTTTCTTTAGTGGCATATCAACAAATCTCATACAATTTAATTATAGAAAGAGATTCTTCCTTTAGTGGCATATCAATAAATATCATACCATTTTATTATAGAAAGAGATTCTTTCTTTAGTGGCATATCAACATATCTCATACCATTTTATTATTGAAAGAGACTCTTTCTTTAGTGGCATATCAAAAAATCTCATACCATTTTATTATAGAAAGAGATTCTTCCTTTAGTGGCATATCAACAAATATCATACCATTTTATTATAGAAAGAGATTCTTTCTTTAGTGGCATATCAACAAATCTCATACCATTTTATTATTGAAAGAGATTCTTTCTTTAGTGGCATATCAACAAATCTCATACCATTTTATTATAGAAAGAGGTTCTTTCTTTAGTGGCATATCAACAAATATCATACTATTTTATTATAGAGAGAGAATCTTCCTTTAGTAGCATATCAATAAATCTCATACCATTTTATTATAGAAAGAGATTCTTTCTTTAGTGGCATATCAACAAATCTCATACCATTTAATTATAGAAAGAGATTCTTCCTTTAGTGGCATAGCAATAAATATCATACCATTTTATTATAGAAAGAGATTCTTTCTTTAGTGGCATATCAACAAATATCATACCATTTTATTATAGAGAGAGATTCTTCCTTTAGTGGCATATCAACAAATATCATGCCATTTTATTATAGAAAGAGATTCTTCCTTTAGTGGCATATCAACAAATCTCATACCATTTTATTATAGAAAGAGACTCTTTCTTTAGTGGCATATCAACAAATCTCATACCATTTTATTATAGAGAGAGGTTCTTCCTTTAGTGGCATACCAACAAATATCATACCCTTTTATTATTGTAGAAAGAGATTTTTCCTTTAGTGGCATATCAACAAATCTCATACCATTTTATTATAGAAAGAGACTCTTTCTTTATTGGCATATCAACAAATCTCCTAACATTTTATTATAAAAAGAGATTCTTTCTTTAGTGGCATATCAACAAATATCATACCATTTTATTATAGAAAGAGATTCTTTCTTTAGTGGCATATCAACAAATCTCATACCATTTTATTATAGAAAGAGATTCTTCCTTTAGTGGCATATCAACAAATATCATACCATTTTATTATGGAAAGAGATTCTTTCTTTAGTGGCATATCAACAAATCTCATACCATTTTATTATAGAAAGAGATTCTTTCTTTAGTAGCATATCAACAAATCTCATACCATTTTATTATGGAAAGAGATTGTTTCTTTAGTGGCATATCAATAAATCACATACCATTTTATTATAGAAAGAGACTCTTTCTTTAGTGGCATATCAACAAATCTCATACCATTTTATTATAGAAAGAGGTTCTTTCTTTAGTGGCATATCAACAAATATCATACCATTTTATTATAGAGAGAGATTCTTCCTTTAGTGGCATATCAACAAATATCATGCCATTTTATTATAGAAAGATATACTTCCTTTAGTGGCATATCAACAAATCTCATACCATTTTATAATAGAAAGAGATTCTTTATTTAGTGGCATATCAACAAATCTCATACAATTTTATTATAGAAAGAGATTCTTCCTTTAGTGGCATATCAACAAATTTATTATAGAAAGAGATTCTTCCTTTAGTGGCATATCAACAAATCTCATACCATTTTATTATAGAAAGAGATTCTTTCTTTAGTGGCATATCAATAAATCACATATTATTTTATTATAGAAAGAGATTCTTTCTTTAGTGGCATTTCAACAAATCTCATACAATTTTATTATAGAAAGAGATTCTTTCTTTTGTGGCATATCAATAAATCACATACCATTTTATTATAAAGAGAGATTCTTTCTTTAGTGGCATATCAACAAATCTCATGCCATTTTATTATAGAAAGAGATTCTTCCTTTAGTGGCATATCAACAAATATCATACTATTTTATTATAGAAAGAGATTCTTTCTTTAGTGGCATATCAATAAATCTCATACCATTTTATAATGGAAAGAGATTCTTTCTTTAGTGGCATATCAACAAATCTCATTGCATTTTATTATAGAAAGAGATTCTTTCTTTAGTGGCATATCAACAAATATACCATTTTATTATATAAAGAGATTCTTTCTTTAGTGGCATATCAACAAATCTCATACCATTTTATTATAGAAAGAGATTCTTCCTTTAGTGGCATATCAACAAATATCATACCATTTTATTATGGAAAGTGATTATTTCTTTAGTGGCATATCAACAAATCTCATACCATTTTATTATAGAAAGAGATTCTTCCTTTAGTGGCATATCAACAAATCTTATACCATTTTATAATAGAAAGAGATTCTTTCTTTAGTGGCATATCAACAAATCTCATACCATTTTATTATAGAAAGAGATTCTTTCTTTAGTGGCATATCAATAAATCACATACCATTTTATTATAGAAAGAGATTCTTTCTTTAGTGGCATATCAACAAATCTCATACCATATTATTATAGAAAGTGATTCTTCCTTTAGTGGCATATCAACAAATATCATACCATTTTATTATAGGAAGAGATTCTTCCTTTGGTTGCATATAAACAAATCTCATACCATTTTATTATAGAAAGAGACTCTTTCTTTAGTGGCATATCAACAAATCTCATACCATTTTCTTATAGAAAGAGATTGTTTCTTTAGTGGCATATCAATAAATCACATACCATTTTATTATAGAAAGAGATTTTTTCTTTAGTGGCATTTCAACAAATCTCATACCATTTTATTATAGAAAGAGATTCTTTCTTTAGTGGCATATCAACAAATCTCATACCATTTTATTATTGAAAGAGATTCTTTCTTTAGTGGCATATCAACAAATCTCATACCATTTTATTATAGAAAGAGGTTCTTTCTTTAGTGGCATATCAACAAATATCATACTATTTTATTATAGAGAGAGAATCTTCCTTTAGTAGCATATCAATAAATCTCATACCATTTTATTATAGAAAGAGATTCTTTCTTTAGTGGCATATCAACAAATCTCATACCATTTAATTATAGAAAGAGATTCTTCCTTTAGTGGCATAGCAATAAATATCATACCATTTTATTATAGAAAGAGATTCTTTCTTTAGTGGCATATCAACAAATATCATACCATTTTATTATAGAGAGAGATTCTTCCTTTAGTGGCATATCAACAAATATCATGCCATTTTATTATAGAAAGAGATTCTTCCTTTAGTGGCATATCAACAAATCTCATACCATTTTATTATAGAAAGAGACTCTTTCTTTAGTGGCATATCAACAAATCTCATACCATTTTATTATAGAGAGAGGTTCTTCCTTTAGTGGCATACCAACAAATATCATACCCTTTTATTATTGTAGAAAGAGATTTTTCCTTTAGTGGCATATCAACAAATCTCATACCATTTTATTATAGAAAGAGACTCTTTCTTTATTGGCATATCAACAAATCTCCTAACATTTTATTATAAAAAGAGATTCTTTCTTTAGTGGCATATCAACAAATATCATACCATTTTATTATAGAAAGAGATTCTTTCTTTAGTGGCATATCAACAAATCTCATACCATTTTATTATAGAAAGAGATTCTTCCTTTAGTGGCATATCAACAAATATCATACCATTTTATTATGGAAAGAGATTCTTTCTTTAGTGGCATATCAACAAATCTCATACCATTTTATTATAGAAAGAGATTCTTTCTTTAGTAGCATATCAACAAATCTCATACCATTTTATTATGGAAAGAGATTGTTTCTTTAGTGGCATATCAATAAATCACATACCATTTTATTATAGAAAGAGATTCTTTCTTTAGTGGCATATCAACAAATATCATACCATTTTATTATAGAAAGAGATTCTTTCTTTAGTGGCATATCAAGAAATCACATACCATTTTATTATAGAAAGAGATTCTTTCTTTAGTGGCATATCAACAAATCTCATACCATTTTATTATAGAAAGAGATTCTTCCTTTAGTGGCATATCAACAAATATCATACCATTTTATTATAGAAAGAGATTCTTCCTTTGGTGGCATATCAACAAATCTCATACCATTTTATTATAGAAAGAGACTCTTTCTTTAGTGGCATATCAACAAATCTCATACCATTTTATTATAGAAAGAGATTCTTTCTTTAGTGGCATATCAACAAATCTCATACCATTTTATTATAGAAAGAGATTGTTTCTTTATTGGCATATCAATAAATCACATACCATTTTATTATAGAAAGAGATTCTTTCTTTAGTGGCATTTCAACAAATCTCATACCATTTTATTATAGAAAGAGATTCTTTCTTTAGTGGCATATCAATAAATCTCATACCATTTTATTATAGAAAGAGATTCTTTCTTTAGTGGCATATCAACAAATCTCATACCATATTCTTATAGAAAGAGATTCTTCCTTTAGTGGCATATCAACAAATCTCATACCATTTTATTATTGAAAGAGATTCTTTCTTTAGTAGCATATCAACAAATCTCATATCATTTTATTATAGAAAGAGATTCTTCCTTTAGTGGCATATCAACAAATATCATACCATTTTATTATAGAAAGAGATTCTTTCTTTAATGGCATTTCAACAAATCTCATACAATTTTATTATAGAAAGAGATTCTTTCTTTAGTGGCATATCAATAAATCACATACCATTTTATTATAGAAAGAGATTCTTTCTTTAGTGGCATATCAACAAATCTCATACCATTTTATTATAGAAAGAGATTGTTTCTTTTGTGGCATATCAATAAATCACATACCATTTTATTATAGAAAGAGATTCTTTCTTTAGTGCCATATCAATAAATCTCATACCATTTTATTATAGAAAGAGATTCTTACTTTAGTGGCATATCAATAAATAGCATACCATTTTATTATAGAACGAGATTCTTCCTTTAGTGGCATATCAACAAATCTCATACCATTTTATTATAGAAAGAGATTCTTTCTTTAGTGGCATATCAACAAATCTCATACCATTTTATTATAGAAAGAGATTCTTTCTTTAGTGGCATCTCAACAAATCTCATACCATTTTATTATAGAAAGAGATTCTTTCTTTAGTGGCATATCAACAAATATACCATTTTATTATAGAAAGAGTTTCTTTCTTTAGTGGCATATCAACAAATATACCATTTTATTATAGAAAGAGATTCTTTTTTTAGTGACATATCAACAAATCTCATACCATTTTATTATAGAAAGAGATTCTTCCTTTAGTGGCATATCAACAAATATCATACCATTTTATTATAGAAAGAGATTCTTTCTTTAGTGGCATATCAACAAATCTCATACCATTTTATTATAGAAAGAGATTCTTCCTTTAGTGGCATATCAACAAATCTCATACCATTTTATTATAGAAAGAGATTCTTTCTTTAGTAGCATATCAACAAATCTCATACCATTTTATTATAGAAAGAGATTCTTCCTTTTGTGGCATATCAACAAATATCATACCATTTTATTATAGAAAGAGATTCTTTCTTTAGTGGCATATCAACAAATCACATACCATTTTATTATAGAAAGAGATTCTTTCTTTAGTGGCATATCAATAAATCACATACCATTTTATTATAGAAAGAGATTCTTTCTTTAGTGGCATATCAACAAATCTCATACCATTTTATTAGAGAAAGAGATTCTTTCTTTAGTAGCATATCAACAAATCTCATACCATTTTATTATAGAAAGAGATTCTTTCTTTAGTGGCATATCAACAAATCTCATACCATTTTATTATAGAAAGAGATTCTTCCTTTATTGGCATATCAACAAATATCATACCATTTTATTATAGAAAGAGATTCTTTCTTTAATGGCATATCAACAAATCTCATACCATTTTATTATAGAAAGAGACTCTTTCTTTAGTGGCATATCAACAAATCTCATACCATTTTATTATAGAAAGAGATTCTTTCTTTAGTGGCATATCAACAAATCTCATACCATTTTATTATAGAAAGAGATTCTTTCTTTAGGGGCATATCAACAAATCTCATACCATTTTATTATAGAAAGAGATTCTTCCTTTAGTGGTATATCAACAAATCTCATACCATTTTATTATAGAGAGAGATTCTTTCTTTAGTGGCATATCAACAAATCTCATACCATGTTATTATAGAAAGAGATTCTTTCTTTAGTGGCATATCAACAAATCTCATACCATTTTATTATAGAAGGAGATTACTGTAAATTGAACACAGTGTATCAGAGTTACAGGTTTTCAAAGATGAATATCTTCTGATAAATTTCAAGTCTTTATTCCAATAAGTATAATTTCCCTGAGCCTCTCTAAATTGATGTATGATGCCATTAAAATAAATAATTCATTAAACTAAAGAAATATATTTTTTATTTTGGACAGAATCATTTTCATAGAGTAAGCAATGTGTATAATTCTTATTTGGAACTCTTGCCACTAAAACCAAACTTTATATGAGTATCAAGGATTAAGAGAAAAGTAAGAATAATGTTTATATACAACTAAAAGAGGAAATAAAAGAAAAAGAAAAAAAACAACAAGATTGTCAGAGTCCCTGCCCTCTGACCTCCCCCATTCAACAGTTAGAATAGAGTGTTATATTAATGAGAAAGTTTTGCAATCCAACAAAGTAGAAAGTTAGGTACTGAAAGAGAAACCACTTTGTACAGAATAATTTTTATCAAATAAACAAAATATACTTTGCTTCTTAGAAAATATATGCAGAAATTATGTATTAAAATAACTGTATATATATATATATATATATATATATAACTGTATATGTATATGTATATATATATATATATATATATATATATATATATGATAATATCATACACAGTATGTATATATTTTTTAGTTTTATTTTAACTCTGAGTCATTAGCAATAATTCAGAGTAGGCAGAAAAACTTAAAAATAAAAAATTCCCACCTAATTATTGACAGTAGACTTGAGAATTATCAAACCCATAAATATAAAAACCATGAAAATTTATATATATATATATGTATATATGTATGTATGTATGTATATAAGCATAAAAATACTCTCACTGGTCGTGAGCATTCAATGAAAAGCTACATGTAGAGTCATAACCAGGTGTTCGAGATAACTTCCAAGGCTACAAAGTTATGAAACTGCTGAAAAACTTACATATACAAAACAATTGGATATGTGCTGTAGCAAGTGAAATCAGCAACCTGAGATCGAATCCTTGATGGGCCACAGTTTCACAGACAGCTAATATCTTACAGAAAATTATGAATCCAAATATTCTCCCCACATCTATGGAAAAATAGTAGGATAGACTGGTTTCAGTGATGCTGGAGCTTTGGGGAATGTGGAGTACCCCTTTATTGCCATTGCTCCCAGGTCCACTCTGGCCCAGCATGGTAGCACCTGATAGGGCCCTATCTATGGGTTATATAGAACTAACAGCATACTTATGCTAAACTGAATTGTTTGACAAAACTGAATAGCTTGAAATAGAAATGCTTTTGACAATTAAACTGTACTTACATTTAATCTGCGTACTTATGCTAAACTGAATTCTTTGAAATAGAACTATTTGTATAAAAATGGGCTTGGTGTTAAATAACCTACAAGGTTGATATGCCATAAAATCCAACCAACCAACCATTTTATACCTTTCTCAAAGGTATTAGTCTGAAAGTGAATGTAATAGCATGACTGGTGTTTGAACTTGCTTACTATAATGTTGCAGTCCAGCATATTCCCCATAGAGACTCATCCCTGGTCAGTTAGTTGAAAATGAATGAATATCATTGAGCTAATAATCCCTTTTGAGGAAAATGATGGCTGAGCAGTAAGGTGGAAAAGCTGAAAGTTCTTAAAATATAAAAAATGGTTGGACAACCAATATATTTCCCACAGAAGCAAATGCCAAGGTTTTATGGCTAATTCAATTTTCACATAGTGAATTAAACTCAGCCTATCCCCAGCAGAAAAAAAGAAATATATCAAGAGGCTCCAAGATCAGACAGAAGTTGCATCTGCATGGATCTCTTAATTCTGTACTCTCATGTAAAACCTACAGAGCCAAGAGTCACTGTCAATGATAAGGATGTTTCAACCCTGAAACCATGCCTGACCCCTGCATTCATTGTCTGCTGAAAGCCTCATTGCTAGCATTGTTTCTGTTGTCTCTATAGCAGCAGCTGCATATGTTTACTGAACTCCTCTGCTATAGGCAGGATGTAACATAAGACACAGTCATTTTTCAAGTAGAATACTGAATTCAGCTTTCCTTCTTCTAGACTGGGTACCATAACATGGCTAAAAAGCCAGTCTGCCCTATTATTTACCCTCAGATGAAGGTAAAGAGAAGAGATGGATCCATGTATCTCCTGTACTGCATAGATTCATAGGATAAAAAATTTATCAACACAATCATTTTAAACAGATGAGCACTTCATTATCTCAAACATATTGGACTCAGAGACAAGATCCTAACAGGTACTACTACTCCAAGACCAAAGAGAAATAACGACAAAGGAAATGGATCCATACTTGCCAGACCTTCAGAAAAAAGAGCCCTTTCCACTAGACACATTTTAGTTTTATACCTAGAACACCTTTTATAGCAGGATGCAGTTGATGTATGTATTTACCTACCCATCCAAATGAGCAGGACACGACACAAGGTCAATTTTTCAAGAGGAATTTAGCAGGTTTAAATTCTGAATTTTCCTTCTCCTTGACTGGTTGCCATATCAAGGTTAATGAGTCCAGTCTGCTCTACTATTTACCAACAGCTGGAGGGAGAACAGTAAAATTCATTTGAAGAATATATATTTTAGATGCATCAAGGGTGGTCTTCAGTGATATACTATCTTCATTTCCAATTTCAGGTGCTTCTACATCATATCAGGTCCAACAGCAACCCAGCCTGAATTTGGAATTTCAAGGATGTTTCCTTGAAAGCTTTGTGCTATGTACCTTAGCATTATAATCAAATAAAAAAAATACTCAATATTCAAACATTTATAAAGAGGAATTCTTGTCAGGGATAGCCAATGAGATGAGTTTGTTCCCTCACCCTCACCTACATAAAGAGATTTATGCTTTACCTATGTTTCCCTTGATTAAAATCTCATTGATGTCTAATCTGGTATGTTTATCATATCTGTCAATAGATTTATTCCAAACCTTTTCCAAAAGTATATTGCCCAGTTGACTTGGGCTGTAGAATATACCGACTGCACCACTGCAGAGGGGTAAGACCCTGCCACCAAAGAGTGTCCTGATATGACACTAAACAATCTGATGGTGAGGTTCCAACAACGTTGGAGCTTTGAGGAATGTGGAGCACCCCTTCACTGCCATTGCTCCCAGGTCCACACTGGCCCAGAATGGTAGTACCTGATAGGGCCCTATCTATGGGTTAAATAGAACTAACTGCACAGTTATGCTCAACTGAATTGTTTGAATTAGAACTGTTTGACTAGACTGAACAGCTTGAAATAGAAATGTTTTTGACAATTAAATTGCTCTTACATTTAAACAGTGTGCTTATGCTAAACTGGATTGTTTGAAATGGAACTGTTTTTAACATTGAAACTCTACTTAGACAAAACAGAATTGTTTAATATAGAACTGTTTTGACATTTAACTGTGCGTAAAGAAAATCTGTATTTATATTTAGCTGAATTAGAACTGTTTGAATAAACTGAATTGTGTGAAGTAGAACTATTTGCATAAGAATGGATTTGGTGCTAAATAACCGACAAAGGTTGATATGCCATAAAACCCAAACAACCAGCCAACCAAAAGTATGAGTGCAATGTGAAATGCAAACAGCCTTGTCCAGGATTTGAACTTAGTTCGCTGTGTTTCTAACAACAATAAACACCATGGGATACAGTTGATGTAATATAGGCTGATATATAAGGTCTAATAAATGAGTTTTGAGAATGAAGCTTTAAAAATTCAAAATTTCATATATATGTATATATATCAAACCGGCTCATTGGCCTATTGGATTGAGTGTGCACCAATGGTCCGGGAGACCTGGGTTCAATCCCAGGTCACGTCATACCAAAGACTTTAAAAATGGCACTTGATACCTCCTTGTTTAACACTCAGCAACATAAGGTACGTATCAAGGGTAAAGTGGAGCAATCCTGAGAAAGGAGTAGCGCCCTCCCCTACACCTCAGTGTTGTAGCTATTGAAAAGGGAGCCTTCTGGTCACCCTCAACTACAGTCGCTAACTTAAGTCACACAGCTGGCATGGATTTCCCTGATTCTCTTGTACCAATTGTCCCAATTATCCATTGCTCCCGGCAGGTCGTCTAGTCTACATACAGAGTCCCTACAGAACAGTAGTGGGTATGTTCTTCTTGGTAGTCCAACACTGGAACGGCCATGTGAAGGGGTCCATACATTCCCAAAATCTCCAAGGCTAAAGCCTCACCATCAGATGGTTTAATGTCATATCCAGGACACCCGTTGGGTGGGGGAGGCTTACACCTCAGCAGAGATGCAGTTGGTGTAGATGATTGGACTATTTCAATGTTTAGACTTATTCAAAATGAGTCAGTACTAGTTCAAAAAATTATAAAGAAAGTTTAAAGTTTAAAATTTAAAAGATGTGTACATAGCTGAGCAACTTACATAGTAATGTTTTCAAATCCTGGTTGAGTCTGCTTGTGTTTCATAGGACAGTAATACCTTTGGGAAAGGTATGCATTCAAATATTCTCTAGCTATGGATAGATAGTAGGGCAGACTGAGATCTTTAACCATGGTATGGCAGCTGGTCTAGTAGAAGAAAAACTTTGAATCAAACCTGTTAAACTCTGCTTAAAAAACTGACCTTGTGTCACATCCTGTGATTAAAGAGGGGTTGTTAAATACATATATAATAAAGTGATGACATTTAGACGGCAGTCTCAGTTTCTTGACAAAGTCAAGCTGAGTCAATACCAATTTATATACATAGTATACATAGCCAAGCAATTTATGCAATAAGGTGAGAATGTCTAGACATCCAGGCAAAAGTTTTAATACACAAAGTCAAGATGAGTAAGTACCAATTTGAAACATATTGAAACCAGTTTCAATACTTTTTGAATTGAATTATTTTGACAACTGTAAGGACACACGCACACACACACACACACACATTCTCTCTCTCTCTCTCTCTCTCTCTCACACTGTATACATATATATATCATCATCATCCTAATTAAGTCATGGATTTTCCTGACTCTCTCTTGCCATTGATTCCTATCATCCGTCGTCATTCCTTGCAGGTCTTCCAGTCTACATCCTGTGTCTATATAGAGCTGTTGTAGGTAGGTTCTAGTTAGGTGGCCAACACTGGCACATGCATGTGAAGGGGTTTATTAGAGAACATCACTTATGAGTTCATCCTTACTTCTCCAGCATTTCCCATATGTTTTGATCATCTTATTCGGATGGTTTTAGAGATTGGAGCTAAGTGACCACAGAGCTGGTGTTGCTTCTCAGACTTGAGGTGATATCCAAAAGCCTGAAGAATTTAGTTAGTTGTTTTTACATCATGTCAAACACTGTCAGGTTATTTCATGTGAAAGTTTGTGTTTTGGGGTATTTTTTTTTCAAGCAATTTTATGGTTTCAAGTAACTAATTAAGCATTTGTATATAATTATGCAGCAGCAGTCTCTCTCCAGCAGTGTCCCCCATGTCTGGTTTGTCTAATTTTGATTGTTTTCATGATGGGTGATGTAGGATTTGTCAGGTCGCATAAGGCAATTAGTTGCAATAGCTAAGAGCAATCGGTCGTGAAGACAGAAAACTAAACATTGCCGCTACTGAGGAATGGGAGCTATTTATGGTGTCTTGGAGCATCCCATTGTGCACAAGTGGATGATTCTATTGCATGGGTCATGGTTGGCTGCTGGTAAGTGAGTGAAGGTATTTCATTATATAAACCAGCTTCAGTTTAGCATTGTAAGAAAGACTGCACTGAGCTACGACCTGCCAGCTGGATGCTTTACGGAGGTATGTGTTATTGTTATTCTACAGGTGGTAGGTGGTTGTACAGCAGCTGCTTTGAGGGGTGCTGTTTTAGGACTTGTTCAATATTGCTTGCAGCATCCTTGTTTAATTGGCATCAAGCTTTTTCTCCAAATGCTTTGTTAGCATCCATGTAGAGCATCCATATAGCAGTATCGACATGACTGCTGCTTGGAAGAAACTAAAAAAAAAATAATAACTAGACAAACCAGACTTGCAGAACAGTGTTGGAGAAGTAGGGACGAGCTCATAAGTGATGTACTCCTGTGGACCCCTTGCCATCCAGCTGGAACTTACATACAACAGCTCTGTGCCGATACAGGATGTAGTTCTGAGGACCTGCCGGAAGCAATGGACGATAGGGAGGGGTGGTGAGAGAGGGTCAGGAATATCCATGCTGATAGCGCGACATGATGATGATGATATAATTATAACTTCAAGTAACTTTTCTAAACACAAAGAATTCATACATACTTCCGTGGTTTTCAATTTAATAATGATAATCCTGTTTGACTTTAAGCATTTTACATATTTCCAACAATTATATCATTTCAAGTAACTAATAATAATAATCCTTTGTAAACAATTGCAACTTTGCTAACTTATCTTAATACAAATAATTTGCACTCAGTGATATGGTTTCAAGTATTTCTAACAAATGCTAATATTTTTTAAACAGATCTATTTGAACCATATATGGATGTAACAGGTACTAGCAATCCAGGTCAGCGTAGACATGGGAGTAACAGCAATAAGAAAGTGACTCCACATATACCAGATCTCCCGAACTGAAGCCTCACTTCCAGATGCAATTCAGTGTTATACCAGGACACTTCTTTATAAGAAGATATTTCTCTTCTGTTAGTGCTACATTTGGTATATTCTATGCCCCACAGACAGGGCAATGAAGAATATGAAGATGAATAAAAAGTCACCTTGTTTGTAATATCAGTAACAGAATAGTATCCTACTAGTCTTATCACACTAGTTCAAAAAGGATATATATAGCGGTACTGGTTGATTATTTTCAAACAGTATAGATGTTTTAGTCGTTTCTTTTTTTTGATAATTTTTTCCAGATATCAGTTTGTAATACATTTTTTTATTAACAAATCGCATAATCTGTTTTTTGTTTTCTTGCTGCCAGAGTTATAGAAGTCATCATAAAAATAAATAAAAATAAAATTATACATATACAGGGAACAGAAGCAAAATATTGAATAATTTTTAAAACATTTTTTTTTTAATCTGACCAGTCGAGTTTATGAAAAAAACACAATAAATCTAAATTTTCATGATTAGCTCAATTTTTCAAGCACTTTTTTTTAAAAATCAAAATTCAGCCCAATATGAGTGAGCAAGAAATGACAAAGAATCAATGATTTGTTTAATGCTGAAACCAAGCCAAAAAATATTTACAAAATAATTGGAGTTTCTTTATCTACTGTATACAAAGCAAAGGAAAATTTTTTACAAAAAAG
Organism: Sepioteuthis lessoniana; assembly: GCA_963585895.1. NCBI lineage: Eukaryota > Metazoa > Mollusca > Cephalopoda > Myopsida > Loliginidae > Sepioteuthis > Sepioteuthis lessoniana. The sequence goes on from OY757936.1 coordinate 62,395,866, forward strand.
GAGCTTTTTAAGAGAAAGTGAGAGTAGAGCATTACACAAAGAATGAAAAGAAAGCTTTTTAAATGCTCTCGCTATGGCAATTAAGAAGGACCCCAAAACATCAATAAGAAAGCACGCGAATGAATTGAAATCCCACACAAAAACTGTGAGGACAGCAATTGAACAAGATTTAATCCTAGACCTTAACCACTTTGATTATGCTAGAAAAAACAAAAACAAATGCAGCTTCCCATCCAAATCTCAATTCACTTAAGACTGCAATTGAGAAGGAATGAAATAAAATGTCTGAAGAATTTATTTTGAAGGAATGCAAATCATTTTGAAGCCATTTTGATGCTAGAATTTGAAAACAATGATGGCGATATTGAGTGAATTTACTGTTTTATGTCTATCTTCTAATATTGTTTGCCCAGTCGGCTGGGGCTGTAGAATACACCAACTGCACCTCTGCAGAGGGGTAACACCCACCCCCAACATGTGTCCTGGATATGACACTAAACAATCTGATGGTGAGGTTCCAGTAATGCTGGAGCTTTGGGGAATGCAGAGTACCCCTTTATTGCCATAGCTCTCAGGTGCACTTTGGCCTGGTGTGGTAGCACCTGATAGGGTCCTATCTCTGGGTTAAATAGAACTAATGGCATACTTATGCTAAACTGAATTATTTGACTAAACTGAATAGCTTGAAATAGAAATGCTTTTGACAAATAAACAATACTTACATCTAAACTGTGTGCTTATGCTAAACTGAATTATTTGAAATGGAACTTTTTTTGACATTGAAACTGCACTTACACTAAACTGATTTGCTTAATATAGAACTGTTTTGACATTTAACTGTGTGTAAAGAAAATCTGTACTTATACTAAACAGAATTAGCTGAATTAGAACTGTTTGACAAAGCTGAATAGCTTGAAATAGACATGTTTTTAACAATTAAAGTGTGTACTCATGTTAAACTGAATTGTTTGAAATAGAACTGATTATTTGCACAAAAATGGATTTAGCATTAAATAACCTACAAAAGTTGATATGCCATAAAAACCAACTAACCAACTAATTTTGTTGTTTATCTTTTAGAATCAAAATTAATCTTGTTTTATTATCAAGTCATTTATTGTTATACAAGAATATTCCTAATTTTGCTTCTGCATTCTGTGTATATATATATATATATATATATATATATATATGCATGTATTGTGGTACTGATTGATTATTTTCAAGCAGTATGGATGGTTTATTGTATTTTATATAATTTTTTTTCCAGATATCAATTTGTAATTTATTTTTTATTCACAAATTTCATTATCTGTTTGTTCTTTTCTTACTGCCAGAGTTATAGAAATAGTAATAAAAGGAAATAAAAATTATATATATATATATATATATATATATATATATATATATATATATATATTCAATCTATTGTATCTCTTAGAAATTCAACACATTTCAAACATCATTGCCCATGCCAATCAAGTAGTATTAATTTTCAAAATAAAAACACTAATTGAACAGTTATGAGTCTTTCTTTGAATAGACTTTCTTTTCTCCCATTATTTTAATAAACATCCATTGTTGTTCAAACAACATTTTTCACCATCTTAAAGTCCTGATGAAGGTTTATTAAAACAAGACGTTTAACATTGATTTTCCATCATGATAAATTCATCAAATTTGGAATACATTTTTTTTTTTCTATTTTCTTTATTCTGTTGGATTTATTTCCATATTTCCTTCAATTTATAAATATATACACTCAAGAAAGTTAAAAGTTTAGCAATATTTGAGTAATCTGAGACACAATTCAGATGCTTTTGCTGAGGTCATGTAGGTGACAAACAACACTGGATTGCGAGATGCCAATCTCCCCTGATACTCTCCAAGTGCAACTCACTGAATTTGCCTATATGTCTTTGAGCACGGCTTCAAAATACCTAGTTATAGACCTACCTGACCTTGCCTGAGGGTTAAAGTTCAAGCAATCTGAGCTAAATTTTATGAACCATCTGGTTAGTATTTTGTGACTAACAGTGCTACTCACTGAATTTGCCTATATGACTTTGAGCACGGCTTCAAAATACCTAGTTATAGACCTACCTGACCTTGCCTGAGGGTTAAAGTTCTTGCAATCTAAGCAAAATTAGTACATAATGACTAACTGTGCCTTTACCTTTCATGCAGCAATGTTTTTGATTGCTTCCATGGCGAGATGGCCCACTTTCAATTTGTTAAGCATAAGTAACCAAATCAGACTACATTGCATGTGTATCTGAGCGCCTTTCAAATCAAACACTGAGTGAAACAATGCACAATCTATCAGTGCACCACCTACCACAATACTACCAACCATAGAAGGTGCCTTTCACAGCTTGAACTGCTAGGGTCATGTAATATATGTACTGCAAACTAGTATATACCAAAATACCTCAAAACTTTTGACTCACTTAGTACCGATATAAAGAGAGATCTACAATTTGGTAAATTGAAACACATATTTTGGTTGTCACATTTTTATTTTCTAACACTTTATTATATCAAGAGATATACTTTCCATCTTTCTAAATACATAGACAGAAAAAGAGAAACAAACTCCACAAAATACTGAAACTCTAGACTTGCTCATGAACTACTAGCACCAGAGACTAAGTAATTTACAATTCAGTTGTCAAGCCAGACCAAACAATATTAGATTAATAGCTTAACAGGTAGATATAAACCAAGCTGTACTAAGCAATGCTAAAAAACTATATATATATATATACATATATATATATATAGTGGTGTCATAACAAGCATAATAGAAACCTATTTTCCAGTATCAATCATCATTATTATTTTGATATACTCTAGCATTTTGTTATATTTCATTATCAGCATTGCCAAAACTTGAAGATTCCCTTGTTTAATGATTAAATTTTGATTATTCACTCTGAATTGTCCAACAGAACACATGGCATAAAAAGAAGAAATAATTGACAGACAACATAACACAGCAGGACACATAGCGTAACAGTTATAGGCGTTGGTTCCCTAAGCTTCAAAGGAGACAATCATCTAGTGGTTGCAGGTTCAATCCTGACTACAGGTGAGTTACAATACAGGAATACTTAACACTTCTACCCGGTTATGGCTAACGGAATCAGAACAGGCGACCCCCGTGGATTCAATAAAGGATGTAGTTTGAAGTTTCATGAAGGTTCCCGAGTTCGACAAACACCTGAAGAAGGCTGGAGGACATATCGGCCGAAACGTTGTGGAAATAACAATGAAGATGAAAACAATAGTCCAAAAACCCTTAATGATAAAAAAAAAAATCAGCAAGCTTCGTCTCAGAAATTTAGACAACTTAAACAATTCAATTTAGCATAAGTATAGTTTAAATGTCAAAAACAGTTCCATTTCAAGCAATTCAGTTTTGTCAAACAGTTCTAATTCAAACAATTCAGCTTAGCATAAGTATGCAGTTTAGTTCAATTTAACCCATAGATAGGGCCCTATCAGGTGCTACCATTCCGGGCCTGAAAGGATCTGGGAGCAATGGCAATGAAGGGGTATTCTGCATTCTCCAAAGCCCCAGCAGCTCTGGAAGCTCACCATCAGATTTTTGTCATATCCAGGACACTTGTTGGGTGGGGTGGGGGGTCTTATCCCTCTGCAGAGAAGCTGTTGGTGTATTCTACAGCCCCAGCCAACTGGGCAAATGTGATGATAGTTGCTTTCTTACCAAAAACAAAGAATATATCACAATGTTGTTATATACTAGGACAGTTTTTCTCATCCTGCATGATTTTTTAGAGTATTTTTTGTTTTTGAGATTCCATCTATATTTAGAAAGAATCATGCTTGTAAGACTTTCATAACCATATTCATAAAATTCTAAGTTTTAAGTATTTTCAATGCTCTCATATACTAAAAACTTACAATGACTTAAATTTCTATGTTTTATATATATATATATATATATATATATAAGTAAGTAAAGTTAGCGACCATAGTCGAGGGTGACCCGAAGGCTCTCTTTTCGATAGCTACTACACCAAGGTGTAGGGGAGGGCGCTACTCCATTCCCTGGATTGCTCCACTTTACCCTTGAACCGTACCTTATAATGCTGAGTGTTAAGCAAGGTGGTATCAAGTTCCATTTTTAAAGTCTTTGGTATGACTCGACCTGGGATTGAACCCAGGTCTCCCGGGCCATTGGCGAACACTCTAACCGCTGGGCCAATGTCCCGGTACAATATATATATATATATATATATATATATATATTCCCAATTCTTCTATAAGAGCAGAATGTGACACAAGGTCAATTTTAAGTGGAGTTTAATAGGTTTGAATTCTGAGTTTCCTTTCTCCTAGATTGGTTGCCATACTAAGATTAAAGAGCACAGCCGGCCTTACTGTTTACTCATAGCTCGAAGGTGAATAATTAGATTCATACCTATTCCAAGGGTATTAGCACCATGTGAAATGCAAACAGCCTTATCCAGGGTTTAGGTCACTATGTCCATTTCCATTACAAGTATTTCTGAATGTGTATATATATATATATATATATATATTTGATTGGACGATAAGAATAGTTTGGTTGTTTGCCAATGGTCTGGGAGACCAGGGTTCAATCCCAAGTTGAGACATTCTAAAGACTTAAAAAATAGTACTTGATGCCTCCTTGTTTAATACTCAGCATAATAAGTTACAGCTCAAGGGTAAGTAGAGCAATTTAAGAAAAGGAGTAGTGCTCTCTCCAACATCTTGGTGTAGTAGCTATTGAAAAAGGGGCCTTCAGGTGACTCCTGATGACAATCAGCCAATTTACTGACAACTCTAATGAATAGAGTGTTTGTCAATGGTCTGTGAGACCAGGTTTCAATTCCAAGTCATACCAAAGACTCAAAAAATGGTACTTGATGCCTCTTTGTTTAACACTCAGCATTATTAAGGCAGGGATTAAGGGTAAAGTGGAGCAATCCAGGGATTGGAGTAGCACCCTCTCCTACACCTTGGTGTCATAGCTTTTGAAAGGGGAGCCTTTGGGTCACCCTCAACCAAGGTCAACAACTTTACTTATTTTATATATATATATATATATATATACAAGATGTAATAACAAAATATTGAAACTGAAACAATAAAATCTAAACAAAAGTGTGTACATCTGAGCAACTTATATAACAAAGAATTGATGTCTAGACTTTTTTTAGAAGAGTCAGTGCTAATTTGAAAAATCATGCTGCCAGTTTTGATACTTTTTGAATTAATTTTTTGACAAACACACACACACACATATATATATATATATATATATATATATATATATATATATATATATATATATATGTACAATCCCTAGCAAAAAAATTGGGACTCACTACTTTTAGAAAACATTTCTTTTATTTCTTATCTATGAAAGTAAACTAAATACTGTTTTCTTCACCTCAACAGAACATGCGTAACCACTATAACAACTCTATTACAACCCATATTTACTTCAAGACAAGAGACATCACTATGTATCATCAACTAGCAAGTTAGATAACTCAGACTTCAACAATAAAAATCTGGGACAAAACTGATTTTGATAGGCAAACTTTTTGTCTTCATAGAACATAGCTCAAATTAATTAAAATAATTTATTTCAAAAGATAATCTTTCCTCTCCCTTATGTGAAAAAATTTGATCATATATATATATATATATTAATAATAGAAATTTAAGTAATTCTAAGTATCTAGTTTATCATAACACTGACAATATTTTCAAAGATATCTTCTGGTGGAGAGTCTTCTTGGCATTGTAGCGGCTAAAATGCCGAACAGTGACATTGTAATAAGCGAATTCTAACTTCAGTCATGCAAACCTACACAAGTGAGTTTGAGTCTCATTGGGTGTCCCATTCATTTGGCCTTGTACAACATTGAAGCAAAAAGCTTCGTGAATTACCACTTTCGGCTTAATAATCTTAGAAAAGATATGAAACTCCTTATCCCTACCAGCTACTGTTTTTCTATTTGGATGGCTTAGGCATTAAATAACCCATGAAAGTTGATATACCATTAAACCAAATGAAATCAAACAAAAGATATCTTTGATCAGCTGATATCTTCTGTCAGGTACATCTTATTCTGTTTTATATTCCAATCTTGTAATACTTGGAATTATTAAGAATTTTTTTATTTGTCATTTTATTCATTTTTTTTTTTTCATCATACAACATATGAAAGCACGTGTGATACCCTGTCCTCATCAGCCGCCAACCAGGGTGATAATATTGCATGATGTTTGTGAAAGTATGAAACTAATATTTGCAATATGTGATTTTAATTTGTTTTATACCATAAAAATGTAAGAGTCATTCAATAAACAAGATTAATTGAATTGAGTTTTATGGCATAGTAACCCTTGTAATCTTTCAAGTCTGTTCCCTGGTTGGAGACACAGACTACTTCGACATTGTAGCAGGTGTACTGCTTGGAGACACATTAACCCCATACCTCATTATCATCTGTCTAGATTATGTGTTTAGAACATCTATTGATAAAATGAAAGAAAACGGTTTCAAACTAACAAAGGAAAAAAACAGAAGGTACCCCACACAAATAATTACAGATGCCAACTACATCGATGACATAGTGCTTCTGGCAAATGCACCTGCCCAAGCTGAAAACCTGCTATATAGTCTGGAATGAGCAGCTGCAGGCATAGGCCTCCATGTTAATGCACACAAGATGGAATATATCTGCTTTAATCAAAGAGGCGACATCTCTACTCTAAACGGTAGCTCTCTGAAACAAGTAGACAAGTTCACCTACCCAGGAAACAGTGTCTCATCAACCGAGACAGACAGCTACATGCAACTAGCAAAGGCATGGACAGCAATTGATAGGCTATTGGTCATACGGAAGTCAGACCTGACCAACAAAATAAAATGCAGTTTCTTCCAAGCAACAGTCGTGTCGATACTGCTATATGGATGCACTACATAGACGCTAACAAAACGTATGGAGAAAAAGCTTGACAGCAACTACACAAGAATGCTGTGAGTAATATTGAACAATTCATGGAGGCAGCACCCCACAAAGCAGCAGCTGTACGGCTACCAACCGCCAATCACAAAAACTAAAAAAGTTAGACAAACAAGACATGTGGGACACTGCTGGAGAAGTAATAACGAACTCATTAGTGATATACTCCAGTGGATCCTTTCACATGGACGAGCAGAGGCAGGATGACCAACTAGAACCTATATACAGCGGCTCTGTGCTGATACAGGATGTGGCCTTGAAGATCTGCCCGAAGCAATATACGATAGAGAAGGGTAGCGAGAGAGGGTCATGGATATCTGTGCTAATGGTGCAACATAATGATGAACCCTTGTAGGTTATTTAATGCCAAATCCTCACTCTCTCTATATACATATATATATATCTATATATATCTATTAAGTTTATGGTTTATAACAGTTAAAGAGTTTTTAATAATTCTAGTCAAGATTTCTCATTTATTTGCACACAGTTAAATGGTTCCAAGTACTGCTATGTATCACTGACAATTCAATAAATTATCACTCATTTGTTTACACAGTCAGTTCTATTTCTTACATTTTGATTTAACTTAAGTCATATTTTTGCACACAGTTTAAAATGTCAAACAGTTCTATTTGACCCATAGATTGGACCCATTTAGGTGCTACCAATCTTGGTACATGCGGACTAGGGAGTGATGATAATAATGGGATACTCCACATTCCTTAAAGCTCCAGAAATAGAGTCTTACCATCAAATAGTTTAGGGTCATATCCAGGAAACATATCAAGGGTGAGTATCTTACTCATCTGCAAAGATACAATTGGTGCGTTCAACAGCCCCAACTGACTGGGCTGAATGAATAAAATGGAATTCTGTCAAAGGAATTGGCAACAGGAAGAACTGTTAACAGTTGTATCTTTTTCAATGAAATCAATAGTGATGGATCAGGAGACTGTCAACATGATCTTCACAGATTACTTCATTTGGAACTTCCTTAACTGAGAGTCAGCATATTTCCACTCCATAGATTGTCTTTTTGACTCAGCACATTTTTCAATAAATTTCATGTTGTATCATGATAAAGGAACTGATACACAGTGAAACACAGTTAATTAATTATTAACTCAAGTGGTACAGTTCGACTAGTATTATAAGTCTCTCGCTGTAGGTGTTACGACTGAAGTTGGTCTTCTACTGACCGACGTCTTTCAGAGCTCTTCTGTCTCTGCTTCTCCCCGCCTCTCAAGAAAAGGCATCTTTTATACTTCTGTGATACCGGAAGTTATGTAGTACAAGCCACTATACAATACTTTATAAATTACAGTGCCACTGGAGGTGTAATGGTTAACAAGCTAGACTAGCAAACCTTCACAAATGAGTTTGAATCTCATCATATGCCCCCCATTCATTCGGCCTTGTACCTCATCTAAGCAAAAGCTTAGTAAATTAGGGTGCCTCCGGGCGTATAATGGTTAACAAGCTAGACTATCAAACCTTCACGACTGAGTTCAAGTCACATAGGGTGCCCCGATTCATTCAGCCTTGTGCCTCATCGAAGCAAAAAGCTTAATCTTGTATTGTGGTAAGGAACCAATACATAGTGAAACACAGTTAATTAATTATTAACTCAAGTGGTACTGTTCGACTAGTATTATAAGTCTCTTGCTATAGGTTTACAACCAGAGTTGGTCTTTTATTGACTGACGTCCTTCAGAGCTTTTCTGTCTCTGCTTCTGCTTCTGTCTGGCTTCTCGAGACACGGCATCTTTTATACTTCTGTGATACCAGAAGTTACGGAGTACGAGCCATTATATAATATTTTGCTTAGCCACCAAGAATTTGATGAGAGACCTCTGTTCAAGCCGAGACCATTCTGTATGGTTTCCAGCCATTTTGAATAGTCTCAAAAAATATTTTAACAAGATTAAGATAGTTTTTCACATAAAGCAATTCAAAATAATACAGAGTTTACATTTCTGGAAAAAAAAATCTATTTTGTGTTTTTTAAAAAATACCCTTATTTATTGAATAATCCTCATGTATGTGTGTGTGTGTATATATAGATATATATATATAAATAAATGTAGGTATTATCGGTTTTTTTTTAAAAGTCTATGACACATCACTTTCCTGAAAGACCTACATTAGTGCAGGTTTCCACCCATTATCTAAAATGGAATAAAGCATCAAGCAATTACCATTAATTCATGAGAAAAAAATGTTAGCGCTACCAAACACCAAAGATAATGTTCTTTGTCTACTGGCTTTGATGATGAAGGTTGTTCTTTGTCTACAGTGGCAACAGATGTGGAATGCTCTAAACATGGCAATATACTTGACTGCTTAGTGTTGTGCATTTTTCAAACATACAAGTTCTTTATTGGAACTTAAAACATTCCATTCATTTGTTTATGTGGATTTTCAAAAATAAAGTCATATTTTTTGTCACTCAGTGCAATTTTCTCACTCTGAGCAAACAACATGAAGGTATTTTTTATTTAAGGGATTGCTTGGAAAATTTTTTGATATAAATTGTAATTGGTTCTTCGTTTTGGCTTTTAAAAAAGTCTCAGAAAAGTAATACTTCCAGACTCTGGGCAAAAGCTATATAAATATATAATATATATTTCACTTTTTTCTGAGTAGCAATATCAGTATCTAAATGGACCACTGTTAACGATAAAATGATAATCAGAACCTTTCACTCCTTTCTAAATAGAAGCATCAATATTATCATGGACCTATATACACACACACATATATATATATATATATATATATACACATGCAGGTGTGAGAGCAACATCAATGTTATAATATTTAATTTATTAAAATTATTAGCACATTTCATTAGTTAGCCTTATTTCTTATATTTTCAGTGTCATTAATTATAAAAGTACATCTATTATGACTATAATCCTACTTTTATCATAACTTTTAACTTTTTTGATAAAACTAAATGTTTTGCAAGTAAAGTGGTAATTTAAGCCTGGTCGACAATTTGAGAAACAAGGATCACATATGGATTTGAAAACAATACAGAAAGATAGAATAGTGAACGTGTGTGAAAGAGAGAAAATAATACTTTGTTATTACACGTATATGCAATATTGATTTGTTTGTATAATAAATGCCATGAGTAATATATGTGCTTTCTTTTTTCCATAAATGTATACCCTCTTTGCCCTCACTATATATATATATATATATATATATATATATATAAAGTATAGAATACAATAATGACAACAGCAGGTAAAAACTCAATTATGTTGTCAATCCTTGGGTGAACTAGTATCAACATGTATGATTCCTTTTTGCTTCAGCTAAACTAATATGTACACTTTTTTTGGAGTCAAATGAGTATTACATAGTTGACATGCTAAGTCATGTGACCCAATCAGTTGCCAAATAACAAAGTAAATATTTACTTTCAAAGCGGCATTTAGCTACCAACTCTGATCTTTTATTTAGCAAATTATTTGAATTTGGAAAACTTACTATGTGGTATTTTCCTTCCAAGAACAATTTACAATTTATCAAACCTACATTACAAGCATATAGTCTTTTTAAGATCGACTATTTAAACTCTGGTTCCCTCCCAAACCTTCCTTTATATTCCCAGATTTAATGATTGTTATGGTACCTACCTTACAGACTATAATGAACTCCTTCTATTACTTTGAATACCGGGAGAATATTCATCTCGGTGTTGAGTTAACTCCAGCCTAACACTTTGGCAGTCAGACTGACATTCAACACCCTTTTACCTATGCTGTATTTATACTTTTGTTCAATATACTTGTTTCATGTAATCTTGAGTTTGTGTCTTTCTTCTGGACCTTTTACTGGTCCACAACAATGATAGTCTAGTGCTATTAATATATCATTCATTCCTTAGAGCAACTTTATTATTGTTCCTTCCATGATCACTTAAGGGTTAAAAACACTTTTAACATTAAATTTTAATCACAATTATATATATATATATATATATATATATATATGATTTGATGGATTCTCCTGTTGATCCTGACATATGAGAGTCTAATTGTTCAGTTTAAGATGAGAAGAGGTGATTTATTTATTGTGATGAAGGCTTGTGTAGGTTGGTTGCTTGCTTTATTTCACAGTATATCAACCTTTTTCAGGTCATTTAATGCTGAATTAAGTCATTTTGATAAAAGTTTCAAACAATTCAGTTTAGTACAAGTACAATTTTGTTCACACACAGTTAAATATCAAAACGGTTCTATTTCAAACAATTAAGTTTAGCATAAGCACACAGTTTAGTTCATTAGATCCATAGATAGGACCCTATCAGGTGCTACCACTCTGGGACAGAGTGAACCTAGAAGCGATGGCAATGAAGGGGTACTTTGCATTCCCCAAAGCTCCTGCATTATTGGAACCTCACCATCAAACAGTTTAGTGTCACAGCCAGGACACTCATTGGGGGAGTTGTACCACTTTACAAAGATGCAGTCGGTGTATTTTACAGCTTCAGCTGACTGGACCAGGTTTGTGTAGGAACAGCTTAACTTTTTAGCTAAGCTGAAAACAGAAGAATAGGGCATAAAAACGCCACAGATTCTCCTGAGCAGCACTCTCCAGGTTTTGAATTCAGAGCTTTTTCTTCTCCTAGACTATTTGCTTTACCACAGCTAAGGAATCTTGTCTACCCTGCTATTTTCCCTTAGGAAAGAGAAGGATTCACACAGTTCTCAAGGGCATTAGCACAAAATGAAACACAAAGAGCCACACTGAAAATTTAAATTCATACCAATTTTCTTACACCTTACACTATCATCATCATCATCATCATCATCATCATGTCTCACCACTACCACGGATTTCCCTGACCCTCTCTCACCATCCGTCTTTATCATCCTTTGCTTCCAAATGGTCCTTAAGGCTACATTCTGTAACAGCACAGAGCTGCTGTAGATAGATTCTGACTGGTCTAATCTTCGCTCATCCTTGTGAAGTTCATCCTTACTTCTCCTGCAGTGTCCTGCATGTCTGGTTCATCTAACTTAGTTTTTATGATGGGTAGTAGGTGGCCATACAGCTGCTGTTTTGTGAGGTGTTGCCTCCAGGACTTGTTCAGTACAGTTTGCAGCATTCTTGTGTCATTGCTTTTTCTCCATATGCTTAATTAGCATCCATGTGGTGCATCTATATCATAGTATTGATATGACTGCTACTTGGAAAAAAACTGCGTTTTATTCTATTGGTCAGGTCTGACTTCCATATGGCTGATAGCTTTCCGATAGCTGTCTATGACTTTGCTAATCACGTGTTGATGTAATTCTCTGTTAATGAGATGCTGCTTCTGAGGTAGGTGAACTTGTCCACTAGTTTCAGATGCAGAGTGTCCAAAAAAGTATAAACATTTACAAATTCAACATTTTTATTTATATATAAATCAAACATTGTGCATCTTACAAGCACTACTATGATACATAATCACCATTACGTCTTGGAGGTGCTCATGGTGTAATGGTTATCATCAAAAATGGACACAGCAACACTAGTTCTAATCCTGGACAAGGCTGACTGCATTTCATGTAGTACAAATATCCTTGAGAAAAGTTTAGAATTCGACATGCTGGACACTGCTGGAGAAGCAAGGACAAGATTTTAAGTGATGTGCTCCTGTGGACCCCCGCATATGGCCAATCAAAAACAGGACGACCAGCTCGAACATACATACAGCAGCTATGTGATGATACGGGATGTAACCTTGAAGACCTGCCAGAGGCGATGAATGATAGGGAGACGTGGAGAGAGAGGGTCAGGGATATCCGTGCTAGCCGCATGACATGATGATAACGATTCCCCCTCCAGCTATGGTTGAATAGTAAGTCAGACTGTGTTCTTCAACCTTGCTTTAGGAGAAGGAAAACTCTGAAAACCTGTTAAACTCCACTTAAAAAATGACCTAGTGTCACATCTTGCCCATGCAGTGAGCTTGATAAATACATAGATACATAATCATATTTACCCAACCCCTCCGCTCAGGCAGGATATGACACAAGGTCAATTTTTAAGCGGAGTTTAACAGGTTTGAATACAGAGTTTTCCTTTTCCTAGACTAGTTGCCTCACCAAGGTTGAAGAACCTAGTCCGTCCTACTATTTACCCATAGCTGGAGGGAGAATATTTGGATTCATACCTTTCCCAAGGGTATTAGTGCTATGTGAAATGCAATCAGTCAGGTCCAGGATTTGAACTCATGTCGCCGTGTCCATATCCTGCGACGATAACCATTACACCACGGGCACCTCCAAATACATAGATACATAATCCCCATCAAGACAGGTGCACTTTTCATTTGAGGTACAAACATATAAATTGCTTCCTTGATGAATGTGGTGTCAACTTAATCATTCTTAAGTCAATTGCTTAGGTATCCAAAAAGATGACTCCTAATATCCCAACTTTTTGCGGTTAATTTCATGGACCAACTATAAAGCATCATTGCCATAATGTTTGTTCTGTCATCTTGAATCAAAGCTTTGACACACAAAATATTGTCAATAACAGAAGTCTTTGATGTCTCTCTTCTAGGATACTTGAATTTGAATCTTACTCCCAAGTTCACTCTGACCTGGACTGATAGTACCGATGAGGATCCCATCTATGAGTTAAATAGATCTGTTCGAAGATTATTACTATTAGATGGGAATACTTGAATCAATACAACTGTTTGCCAAGAAATGATCATTATTTTCAAATATAAATAATTACTGGTAAGTATATAATTTCGGGCAAATTATCAGTATTAGTGTGAAATACATGGAATAATTGCATTACCTGAAGCTATGATTGTTTGCAAATGATCATTATCTACATTGACTTAATTAGATACTTGAAACCATATAACTGTTAGCAAATTATTTGTATTAGATAGGAATACTTGAAACCATATAACTGTTAGCAAATTATTTGTATTCATTATAAATGCTTAAAATGATATAATAGAATAGAAATTATTTGTATTAGATAGGAATTCTTGAAATCATATAATAGAGAGGAAATTACTTGTTAAAATAGGAATACTTGATACTATATAACAGAGAGCGCATTATTTGCATTAGAAAAGAATATCTGATACCATATAACTGTGGGCAAATTATTCTTATTAGATAGGAATATTTGAAACCATAACTGTTTGCAAATTATTTGTATTAGGTAGGAATAATTGAAACCATTTAATAGTATTTAAATTATTTGTATTAAGAATAGTTACTTGAAGCTTTAACTGTTTACAAATTATTATTATTATTATTACTGTTTACTTCATCATCATCATCATGTCGTGTCACTTGCATGGATTTCCCTGACTCTCTTTCGCCAATCATCTCTATCATCCGTTGCTTCCGGCAGGTCCTCCAGACTACATCCTGTTTCTGCACAGAGCTGTTGTAGATATGTTCTAGCTGGACATCCAGCACCTGCTTGTCCATGTGAAGGGGTCCACAGGAGAACATCGCTTATGATTTCGTTCTTACTTCTCCAGCACTGTCCAGCATGTCTTGTTCATCTGATTTTGATGGTTTTAGAGATGGGAGGTAGGTGGCCGTACAATTGCTGTTTTATGGTATGTTGCTCCCAGGACTTGTTCATTATACCTCATAGCATTCTCATGCATTTGCCATCAAGTTTTTTCTCTATATGCTCAGTCAATGTCCATGTGGTGCATTCATATAGTAGTATGGACATGAGTCTTGCCTGGAAAAAATTACATTTTATTCTATCAGATAGGTCTGACTTCCATATGACTAGTAACCTATCAATAACTGTCCATGCCTTCACTAGTCGCTTATTGATGTCATTTTCAGTAGATGAGATCCTGCTTCTGTGGTTAGTGAATTTGTCCACTGGTTTTATATAACCATCATTTAGTTTGGTTTGGTTTGGTTTCTTTGTTTAATGACATATCAACCTTTGTAGGTCATTTAATGCCAAAGCCATTCTCCTAGAAGAACAGTAGTGGTGCTATTTAACCCATAGCTGGGAGGATAAGGGGGTTCATACCTTTCCCAATGGTATTTGCCTGAAAGTGAACGTAATAGCGCGACTGGAGTACGAACTCGCTTATTACGATTCCGCAGTCCATCGCTTTAACCATTTCACCACGAGGACACCCCCCATCATTTAGTGGAGAGATGTCTTCTCTTTGATTTTGATTAAAACATGTACTCCGTTTTGTCTGCACTGACTTATTTAAAGCTGTACAGTTGTTTGAAGAAAAAAATGCTGACTTTGTCATTTAATGACACAAAAAGTTTTAACATGCTATAAAACACATCACAGCTTTAGGAATTTAATTGTAGTTGCATATGGCGAAGAAAGGATTAACACTATTCCAGATGATATTGTGTTATAACGTCTTGGCTCAAAAAGATTTAATACATTATCTTTAAGATTTAAAATTCTACTCTTGTGGTATTCACACAAAGTTGTCCCTTCGACCCAAAAACCACTTCAAGCATATTCATTGTTAATTATCTTTTTTTTTCTCTTAATTCGTCTTTGGAAGAAAATTTTCAAAGAATTTTTTTTCTTTTTATTATTAATTAAAGTTTTTATTCATTCATCCATTTTTGTTCTTTTTTTAAATTCCTCACAAGAATAGAAATCAATGTTAGTCAATTTGACGAATGCAAATTTTGATGGGAGAAGGAAAAAAACAACAAATTTGGTGGTTTGATGATATGCTACTGTCAAAGAACAACCAGAAGATTTGTGAGGAGGTGGGGGTGACTAAAAAATTTTTTTCTAAATAAACAAATAAATAAAAACATAAAGCCCAAATCAGCTTTAGCAGACATTGCTTCATGGATTGTCAGAAATGCGATCCACGGAAAAACGAGATCCGATGGATTGCACACAAACTCAATCTGACATTTATGTAGCTGCTTCGGGTTTTTCAGATTAAGAATGGTAAGAAAAAAAAATTAGATAATCAGGAAAGTCTCTTTTTTATTCTTTTTTTTTTTATTGCTTTTAATTCTTGCTAAGCAGCCATAAAAAGATATGACAGAGCATAAAATAAGATTTATCCCAAAGTAAATAAAAGAAACCAATTGAAGATAAAGTTGCAGCAACAAGTTCACTATTTAACTATTCTGTGTTCAGGTATTTTAGTTTTCAAAAAATAATGGAAAACAGTTAATTAATGACCCAAGCCTGTTCTTTCTCACTGAATACGTATGAGAAGGCTGCTGAAAAGTTCTTGGCAAGACAAAAAGGGAATAACCAAGATCCATGAAACATGCAGGGTACCATAAATTTCACATATTCATCACAAATGAACTTTGGTATATCATTTCTCATGTTTTTTTAACGTTTCCCCGACAAAATCATTCTCTTCTTGGTTGGGCTAATTTTCAGCACTCCCTCATATATATATATATATATATATATATATATATATATATCATCATAATCTCAGAATTCAAAAGCACAAATTCCTTTGATTTCTTTCTATCTTACCATACATTCTGATCAGTCATCCCTCTTGGTAAGTCCTCTGGACGGCATGCTGTGTCCACAAAGAAGTGATAAATGTAAATTTTTGCTAGTCAGCAAACTCCAGTATGTCTATGTGTGAAAGGATATAAGAAGAATGTCATTCATGAGTTCATCCTTAGTGCCCAGCATGTCTTGCTTATCTTACTTGGATGGTTTATGAGATGGGAGGTAAGTGGCCATACAGCTGCTGTTTTTTAGGATGCTGCTTCCAAAATTGGTTCAAAACAGCATTAATCATTGTTGTGTAGTTACCATCTAATTTTTTTTTCAGGGATTTTGCTAAAGTCCACATGGTACAGCCATCCAGCAGTACTGACATGGCAACAATTTGGAAAAA
The DNA here is from genome assembly GCA_963585895.1 of Sepioteuthis lessoniana. Lineage (NCBI taxonomy): Eukaryota > Metazoa > Mollusca > Cephalopoda > Myopsida > Loliginidae > Sepioteuthis > Sepioteuthis lessoniana. Next base: position 62,412,780 of record OY757936.1, read on the forward strand.
TTCCTGTTTTATTTTATCCAGAATATTATGTTTAAGGGTTGTGATATCTGTATAAAATATGTCCGATATCTGTGATTGGGTCCAAATGGAATGTTGAGATATATTTAAAAGTTTGATGACTAATGAATTAAAGATCTAAAAGTTACCTTAAAGTTTTAAAGATTTAAAAAAATGTGTTCAATATCTCTGTTTTGTATCGCTCACATGTGCATAAAAAGAAGAAATAATTGACAGACAACAAAACACAGCAGGACACATAGCATTACAGTAATAGGCGTTGGTTCCTTAATCTTCAAAGGAGACAATCATCGAGTGGTTGCAGATTCAATCCTGACTACAGGCGAGTTACAATACAGGAATACTTAACACTTGTACCCGGTTATGGCTAAAGGAATCAGAACAGGCGACCCCCGTGGATTCTATAAAGGATGTAGTTCAAAGTTCCGTGTAGGTTCCTGAGTTCAACAAACACCTGAAGAAGGCCGGCGGACATATCAGTCGAAACATTGTGGAAATAACACTAAAGATGAAGGCAATAGTCCGAAAACCCTTAATGATAAAAAACATAACACAACGTATTTTAACGTAAAAAACATAACACAATGTATTTCATTCAACCAAAATAATGCATTAACATAAAATAAGACAAATGAAAGATTGTTACTATCCGTAACACTATAGTCTTTCCAGGGAAAAATAACAGAATCACTTGAAACAAGAGTGTTTTAGCCAAGCTATTACTGAAAGTCTTTATCATGCTGAAATCCATTTCTCAAAGAAGTCTACTCAACTGTTTGTCCTTTCGAATAATGTCCTCTCTAACAGCATGGTACCTCCATTTATACCATATAGAGCCCCGCCACTTACACCTGCAGGTGATCGGGTTTCAAACACCCATGTCTCACTTTATTCCTATATGATATTCTGAGAGAGTCAAAATAAAATGCTGACATATATTTAAAAGTTCGTTCAATTAAAAATCTACAAGTTATTCTTAAAATGAAATAAAAAATTCAACATTTTTTGTATGTCACAATTCAGATTGAATTTTCTTTATATTATCTTTATTAAGATTATTGTTCAATCAACATCTATTGAGATCTTTTGTAAGGAAACTCTGGTTTTATTTCATATTTCAACTTTTTTTTATAGATTACCTTCTAATCTTACAAGTACATTTAAGTTTCTTCAGAATTTAGTATTGCATGATGCCACTGAAAATGTGAAACTGTTACACTGAAATCAAAACTAGATAGTGCTATTGCCATATCAATATTTTATTTTAATTTTTCAGTAATACTGCATATATCTTCATCTTCAAAAGAATTTCCTAGAAATACAACACAATGATGAAGTTGTTCTCACAACTGGAAACTGTGCTGGAAGTCTTCAACTGACACTGCCTTCAATTGATTTTCTGTGACTTGTTGCATGTAACCAATAGCTCCAAAATGGCAATTACAGTGCTAGGTTTTGATTTTAGGAAACAAAAAATAGTCATAGGGACTGATATCAGTGGGGGGAGGGGGTTAGGGGGTGTGGTACCACAGCAATATTTTTGGGGTTTAAATCTACTGATTTTTTATTTTTTGAAATTGCAACTCTGATGGAAAATCAGCTAATAAATACTAATTCATTTTCAATTCTTCTCACTGCCAAACATCTATCAAATCTGACAAGGGTCTATATGTATTGTATATTTTCTTTAGTTTAGGAGGTGACCTGTCTATCATTGGTGAAGTCAATTATTGACAGGTAGAGTAGCATTCAAATTAAGTTATAAACCATTAAATAGTGGAAAGATACTGTGAATCATTTATTTGAGTGACAGACAGTGAACTAAGGATCAGTTTGAATCTATGTCAATGATTGGTTGAAATGTCCTGTGATCAGACAACACAGGAAAATAGTTGAAAATTTCATTAGTTGTAGAGTGTATGTCCAAACAAAATGATTGGTTGAATCATCCAGTGATCAGATGACACTGGAAAATAGTTGAACAATTTCATTAGTTTGAGAGTTGATATCTTTACAAAATAGTTGTGTTTTGCCTGTGTTCTCAACTCCCTGTAGAGGTTGTGTGGGTAAAATGGTTGTCATTACATAAGAATGTTGTTGTTATCCCAGCAAAGAAGAACTAAGATAATTGGGGTCACAGAAATGAACAGGACTAAGAGAAAAGACACAGAGATGTGACATGAAAAGACAAAAGCAAAAACAAAGATGGTGGCCAGAACAACTGAGCTGAATGGAAGAACAAGAATCAATGTAGAAGATAGAAGTTAAAAAGAGATAATGGTCTAACAGGTCAAACAGAATAGGGTTCATCTTCTGAACTTTGTCATCCATCCAAACACTTGCTAGTCTCATCTAAAAACCTGGACCCAGATTTGGATCCAAGTCCAGCAAGGCTCATCAGGCTTACATTGCACTAAGTGGGTCGATGACCAGCATAGTAAAGCAGGGCTCAAGCCTTGGCTCGTGCCCAATCTCCCCTCCTCTTAATCCTCATTTTAAGCCAACTTTCGGGTCATTGACCTTGTGTCAATTCCTGTCTGGTGGGAGGCAGAGACAAATAACCTAATCTAAAAACCTGTGTCTGTGATAAAACTTAATCTCTATAGGTCTGTGTTAACTTTTTAAATGTTACTGTTGCACTGTCCAGGACTTTGGCATAGAACTTGATTTTGTATTCCCTTTTTGTGACACACTTAAAAAAAAACACTTTTAATAATTTAAGATTATTCAGCAGAATGTGAATTCTGGAAGGCTAACAGAAACTGAAAATTTTCATATATGTTCATAGTTAACATTGATCAGCTGATTCTTTACCAGAGTTACTGACCTTCAAATTTTTTAAAAATCAGTTTCATTACTTTCCAGACTCATGCCATAAAAAGTACATATAATTATGATTCTAGTACGCACACAGGCTAGTGACGATACTCTCCTATTTCACTGGGAAGATGTTTCTAAGCTGATTGGATCGGGGGTTTTTTTTCTCCTCTAGAGACTTCATAGTGAACATCCAATAACTGACAGATCAGTGAAATCATCCCTTGCAGTGTTTGATTGAATTTAGACAATTGATCTGATCTGGTCAGGGGCGAGAGAAGCAAAGAAGTGGGTGGGCAAAGATATTAATTCAATTCAGTATCCTTGACATGTAATCATTAGATTTAAATTCAAAAACTGACATTGATTCTGGCTTAAGGAGATTTACTTGCATAAACTGGAATAAAGCTGCGATCAATTCATATTCTTCTTGTAATTATTTTTTGAGATTGTTCTTACTATCATTCTTTTGCTTTTTATTATCATTACAATTATTATTATTATTATTACTTAGAAATTTATTTTATATATTTTACACTGCTTTTGTTTTTCTTATAATTATTTTTTGAGATTGTTATTACCATCATCTTTCTTTTTATCATCATTACCATTGGTAATTATTACCATGACTACAGCTACTTACAAATTTATTTTATATTATTTTCATTGCTTTTATTAAAGTTGTACATGTACTCGTTATAATGATTATTATAATTATTTTTTTTTATTTTAAATCTATTTTTATTATAATATTTTTTCTTCTTGTCTTTATTAATAAGGTTATTCATAGCTTTCTTACTATCATTAGTCTTTTGCTTATTATTATTATTATTACAACTACTTGCTTATTATTATTATTATTATCATTACAACTACTACTACTACCAATAGATTTTTTATTTTATTATCATTTCTTTTATTAAGGTTGTTTATATATATATTATTATCATTATTTTTGTTGTATGGTTGGGTTTAGCTTTGTAATATGGGAAAGAATTGTTGTAGGGGTAGTCTTGTGTATGTCAGCGTGTATGCCTCAGAGTCCATATTGAGAGGTAGGCGAACAATAATTTTAAGTAAAATGAAAAGTCAACAACAGTAAACAAAACAGCAAAAGCAATAAACAAGTTTAAGTGAAACAAAAATTGTCTTTCAGATTTATTATTAAACAATTTATACAGGCTATAAAAAATGTTATAAGCTTGTTAAGACAGAATACCTTTCAACATGTTACTGCCTAAGAACTTCTCTTGACCATTTTCAGAAGACTACTGTCTACTTCTTCTCTTGGCCATTATCACCTGCACTTTCAAAATCTCTCAAGACAAAGAGAGGGTCAGTCGGAAAGAAGAGTTATATATATTCTCTTCCCTCACCAGATAGGCTGGGAGTGATTCAGTGTATGTTGCTCTTAGCTTGCTGGCTTACATGTCTCATGGTTTATAAGGTGTCAATGATCTTTAATTTCACCACATTTTAATCCTTAAAGATTTTTAAATTGGGAGTTAGTGTTGGTTAAATTTGTCTGGGATGAAAATTTATTTATATGAATTTACTATCTATGAACCATTACATTCTGATTGTATGGTTATTCATATCTATTATACTATTCCTTTTCTTCTTTTTATTTATAAGGTTATTCACAGTTTTCTTAATATCATGATTCATTTGTTTTTTAATCATCAATACAGTTATTAGCTTCAATCTATTTTATATTATTATCATAGCTTTTATTAAGGTTGTTCTTATCTGTATTAGGATTATTACTATTTCTTTTTTGCCCAGTCGGCTGGGGCCGTGGAATACACTGACTGCACCTCTGCAGAAGGGTAAGACAACAAGTGTCCTGGATATAACACTAAGCAATCTGATAGTGATGTTCCAGAAATGCTGAAGCTTTGGGGAAGGTGGAGTATTCATTCATTGCCATTACTCCCAGGTCCACTCTGACCTGGAATGGTAGCACCTGTATTATGATTATTACTATTTCTTTTACTGTTAAGGTTATTAATATCTATTATCATTATTATTCTTATTATTGTTTTTATTATTGAGATTATTGACAACTTTATTGTTACCACTCTTTCTTTTATAATTATATCGCTCTTTGCAAGTTTTTCACACCAGCATTAACTGATGGTCTTTAGATGGAGTCTGAGTGACATCATTTCTCCTCAGGTCACCTTGACTCTTCCCACTAAACAGGGCAATCTTAACAATGATGTTATTTCAGATGGTCTCAACTCGTCCTCTGATTTCTAACGCTTCCTTACCAAGCCTTTGGGAACTGTTCCAAGTGCTCCAATTACAACTGGTATCACTGTCACCTCCATGTTCCATAGCTTTGGCAAGGTCACAGTACTTGTTTCTCTTTTCGCTTTCTTCGATTTTCATTCAATGAACTGCCAAGATGACAAAGTCCACGATACGGCAAGTTCTCTTTTTTTGGGTAGGGGGGAATTATCACTCAGTCTGGTCTTTTGGTGAGGTTTAGATGATCTATTTGTACCTCAAAATCCGTGAGAATTTTGTGCATCTCATTCTTCAGGACAGATTCTGGTTTGTACACTTGGTACTATTTGGTAGTATAGTATAGTCAAATTTCGATTTCTTGCCAATTCTTTGTGAGTTTTTCACACTAGCTTTGGCTGGTAGTTTTTCATCGGAGCCCAAGTCACAGTAAATCTTCTCCGGTCTCTTAAGACTTTCCTGAGTATTCTAGCCTATCATAACAATGCTGTGGTCAGTATGGTCCTGATTCTTCCTTAGATTTCCAATTCCTCCAGTCTTTTTTCCAAGCCTATAAGAGCTGTTCCAAGAGCACCAATTACAAAGCTTTTTTAGCTCTCATTATAATTATTATTGCTTTAATCATTAAGATTATTCATAGCTGAAAATTATTATAAGTAAGTAAAGTTGGCAACCTTTGTCGAGGATAACTTGAAGGCTCCCTTTTCAATAGCTACTACACCAAGGTGTAGGGGAGGGCGCTACTCCATTCCCTGGATTGCTCCACTTTACCCTTGATCCTTACCTTAAAATGCTGAGTGTTAAGCAAGGTACCATCAAGTACAATTTTTGAGTCTTTGGTATGAATCAACCTGGGATTGAACCCCAGTCTCACAGACCGTTGGTGAACACTCTACTCATTAGGCCAATTCCTTAATTACTTTCCAAAAGTCCTAATCTTTAAATATTCTCTGGTAAAACCTAATTAATTTTTATGGTTTGGTTTTATGGTATGACTAGCAAACCTACACGAGTGAGTTCGAGTCTAACTGGGTGCCCCTTTCATATGGCCTTGTGCCACATCTAAGTAAAATGCTGAGTAAATTACAACCATTATAGGTTATTTAATACCAAATCCAATTTATACATATGTTAGATATATGATTTGTAAACATAAGTCAAAATTAAATGGTTTCAGATATTGCTATGTATCACTAACAATTCAGTTAACATCACTCATTTGTTTATACAGTTAAACGATCAAAGTTCTGTTTCTAACAATTCAATTTATCGTAAGTTATTTGTTTGTACACAGTTTGAATATCAAACAGTTCTATTTGACTAATAGATAGGACCCTATCAGGTGCTACCACTCTGGTCCTGAGAGCAATAGCAATGAAAAGGTACTCCACATTCCCCAAAGCTCCAGCATTACTTGAGCCTCACTATCCAATTGTTTAGTTTCATATCCAGGGCACTCTTTGGGGAAGTCTTACCCCTCTGCAGAGATGCAGTCAGTGTATTCTACCGCCTCAACTGACTAGGGAGTTATTACTTTCCAAACATGTTGATTCATATATATATATATATATATATATATATATATATATATATAAGGTAAATTTAAAATTATGCCCTTATATCAAACTACTGATTATACATTACACTAAATCAAAGAAAAGGCTTCATAGATAGATTTAAGTCTTTATTGAATAAAACCTAAATTATAAACACACAGAAATGGAAAAAAACATACATGTATATATATATATATATATATATATATATATATATATATATATATATATATATATATATATAGGGTATTCTTTGGTCCAGTTAAACCGGAGTTGGGAGTAATTCCATCAGGACAAGAAATTATTCATGAGTGAATATTTAAATTTTCCTGGTAAAGAGCTCAATGTAACGATAATACAGAGCAATAAATTCTTTAAGAAAAATAACAAAACCAGTCACATAGGATTATAAATTTATTTCCATCCTGTTACACATTTTTGAAAATTTCAAAAACATGAAAAAAAATTAACAGGACTTCTTCAGATCTTTTTAATAAAAAACTAGAATAGACACAGAAAAAGTGGGAGGGGATAGAAGAGGGGTGAAGAGTTATCTCCTCATTAAGCTCACTTCCATTTTTAATTTTAATTTCGGTTAGAAATGTTGTAAATTTATTTAAAAAATGTTTTTAAATTTTTTAATTTTTTAATTACATTTTGACCTAAATTACAGATTTTATATTAAATTAGATTTAAACTTTAATCAATAACCTTATGTAATGATACAGTAATAGATATATTAAACTAAAACAAATATTTAATTTATCTAAAATATTTTAAAATTTCAAAACTATTTAGAAACCATTAATCAGTTACACTTTTTATGAGTAGTACGTATGTATTTTATGCTTTGTCAAAATTTTCTATCTAACATTTTATTTTATTTATTCATCTACATTAATTCTCAATTTAACTATATACTTTTTTTCTATTTTTTTATAAAAAAATCTTTTTGTTAAATATCTATAGTTTAAATTCAGCCCTATGTCTACACCGAGCTATTAATTCACTTCTCTTATTTAATAATTTTTTTGGCTCTGGAAAAAAGCAAAATGTGGATTTTTTCCTCAAGACACAGATTGCACCTACTATCGAAAGACTTTGGGGTATTAGATCTTTTTAATAATAATAATAATAATAATAATATATATATATATATATATATATATATATATATATATAGATATATATGTATGCACACACACACACAACTTATCAGTAAAAATTACCGTTAATTTTCAAACTACTTTAATACAAAAAAAAAAAACAAGCCCAAATGACACACACAGAAGAAAAAGTAACAGTAAGTTGATTTCAAAACCACTTAAACACACACACAAACAACTACCCAGGGACAAAACAACAAAAACTCTAAAACATATCAAATATCAAAGATGAATTAGGGGTAAAACAGACTAAAGTAGACACACTCTGAGGAAGGGAGGAGTGACTTTCATATAAATCCACACAAAAATGAAAACCATTCAAACAAGAGTGAGTTCAAGTCCCATTGAGTACCCTACTCCCATGTCCTTGTGCCACATATGTTCTCTGATGAAAGTAACAAGCTGGAAACATACACGTATATAAGAAGGAAATAAATAAATTAATCTTAAAAAATACAAATCTCTTCATGGACCTATTCACTTTAAAATATTTCTTACACTCTTTGGATGTACAAAGAAAATTTTTTTCATATATATTAGTAATTTTTGTTGGCATAGAATGCACTGGGTATCCTTTTATATACTGTTCAGTAGGGCATGATGGGAAGGGGGATCGAGTTTGTGAGGCATGATGAGAAGGGATCTATTTTATATAATGCATAGCTATTTACATGGTTATATTGTATAAATTTTGTGATTGGTAAATTTGTTCAGTCTATTATGTTTAATTTCTTATTTTCTTGATCCAATGATCAAATCGATGAGAAACTGACAGTCATGAAGTACCATTGACTGTGTGTGTACAATCTCCGAATTTATCATATATATATATATATATATATATATATTATATATATATATATATATATATATATATATATATAAGGGTTTTCATTGTTTTTTACAGACACTTGGTTTTGTTTAGTTTATTTATTTATTAGCATATCAACCTTTTTGGGGTTATTCAATGCCAAAGCAATCCTTGTAGAAGAATACCAGTGTTACTATTTGATCCATAGCTGGAGGGCTAAAGTGGTGGGGGGTCATACCTTTCCCCAGGGTATGTCTGAAAATAAAGGCAATAGCACTACTGGAGTTTGAACTCACTCACTCTGATATTGCAGTCAAGCACATTAGCCACTATACCATGGCGACTACTCTCTTTATTGACTTACCTTTTATACATTTATAGAAAGACTTTATTATATGATTATCATTATCAAATATATCCTTATCCTTATCATTATTAATAACTTATCCCTTTTGTTTAAGATTTTACAATAGGTAGAGAAGAAAGTGATACATATATCTTTCCAAATGATATTAGTTCAAAGTGGAATGTAAACAGCCTTGTCCAGAATTTGAAGTTCAGTTGCCAATTCCATTTCCTACAACAATAATGGTTATTCAAAGGAGACACAGTTTTATCTCCATTAATGAGAATGACTCCAAAGAGTTTCACAGTAATGAAACATGTTCCACCAAAAAATTCAGGAAGTCCCAATGAAGCAAAATATACAAGAAGTAGTTGGCAAGTCTAGTTATCAAAATGGTTGTAATTGTAAAGAACTGTAAAACTGGAAAGGAGATGTAGGATTATCTCCCTTGACCCCAAAAAGATTAGTTACATCCCCTCCTTAACTTCCAATAATTTGTAGACATTGAGGTTAATAAAAGATTACTATTACTACTACCAGCAACATGTGTGTCCATTTTAGTATCTTCATCTTGTTTTACTAAAAAAGTTCATAAAATACTACAATTTCTTCATGTACGATCAGCCCAATTGGCTGAGGGTGTAAAATACTCCAACTGCATCTCTGAAGAGAGGTAAGATCCCACACCAACGAGTGTCCTAGATATGACACTAAATAATCTGATGCTCAGGCTCCAGTGATGCTTTGGGGAATGTGGAGTACTCCATCATAGCCATCAATCCCAGGTTCACTTTGGCCAGTAGTGATAGCACCTGAAAGGGTTCAAACAATGGGTTAAATACAACTGTTTGGCATTTAAATTGAGTACAAACAAATGACTTCTGTGAAAATGAATTGTTTGAAATCAAACTGTTTGATCATTTAACTGTGAGTAAACAAATGACAGGTGTTTAATTGAATTGTTAGTGATACATAGCGGTACTTGGAACAATTTAACTGTGTGCAAAAGAATGAGCTTAGGCTCATTTAAAAATGTTATCAACAAAATGTGTTTACAAATCATATATATATTTGATATATATGTATAAAGAGAATTTGATATTAAATAATCAACAGTGGTTTATATTCGATAAAGCCACATCAAATTCATATAAAATGATGTAATGCCAAATTATAAATTATCTGTTTATTATCCAATTTCTTTCAAGTGTTGCTTACTCTCAAGATTAAATACAAGAACAATTACATACAATTAACAATGGAGGCACACATTTTTTTTTTATCATACAATGTGTGAAAGCACGTGTCCTTATCAGCTGCCAACCAGAGTGAAAACACAGTTTTAGTAGCTCAAGGCGGTACTGCTACTCCTGGCACTACCAAGCAGCTTTTGCCACCGGACAGGGTATTTAAAAGAAATATATATCCATATATACGCCAGACCAACAGAAAGCAGACATTACATTGGACGTTCGTTCATCTTCATTTTAGTGGAGTTTGTGATTTAAAAACGTGTTTACTTTTGGCCATTGATGTCATAGCAACCGTTTCTTGATTTTGCGTTATCACACGGGAATGGTGGTGCCGCGTGCATTTCATTCATGTTGAAATCCCTTCTATATCCATCATCTATTCGGTTTGTTTTCCTTCAGTTTTATCTTTTTTTATGCATTACTGCACAAAAGCACTCGAAACAAACGTCATATATAATTCTGCTGAAAGATGATATTTGTTGATCAATGGGGCCCTTAAGATGGGTGGTGAGTAAAAAGAAAGCTCCTGGTCTAAGTTTGTCCAATTAACTATCTGATTACCCTAGGGCCACTAAATTCTTGGCTTGCTAGGAGGCACACATGATGAAATGGTTATTGTTGTAAGAAATGGACCCCACAAACCAAGTTCAATTCCTGGTTGAGGCTGTTTGTAATTCACATAATGCTAATACTCTTAAGAAAGATACACACCCAATTATTCTCTCTCCAGCTATAGGTAAATAGTAGGTTAGACTGGATCTTGAACTTTTTTTTTGGCAACCACTCTAGAAGAAGGAAAATTCTGAATTCAAACCAGCTTTACTTTGCTTAAAAATCAACCTTGTGTTACATCCTGCCTTGTAGCAGCAGAGTTAGGTAAATACATAGATTACTGTATGTGTTGAGCTCCATTTATTTCATGGTTTTATTTATATACATGTCTCTATTTAATCACTAGTTACTTTGAAAGCAAAGATTACAGGCTTGAACAGAGGTCTGTCATTAAATTTGAGGTGCAAACCATGTAAGATTCACTTAAGAATATGTGATGTATACAGAGAAGCATGTTATGGTAAAAAAGTCTTTACAAATGGGCTAAACATGGGTTTGCCACTACAAGCCTGAGGGTGGAAACACATTGACTCTCTGGTAGAGAAAAAGTTCTTGAGACAGCTATTAGTTAAGAAGGTCATGCTGACAGTCTTCTGGGACATGAAAGATCCCATGACTATTGTTGGGGTCAGACACTACTCCTACTTCCTTAGAAACTGGAAGTTTGGCAAAAGAAAACCCTACGCTGTTATAACCCTGCTCTGTCTTGCACGAAAAGGATCTAGAGTCTGGCCTGTCCAGCAGTTCCTACCAACTGCCAGCAGCTCCATATGGTCTGATGTCATCACTTCTTTTTCCCGACTGTAAGTAGTAAACACAGCAGCCCAGCCTTTACTTCTTAAACTATCCTTTTCAGCATACTAGGCTTAACTCTACTGTCCTTTTCAGGACTACCACTGGTCTTATCTCCCCACTACTGCCCTTTCAAAGCAGTAGTAAATTTATCAACATCATGAGGACGATGATATATTAGCTAACAACATCACTCGGACAAACAACATTTCATCAAGTCTTCAAAACCAACATCTAGCAAACCTTGGTTAAATGTTGAATCAATGATTGGGACATCGACTAGCCTGTTTGAGCAATTTGACATGTCCAACTCTCTGACTGTCTACAGATACCTGGACACATAATTGCACCAGTAACCTGTCAAGTGCTCTATCCACAACAACGCAGAGAAATATTCTAAAATTTCAACTATAAAAAAACATATAATAATAAAAACATAATAAAAGCTCAGTACTGAGTTTCATATTTCCTATCTGCAGCTGAGGTAGAATTTGACATCTTGACAGAGTCATAAGTTTTTATCCTGTTCATATTGTTATCCTATTTTATCATTAAAACTTTTTTTTTCTTTATTCTTTCTCTGTCTCTCTCTATATATAGGTCATCACACCAAAGACTAAAAAAATAGTACTTGATGCCTCCTTGTTTAGCACTTAGCATTATAAGGTATGGATCAAGAGTAAGTGGAGCAATACATGGAAAGAAGTAGCATCCTACCCTACACCTTGTTGTAGTAGCTATTGAAAAGGGAGCCTTCGGGTTGCCCTTGACTATGGTCAGCCAACTTCCAGCTTATACTAAATTCATGTACAATGTATTTAAACAGTAAAATTAATTTTAATGCATTCTTATAAAATATATATACAATTCATTTATATAGAAAATTATTTTAATACGTTCCTATACTGAAATCATATATAATGCATTTATACAGATAAATGAATTTTAATGCATTCTTATACTAAAATCACATATATTTCATTTATATGATAAAATCAGTTTTATTACATTCCTATAGTAAAATACTAAAAAAAAATGGTTCTTGATGCCTCCTTGCTTAACACTCAGCATTATAAGGTACAGATCAAGGCTAAGGGCAGCAATTAAGGGAAAGGAATAGCACCTTCCCCTACACCTCAGTGTAGTAGCTACTGAAAAAGGAGTCTTTGGGTCACCCTCCACTACAGTCAGCCAACTAATTTACTCATATATATATATATATCATCATCATCATAATATCGCGCTGGTAGCACGGATATACCTGACCCTCTCTCGCCACTCCTCCCTATCGTTCATCGCCCTAGGTAGGTCTTCAGGACAACATCCCGTATCCTCACATAGCTGCTGAATGTATGTTCGTGCTGGTCGTCCTGCTTTCGCACGGCCATGTGTGGGGGTCCATAAGAGTATATCTCTTATGAGTTCATCCCTGCTTCTCCAGCAGTGTCATGCATGTCTGGTTCGTCTAACTTGAATAGTTTTCGTGATAGGGGGCAGGTGGCCGTACAGTTGGTGTCTTGTGGGGTGTTGCTGCCAGGACTTGTTCAGGATTGCACAGAGCATTCTTGTGTAATTGCCATCTAGCTTCTTCTCCAGTCGTTTTGTTAGCGTCCATGTAGTGCATCCATATAGCAGTATCGATATGACCGCTGCCTGGAAGAAACTGCGTTTCATTTTATCGGTTAGGTCCGATTTCCATATAATCGATAGCCTATTGATAGCTGTCCATGCTTTTGTTAACCTCGTTTCGATGTCCTTTTAGGTTGATTCGACGCTGCTTCCTAGGTACGTGAATTTGTCTACTAGTTTGAGTGGGGTTCCTTCTAGAGTGGAGATGTCCCCCGTTTGGTTATAGCACATATATTCCGTTTTGTGTGCATTAACATAGAGGCCTATGCTTGTTGCTGCTCGTTCCAAACTATGCAGTAGTGTTTCGGCTTGGTCAGGTGTATAATTATTATAAAAATTTAATGCTCAAAGTGTTTTGAATAGTAAAATCTTAGCAGAGTTCAACAACAGAATAAGTAAAAGTAAAGTTGGCGACCATAGTCGAGGGCGACCAGAAGGCTCCCTTTTCAATAGCTACTACACCAAGGTGTAAGGGAGGGCACTATTCCTTTCCCTGGATTGCTCCACTTACCCTCAATACGTACCTTATATTGCTGAGCGTTAAGCAAGGCGGTATCAAGTACCATTTTTAAAGTCTTTGGTATGAGACGACCTGGGATTGAATCCAGGTCTCCCAGATCATTGGCGAATGGGATTCAAACTTATGATGTTACAAATTCTTTGGTGAGCTAGTTATTTGATATATTTGATTTTTGTAAGATTCACCAGAATAATTATGTTATCTTTGAGTGGTTGACTTACTAAGTCACATGTATTTCAAGTATTGCAATTAACCTGATTGGTTATTGGCAGAACCTTAAGCTGATTAGAATGTACCTCACACCAGCAGAATAGAAATGATGTCTCTCTTTTCAGGACCTAGATGATTATGGCTGTCCACAGCCAAATGTACATCACTTTTCAAGAGAAACAGCAATATAGTTTTGCATTACTAATTACAAGAAAAAGAGAAAAATAACGGGGATAATTCACAACTTCTCTTGTTTTCCATTCAATCTGCAAATGTCATTTTATTCATTCATTTATTTATTTTCTGAATTCATTTGTCTTCCAAAGAAATTGAGCAAACAGATTAAGAGAGTACGGGGCTGAGTTGTAAACTCTGAACAGATTTACATTCATTCATTTATCTTAAGCCATTATAAGAAACACCAAAGTAAAAGTACGATCACCAGATGGAGACACAGAATACTTTGACATTGTAGAAGGAGTACTACAAGGGGACACGCTAGCTCCATACCTCTTTATCATTTGTCTAGACTACATACTTAGAACATTGATTGACAAAATCAGAGAGAATGGCTTCGAGCTGACAAAGAAAAGAAGCAGAAGGTACCCCGCAAAAACAATTACCGACGCCGACTACGCCAATGACATAGCGATACTGGCAAATACACCCGACCAAGCCGAAACACTACTACATAGTTTGGAATGAGCAGCCGCAGGCATAGGCCTCTATGTCAATGCACACAAAACGGAATATATGTGCTATAATCAAACGGGGGACATCTCCACTCTAGAAGGAACCCCTCTTAAACTAGTAGACAAATTCACATACCTAGGAAGCAGAGTCGCATCAACCGAAAAGGACATCGAAACGAGGTTAATGAAAGCATGGACAGCTATCAATAGGCTATCGATGATATGGAAATCAGACCTAACCGATAAAATGAAACGCAGTTTCTTCCAGGCAGCGGTCATATCGATACTGCTATATGGATGCACTACATGGACTCTAACAAAACGGCTGGAGAAGAAGCTAGACGGCAATTACACAAGAATGCTACGTGCAATCTTAAACAAGTCCTGGCAGCAACACCCCACAAGACACCAACTCTACGGCCACTTGCCTCCTATCACGAAAACTATTCAAGTTAGACGAACCAGACATGTAGGACATTGCTGGAGAAGCAGGGACGAACTCATAAGTGATGTACTCTTATGGACCCCCACACATGGCTGTGCAAAAGCAGGATGACCAGCACGAACATACATTCAGCAACTATGTGAGGATACAGGATGTTGTGCTGAAGACCTGCCTGAGGCGATGAACGCTAGGGAAAAGTGGCGAGAGAGGCTCAGGGATATTCGTGCTACCAGCACGAGATGATGATGATGATGACTATACACTAAATGACCAATTGACTTATCAGCTTCTCATGTAACAGTATTCCTTCATGATATAGATGTCTCTGTTTATAAAATAGTGTTATATTTAGCATATGGTAGCAAGGAAAAAACAAACACAGGTTGAAAGTTTTTTAAACAATTGCATTAAGAAAAAGGAAAAACAAGGCGATAAAGTGAAGAATCAAGTGAACAAACTTGTAGCGTACAATATCAAGTGAAGGAGTGAACGTGGTGTGTGTGTGAAGCCAAAGTTCATGGACGGTCACGTATGTTATAAGTTAAGAAACTCACTTGGTGGGTAGGGTGGTATAAGGGTGGTAAGTGTATCAGATGATCTCGGTTGTAGTAGCAGTTGTGGACAGGGTGGCATTGTTGCTAAGTCAGCAGTTGTTCACAGCAGGTGGTGTGTAAAAAATCTGTCAGAGTTCACATGAGTTCTTATGGCTGTAGCATGTTCTTCCCTTCAACCCTTGGTAGGCCAGTCTGATGCCTTTGAAGATTTTTGCTGCTTAGGTAGTTACCCTTTGGATCAAGTCAGTTCTGGGAATTTTTTTAGGAGGAAGAGTTATGATTGGCTGAAAAAGGGTATTTTGTTCATGTGAATTAATTTCTTGCATTCTTGCCCGGAAGCTCTGCACGGAGACTCTTGCGCAAAGATACATTTCATTCATTGTCTTGGTAGCAGCTATCAGGCTAACATCCGGTCGAATGCTACCCTTCTCCAGCCACGTGTATGTTTTTGAATGAAATCGTAAATCAGGAGAGATCTGAATCTTGCTATATAACAATAGTAAAGAATTGTAATTAGCAATTTCCAATTACAGGTATACCTCGAGTTATGCCATTATGAGTTAAGGTGTTCTCGATTATACATTGTTTGTCAAAAAAATATATGGAAAAATAAAAATCAAGTTTGAGCCATTTTATTAGACTTTATGTCCGTTCAACACAAATATTGAAGTCATAATATAACAAGAAAGGTGTTAAAAGCACATAAATTCATTTTACTGTATGATAAATTAGAATAAAAGTATATAAAATCATAACAATCAACAGCCATCTACGTGCATGATGTAAATATTGGGAAATTTAACATAAATTAGTTTATTTTCTACTCTCGCAAAATAATTTTAATAACTGTATTTGTTATTTAACCTTTCAAAATCATTTTGTTTTATAATGTCTTAGAGCAAACCACATTCACAAATAAAGAGTCCACGTATTGTAAAGAACTTCAATTTATAAATATCTACATTTACAAGTATGTATGTACATGTATTCGTTAATTTAGATTACTTTTTTCTGTACTATATTAAAAACTAAAATTTATTTCTTTGAAAGCTTAAAACAGATTCTTATTGACCATATATTGTAATATAATGGTGGAGGGATTTTGTTTTATATATCTTGCCTTTCGGTTTAGTTAGGATGAGAACCTTTGGCTTAGTGCATGGGTTAGTTAGGTACAACATTAACGCAGGTGTTCATGCACACACAGAGAGGATGTGTCATTCAGAGATATCAAAATAAAAATCCCAGATAGGAATTAGGACCAGGGGATGTAAGTGACATCACGCACCGGAAGCGTGGGCTGAGGATTTTGGGATTTGAGAAAAAGCAGTGAGTTGAGTTCCTGCCTCCGAATGAGAGAGACGAGATTCAGAGCTGGGCAAGGCCAGACGACTTTGTGCACTACGGGCGCCGTGCGTTGGTTGGGTTGAGAGCTGACGATGTAAAACCAGTCAGTATAGAAAGATTGTGTCTCTCTCTCCTCATGTCGAAAAACCTTTAAACTCAAAAAGGTGAATAAAAGTTTTGTACCTGAACCAATTTCGTGAATTTTGTGTTTTCGGATTCCTATATATGTTTATGAACATTTTATGAACATTATGTCTATTTCACATATCTGTATCATGGGTATGTTACAATATTATTAAAAATGTATCTATACATAAAATATAGAATTGGGAATGGTTATTTGTGGTTTAGCCTAGAGACAAGTAAGTCACCTTTCCTACAACAAATTACCAATGTAAGGTGAAGTATACCTGTATATGGTTTCAAGTACTACCATCTAATACAAATAATTCAACTTAATCATTTGTTTGCCATAATTAAATGGTTTCAAGTATCATAAATGATTAAATAGTTTTATTGGACCAGTAGATGGGACCCTAACACTTACTATCTTTCCGAGTCAGAGTGGACCTGGAAGTAATGGTAATGAAAGGGTACTCCATATTTCCCAAACTCCAAGAATAGAAACTCACCAGTTGGCTTTCTGCTTTCTTCAATAATAGAACTGATCTATTTTGTATGAATTAGGTTCTCACTTTGATAGTCTACCTGCAAATTTCCACAGATGAAACGCAATCAAGATTCATTTTATATCTCCTGTAGTATTTCATAGTTATCTTACTTATAGTGAGAATTCAGATGATTAAAAAGTAACTTGTTGTTTCAACAGTAACTAGGAACAGCACAAATATGCACACGTTTTATGAACAAGCAGTATATGAAAGGGGTACAAGGACAGAAACAGTCTTACTTGATAACAACAGAGAATCAAATGGTCATAGCAAGAGACAATGTCTTTTCTGTTCAAAGAACTGAGGCAAATAGAACAAGAACTTTTTTTTCAGATTGTCATGGGATCACCTAATGGACACACACATTCTCCAAGGAAAACATTTATTTTCTCCCGACATTTATTTGTTTTGTTTTTGTTTTATTTCACTTTTTTTGTATTTTGTATGTTTTTTACAAAATTTTACATAAATTGAATCTCCATTTAGAGTTAAGGAATAAACTTTCTGCTGTCTTGTATATTTCCACTTTGTTGTATTGTGGCTCATGCCACATGACTTCTGGTATCTCAGAGGTATGAAATATGACGTGTTTCTTAAGCATGATGGGTACTGAAAGATTTCGGTCAGTAGTAAGACCAACTTCGTACGTAACACCAGCAGCGTAATATTTGTTGGACTGTACCACTTCAGTTAATAAATAATTGTATATCTTCCTAACCACGATACAACACACTTAAAGTACACCCTTTTTGTTAATACAAACATTTTTTTTTGTTTGCTTTTGTTCTAGTTCTGTTATTGTTACTTCCACCTCATAGGCAATAATAAAACCATTAGTCTAAATTTCTGAGAAGAGACTTAATAATTTTTATTCCTGAGAATATTTGGACTATTGTTCTCATCTTTATTGTTATACTCATAATGTTTCGGTCCACATATCCTTCACCCTTCTTCAGGTGTTTCATGTCAAACTCACGAGCCCAAACAGTATCTTGCACTGAACCCTTTATTTGAACCACTGGGGTAGACTGTTCCAATTTGGTTAACCATGATCGAGTAAAAGTGTTAAGTTATAGTAAGTATTCCTTGTTATTCTTACCTATAGTTGGGATTGAACCGGCGACATCTTGATGTTTTCACTTAAAAGCACTTTCCTACCAAATGCCTTATCTACTACACCTTTGTGTCCTTGCCAGACATAAAACCATGTTTGTCCCTTTCATTTTTGATAAGCTCCCTTTTCTTTCAACATAACAAACCCATGGCTTACTTAACACTGCATAAATACGCGATTACAATCAAATGTATTCATGTATAAATGGATCAGAATGAAACAAGAAAAAGATAAAATCAAATTCACAATAGAACAGAATAACTAAAAAATCATACTCTAAGGTAAATAATTATCTAAAACTGGTTTTCGTGACATTGGTGCTAAGGAAAACATTTAGGTGAGTTTTGGTATCTTTATTTAATGCTGTATCAACCTTTTTGGGGTAATTTAATGCCAAAGCCATCCCTGTAAATTTCTAGTATGGATACTATTTAACCTATTGCTGGAGAGACAAGGAGTTCAGACCTTTTTCAAGGGTATCAATCTGAAAGTGAGTATAATAGTACAACTGGAATTTGAACTCATTTACTAAAATGTCATAGTCTGACAGCCATTAAGTCAGGAGGATGCTTCCACCAGTATATCCATGTACTTTAAGTGGAAATATACCAGAAAGGGGTTTTTTTTTTTTAGTTCTTTTTTTGTATTGCATTGCTTGTTGGTAGGGAGTAGATTTAGCTGAGTCCCATTCACTAAAACAACAGGTTTTTATTTGCTTTGTTTTTTTGTGTTGTTTTAGGCTTTCGGTTGCTTAGCAGTAGGGACGATATTCAGTTGAGTCCCTATTTACTAAGAACCAATATTAGAATTTGTATATACATGAAATATTAATACTGAAAACAGCTGAAGCAAAGACAAGATAAATGCATTTTCATATCCAAGAACATTTAACCTTTTCTATACATAATATACAAACCAATGGTATTAAAAAGAATTCACAAATGTTTACGAACAGATAGAAATATACACAGTGTGACATGAGCAAGCAGTGTGTTTAATATCACCATGTGGCCCCACTACTTCCCGTCCAAGTAAGAGACAGTCTTTGTCGTTCAAAGCACAGAAACAAATAGGTGTTGATAATGGGTTTTTGTAACTGTCACGTAATACCCAACAAGACACCCAATAGACACACCCATTCTTTAAAGGAGAAGGTTATTGTTTCTCTACATAAGACATCCTATCATAATGTGATGGTTAACAAACCTAAGCTACGCTTAGTTTACTATTAATATACTTCCTGATGGTTTTTCACTTTCTTTCACTCTCTATTTCTCTTTCTTTCTTTTTATTTTTTCTTTCATTCTCCATTTTTCTTTCTTTTTTATTTCATTTTCCATCCCTTATTTTTCTCTTTTTCTTTCTTTCCATTCCTCTTTCTTTCTTTCTTTCTTTCTTTCTTTCACACTCCTTTTCTTTTTCTTTCTTTTTTTCACTCTCCATTCCTCTTTCTTTCATTATTTCTTTCACTTTTCATTCCTCCGTCATTTTTCTTTCTTTTACTTATCATTTTTCTTTCTTTCAATCTGCATTTCTTTCTGGCTTTCTTTGTTTCACAGTTCATTTGTCTTTTTCTTTCTTTCTTTCTTTCTGACTTCTCTTTCTGGCTTAGCCTTTTCTTTTTACTGGAATGATCCATTATTAGTCTGAGGTAGTAACAACGTGTGACACACATGTATGATAGGTATGTAGTTGCCAACAGAAGTATTAATATGCAGATAATAACAAATATAAACAAGTAGCCATCAAAAAATAAGAACACTTTATATATATTTATATAATTTTATCATCTGTTATTAAATGTTAACAATTTTATATTTAATTAAAGAGTTTCAATAATCAAAAGTTTGGTTATACATATTTCATAATAATATCTGTTTTTATTATACAATGCTCCACTAGAAATAATAAAATGAAAGTATCTTTGTTTTAGAAGAAAATGAACTTTTCATATTAAATTGTTAGGGGTGTACTTACTTATGGGTGATACTGTAGCTAATAATATCCATTTTGATTGGATGATGTTCCACAGGAAATAATAAATGCTGGTATCTTTGCTTTAGAAGAAAATGAACTTTTTATAAATTGTTTGGTGTGTACTTGTTTGTGGGTGATACTGTATGTGTAAATATAAAAACACTGAATAGAGTTATGTTTTTTTCTTTAGGATATTCAAGTAAAAAAAAACGTAAGCATGACAAAACTGTGACACAGATAAAACATTATAAAAAACAAAGAAGAAACATCACACCTGGTATTATGGACATTACAACAAAGAGAAAATAATGTTACAAGATTTACACAATGCATCAAAAACAACCTTTCATGAAGGAAAATGTAATTGTAATAATTATGAAGGAATCTCTTTCTCTCTCAAGAGGGGACAGGAATGTTTTTATGAGTAAGATCCTAAGTGGACGGTAAATATTTACACCTTAAATTGCAGACTGACTCCAATACAGAGAGATCGACTGATTCTATCATCAATGCCAAGTGCCAGAAAATTACCAAAGGCAGAAGAAGCCATGAAAGACAGCATTTAGGAAACTTACCAAAGCTTTTTAACCTGATCAATAGAAGTGTCCGAGTCACACTATAAAAGGATCGGTCATGCTTTCAGGCTTCTGAGAATATTCATTTCCTTCCACAAAGACTTTAGATCCCTTTTCAATTAGACTCACAATGAGTTTCTCACAAGGTGCTTCGTGAATACAAGAACCTGCCCCCTTCATACCTTATCCATGGTTTCATTTACCTGCTGTCAACCACAGATATAAACAATTCATACATTTTAATGGTCCCAAAGCACAAGAGTAGTGATTCTGGCAATGCAAGTTATCTTGATAAGAAGCCGAAAAGTGTTTCCTTCAAGTGAAAAGATGAAAGTTCTTGACTTTGTAAGAAAAAAAAAATTGATGAAGAGCTTGCTACACAAAGTTTTGATTTGGTTTGCTTTCTTTGTTTTAATGGCATATCAACCTTTGTGGGTTATTTAATGCTAAAGTCATCCTTAAAGAAGAACAGTAGTTTTCCAAAAGGAATCAGTCCAAAAGTGTATGTATTTACCGACCCTTCTGCAAAAGGTCAATTTTTAGGCAGTTTTTAACAGATTTGAATTCAGAGTTTTCCTTCTCCTAGAGTGGTTGAAAAATCAAGGCTAAAGAACCCAGTTTGCCCTACTATTTACCCATAGCTGGAGAGAGGAGAATTGGATTCATACCTGCTTTGTCCAGGATTTGAATTCATGTTGCTGTGTCCATTTGCTACATTGATAACCATTACACCCCAAAACATCCAAAAGTGTCACTAGAGTTTGAACTCACTGACTATGATGTCACTGTCTAGCATGTTAGCTACTACACCATGGAGACCCCCACCTAATGATTATAAAAAAAATCTGTCACAGTATATTGTAATTACAGTTTTATTTTATCAAGTGCTGTTTTTGTTAATCTTTTACCATGTTGAATTCATAAACTTTATGATCGGTATGTGAATATAGAAGAAAACAATATATATGAGTTTTAGCAGAAATTTTCATAGGCTGATCAAGATACTCTCATGGAATGGGACCAAATAAGGTTTATTTTTCAATATAGTCCCTTGTTGTGGTTGACACACTTCTTTCATCAGTGTAGTAAACCTTGAATCCTACTATTAAAAAATGTTATCAATAACAGATATAAGCTTTCCGGCCCTTCTTAATACAAAGTTCATTTTCATATCTGATTTCAGGCATCTACTAGATTTGGTTTGGTTTGGTTTTATGGCATATCAATCATTGTAGGTTATTTAATGCCAAATCCTTTTTATACATATTTATTAAATATATAAGATTTGGTTTGGCTTGGTTGGATTTTATGGCATATTAACCATTGTTGGTTATTTAATGCCAAATCCTCTTTATACATATATATTAAATATATATGATTTGGTTTGGTTGGGTTTTATGGTATATCAACTATTATTGGTTATTTAATGCCAAATCCTTTTTATACATATATATTAGATATATTATTTGTAAACACATTTTGAAGATAACATTTTTAAACAAGTCTGAGTTCATTCTTTTGCACACAGTTAAATAGTTTCAAGTATTTCTAAAATGAATAAATCTATTAACTATTTATAATTTGTTCGAGTAGAGTTAAATAATTTCAAGTACTGCAATGAAACCCTAACAATTTAATTTATCATCACTCATTTGTAAGCACACAGTTAAATGGTTATACATATATCATTTGTGAGGGAATAATATGTAGGTAATCCTATTTACCAACCCCTCCACTCGAGCAGGATATGACACAAGGTCAATTTTTAAACAGAGTTTAACAGGTTTGAATTAAGAGTTTTCCTTCTCCTAGACTAGTTGCCTCACCAAGGCTGAAGAAACCAGTCTGCCCTACTATTTACCCATAGCTGGACGGAGAATAATTGGATTCATACCTTTCCCAAGGGTATTAGTGCTATGTGAAATGCAATTCGTCTGGTCCAGGATTTGAACTCGTGTCGCTGTGTCCATTTCCTACGACGATAACCATTACACCATGGGCAATGTAGGTAATTCTATTTTTAAACAAGTTAGAACTAATTTGTTTGCACAAAAGTATTTCTATTTTTTTCTACACAGTTAAATGGTTTCAATTATTGTGATCTAACATTAATATTTCAAGTCAATATTAATCATTTGTTAGCAGACAGTGAAGTGGTTTTTAAGTACTACTTTTTAACATTAATTATTCTATTCAACACTATTAATTCATTTCCAAACAGTCAAATAGTTTCAATCGTTACTTTGTAATATCAATAATTTTGTTTTGCATCCAGGTAAAAAAGTTTCAATAATTTCACACTGATAGTTTTATTTTCACACAGTTGATTGGTTCTAAGTATTGCTATGTATCATTAACAATTCAATAAGACATCAGTCATTTGTTTACACACAGTTAAATGGTGAAAAAGTTCTATTTCTAACAATTCAATTCAGCATTAGTCACTTGTTTACACACAGTTTAAATGTCAAACAGTTCCATTTCATCTAGAGATAGGATCCAATCAGGTGTTACCATTCAGAGTGGGCGTGGGAGCAATGGCAATGAAGGGGTACTCTGCATTCCCCAAAGCTCCATCAGATGTTTTAGTGTTATGTACAGGACACTCATTAGAGTGTGGGGTGGCTACCCCTGTGCAGAGATGCAGTCGGTGTATTCTACAGCCACAGCTGACTGGGCTGGCATCTATTCGATGTCTTGAAATATATCTTGTATGAATAAAAGAAGAGTGCATACAGTGTTTGGAAGGATTCTATTTATTTTTGTCCCTGGGTTCAATCTAGTGCCAAATTATAAAGTTGAGGGACTCCCTATGGTGTAGTGGTTAACGTGCTGGACTGTGACATTAAAGTAAGCAAGTTCAAACTCCTGTCGCATGATTATATTCACTTTTCAACTAATACCCTTAGGAAAAGTATGAACACATTATACCCCCCACCCAACGACCCAGCTACTGTTTTTCTACAAGTATGGCTTTGGCATTAAATAACCAATGAAGGTTATTATGCCATTAAACAAAGAAACCAAACTAAATTACAAAGTAGATGTTTATCATTGTAGAGACATTTGAATAGCAATTCTGATTTCTTATTCACAAAAATTCTAGTTGAAAGGAAATGCATAATAGAAAATTTTTCTTCTGAGTACAAATTGCATTGTTAGGATCCTTCTTTACAAGCACTGTTGTCTTAGTTGCGCGGTAGGTAGCTCATCAGTCTCATGATCAGACCTAACCTTCATTAGAAGTATGCACTCTTTTATATATATATATATATATATATATATATATATATATATATATATATATATATATATATAGGGTATTTCAGAAAAATTCATACTATTTGAGATGTTCAGTGTTTCAGAAATATTGATATCATTACACAATCTAATAAAATAATTGATTCTCATTCAAATGATGTTAAATTTTATCAGTATGTGTAGAAACAACTGATAATTCTAAGTTTAATGTTTTCTTTGTTTTCTTTTCAGATATTAAAATGACAATCATCAGAAACGAAAAGGCATTTAAACATTTAACTTTGAATTTTTAATAGTTTCTATTCATGCCATTACAATTTGAGATCATTTGAATGAGAACTAGACAAGTTATTAAATGGTAAAAGGATATCAGTTTTTCTGAAAGACCTTGTATATTTCAAATGATAACAAATTTTTGAAATACCAAGTATATCTATCTATCTATCTATCTATCTACTTGGTGTTTCAAATATATATATATATATATATATATATATATATATATATGCTCCCCCATGGGGGTTGAGCACTCTGGCAAAGGAATTTATGGCTGCCGCTCACATAATGCAAAGCTCTTCAAACCAATTGAGCACTCTGGTATCCGGTAAGGTATAAAATGTAAACAAACGAATGCTGCAGCTGCTGCTACTTATTATACCTTATAATTCCTTAGCTGATGTGATACGTTTGTTGGCCGAGTGGTCTGATACTAAGTCTAACCTAAAGTTGGATTGGTTTCGATCCCAGCTTCAAGCGTCCTACGTGTCTAGCCACACTGAAGAGTTGTGATACAATGAAACAGTCTGTCTGTGGATGACAGTATATATATATATATATATAAGTTGGCAAGTGCCTGGTTTCTATGAAACATTTAAAGAGTTTAGCCAGAAAGAAAAGAAGGTCTGACAGTTCTTATCTAATCAAATCAAAAAAAGAGTTGTTGAGTGAGTGGTTGGTGGGGAATTAATATAAAACTTTTATTTTTGCTTGACTGAATAAAAGGGACAATTCACTTTCCATTCAATTCTTTTATTTCATGAAATTGTAATGATTTTTTTTCCTGATTTTACATTAAAGCAAAAACATTGTAGTTTCCTTTCCTTATTTATTCCCCCCACCCCGCCAGAAGTGGTACTGTCAGGGAAGAAGACAATAATGGTTTGTTAATTTACATAAAAGAGAATGCACACATTAAATACCCCCACTCCAAAAAAAAAAAATATGGATAATTCTTTTGTTTTAAAATTACATTAAAATGGATGAAACTCAGTCAAATTGATAGAAGCTATTCGAAGTTTATCCATTTTTTATGTGTTATTGATTTTTTTATTTCCTGATTAGTTGATTCTGTTCAATTCTGATGTATTTTTTGAATAGCTTGATCTATTTTCTCTAGTTTTTCTATCTTTTTGTGATAGTTTTGGCTTTTTCGTGTATATCGTATATGTTGTAAAAATGGTGAAATCAATGAAAATTATGTAGCCCAAGTAATTTCTTGATTGTATACTAAGATATCTTTATATAGGTATTTATTAAACTTTGCTTAGTCTAGCGCAAGGCCATAAGGGAAGGGTATCTGATGTGAGTCATACTCACTACCCTCTCACAATATCACCCTGTATACAGGACTTATAATGTATTGGCTGTATCCCTTGCAAAAGACTAAGATCCCCTCCCCCCACAGAAAAAAGGGTGGACACTGGAATGACACTGAACTGCATATGAGAAGGCTCCAGTTCTGGAGATCTGTGGAGTGTGGAATACCCCTTCATTGCCATTACTCCCTGGTCCACTTTGATCTGGAGTGGTATAACCTGTTAGGGTCACATTTTTGGAGTCAAATACATTTGGTCTGGACTCTTTGTTTAATGGCATCCAAATCTTTGTGGGTTATTTAATGCCAAAGCCATCCTTGCAGAAGAACAGTAATGATAATATTTAATACATAGTTGAGAAAAAAGAAGGGGGTTCATGCTTTACCTATGGGTATTCATTTGAAATTGAATGCTGTAGGATGACTAGAGTTTGAACTCACTTTCTTCAAGGCAGCAGACAAGCACTTTAGCCATTGCACCATGGGGACACCCCCCTGGTTCAATCAGATCTGCTAAAAAATTATATATATTTGATAGGATTCATATTTACCAACCCCTCCTCTCGGGCAGGATATGACAATTTTTAAGAGGAGTTCAACAGGTTTGAATTCAGAGTTTTTCTTCTCCTAGACTAGTTGCCTCACCAAGGCTGAAGAACCTAGTCTACCCTACTATTTACCCATAGCTGGAGGGAGAATAATTGGATTCACACCTTTCCCAAGGGTATTAGTGCTATGTGAAATTCAATCAGTCTCATCCAGTATTTGAACCCGTGTTGAGAGGATTGAAGGCAAAAATATTAATATAAAATTTTTTAATAATAATTCCTGAGAAGGCTTCGTCCATCAAAAAAGATCTATTACAAGCCATTCAGGAAAGGTGGAATCTCTTTGATAAAGAATATTTTTCTAAATTAGTGAAATTAATTTCAGAAAGAATTTGTAAAGTAAAGTTGGCAACCTGAAGGTTCCCTTTTCAATAGCTACTATACCGAGGTGTAGGGGAGGGTACTACTGTATTCCCTGGATTGCTCCACTTTACCCTTGATCCTTACCTTACAATGCTGAGGGCTAAGGAAGGCAGGATCAAGTACCATTTTTTGAGTCTTTGGTATGATTCAACTTGGGATTGAACCCCAGTCTCCCAGACCATTGATGAACACTCTACTCAAGGCTATCATAAAATCTCAAATAGAGTCAAAATGTGTTAATTCTTATATTTTTGTAAATAAAGTCCATAAATGTTTTTCTCAGTAAAGAAAAAAAAATGCTTCCCATCTCATTTGTTATTAGTTTATTTACAGCTAAATAAAAAAAAAATGCTATGGTGAGAATACTCGGATTATGTTACTTCTGTAAATGTTTTCCTCAATATTGGGTTATTCATATTTTCCTCTGCATTGCTTGGAAAAAATTTGACATATATGAGACCAGAATGTTCATCTATTAAAGAAAAAAAAGTCTTGTATCTTATTTCTTATTATCTTATTTACTGTTAAATAAAAAACAAAACAACAAGAACAATCTTTAAATGCTCTAATTCCATAATTTTTGCCAGGCTTTGTACTTTTGTATGGGAATGTGTTGTTTGTGTCAGGTTCATATTTTAGAAAAATGCAGTCATGAAAGAGTCTATAAGAATAAATTTAAATTGGTTCATTTTTTGGTTCTTCAATTTTAAAGATGCCTTTGCGTCAAGGTCATGATTCCCCCAAGAATCTGAATGAAATGCAGTAGTTAACCCCAAAAGCCTTGGGATAACTTTTCTATTTACATTTGCCTTAATGGTTTGAGAGAAAAGCTGAAGGTTAAAATATTATAAGAGGTTTTTGTTTTGAGAAAAAAAGAAGGAAAGAAAGAAAAAGGCTCCACTATGCTGAAAACAGATGACAATGGCAGCAAAGTGGATATGTAAATTGAATTCTGATTTGTATTCTCTTTGAGGGATTGTTCCAGTTCAGAGGTTGAAGATAACAAAATACAGCCACCTGATCATCCTTAAGATAAGTAGAAACACTGGATCTTACAAGATAGAAATTGAGAGAACAGCCAATGAGTAGATGTTGTTATACTAAGTTTTCTATAGTAGTTTGGAATGGTGGCATCTTTATCACGAATCGAGGACAGTTTAACTGGCTTGGAAAAAAAAAATGGCACATAAATTCACTCAGTAAATTCTTATTCTGCATGAAATTATTGAACAAGTAAAGTTCATTTACTTCTAAATCAAACAAAGTAGGATTTTATTATTTCTTGTGGAACATTATACAATCAAAACGGATATTATTAGCTACAGTATCACCCATAAATAAGTACACCCCTAACAATTTATTATAAAAAAATTCATTTTCTTCTAAAGCAAAGATACCAGCATTTTATTATTTCTTGTGGAACATTATACAATCAAAATGGATATTATTAGCTATAGTATCACCCATAAATAAGTACACTCCTAACAATTTATTATAAAAAGTTCATTTTCTTCTAGTGAAAGGATACTACCATTTTATAATTTCTAGTAGAACAATTGTGGAACAATTTGCAATTAACACAGACTTCATTAGGTGTTATTTATGACTTAACTCTAGATCATCCAAACTCAATAATAAAAAATGTGACAATGTCAAAGTCTTATAAAATACACTTAAATGGAAATTAGAAAAATAACCACAAACTAACCAGACAAAAATCAAAGACAGAGTGGAATATGTGAGACTTAAGTAATAACTGAAACCTTATAATATCCATTTTGATTGTATAATGTCCCACTATAAATAATAAAATCTTGTAATATTTGGTTTAGAAGAAATTTACATTTTTTATCAAAATCCTTTAACTTATTTATGTGAATAATACATAGTAAATGGGAGTTCTGGTTTAAGTAACTGAAAGTGTTTGAAAGCAATAAAAGAACAACAAGGACTCAAATATATACAACACTATGCCAACTAGCTCCATACCCCACATCACTTGCTGCTACCCCCCATGAATATCATGTGAGCTAATATTTACATGTTAATTTGTACATTTTTACACACACATCAGTTGTTTGCCCAGTTGGCTGAGGCTGTAGAATACACTGACTGCTTCTCTGCAGAGGAGTAAGACACCCCCAACGAGTGTCCTGGATATGACACTAAACAATCTGATGGTGGAGCTTTGGGGAATGAAGCATACTCTTTCATTGCTATCACTCCCAGGTTCACTCACCTGATAAAGTCCTATCTATGAATCAAATAGAAACAATGATGTTGTAGTCCAGCATATTAACCACAAAGCCACAGGAACTCCCTTCCTTTTTATTGGAGCTGTTTAAGTAGTTAAGGTAGGTTTTACAGCATGTCAAACCTAATGAGGTTATTTAATGCCAAAATCAGTTTTTGTTCATTTTTGTTTTTGTCAAGTAATTATATGGTTTCAAGTAACTATTTTTTTGGTTTCTTTGTTTAATGGCATATCAACCTTTGTGGGCTATTTAATATCAAAGACAGTTTTTTTTGTGGGTTTTGTTAAGCAATTTTGTAGTTTCAATTAACTCTTCCTATTCAAGTAACAATTTACATTCAAAAAAAATTTTTTATATAGAAGAACAATATCATAAATGGAATTACTTTGACCAGAAAATCTGGCAAGCACTGCATGTGACATATGGAACCACTGGGCAGCTGTTTCAACCTTATTAGGTCTCATCAGCAATGTATTGAACCAGCAACCACAGAATGAAGACTCAAAACTCTACAACTGAGCTATTGGTCCACATCACAAATAAATGATACCAAATTAATTTGTCATGGCAAATGCATAGCCAATCAACCTGATGTGCTTTGTAAGTTACATCTGTACTCTTACATTGGACATGGTCACCCTCAGGACTAACTCTTCCCAAGAGGATTGGAGATACTCATTTGTTTGTTTTATTTATCTAATGGCATATCATACGGTTTCAAGTAATCCTATCTAATATTAATAATTTATACACAATGACATCATTTCTAGTAACTTTTTGTATTTAATAACAATAATCATTCGTCTGTATAGTTATCTTGTTGTGTTCTCTCATAGAAATTGTTTTCTTGTTGCCTTGTTCATCCAGTTATGAAAAAGAAATCCATGACTTGGCGTCTGGAACTTTATTCAGTCGTTTTCTTCATTTTCCTCCCCTGTAGCATTTATGATGAAAGGAATGATTCCATAATAGTTTTAATCTAAAAAAATCTTTTTCTAAAAATATCCATTTGGTAAAAAATACACGCAAAAAAGAAAAGATTTTATAGATTCGGAAAATAGATCTAAGTCTGACTCATCAATACCAGATTCTGATTTTTAAAACTCCATAGTTAATGGACACACAATCTGAACCCTATGGGGTCGGGATTAACCAATAGGATAAGAAATGAAAACAAAATTTAAATACCACAACAAGGTAGATTTCGAAAGTTTAAAAAAGGTCAATCATCTGAGAGAAGAGAAAGCATAGGCCAAAGAAAAGAACTTACCCAACTACTAGACCTGTAGGGATTTAAAAAAAATCAAAAATCAAATCAAATAAAATTCAAAAAGTAACAGTTTCTCAGGAGGCTTCTGACAGGAAGTGAAATTGGTGCATGCCTAAAAAAGAGGGGCTTCCTGGCACCAAGGAGAAATTCTTCCTTGTTAAGCTTTTATCACTTCCTCTGGACAGACCTTTTCTTTTGGCTGCTAGTTGTGAGTGCACATGCTAACTGGGTCCCAGAGCCCAGCAGCCAGCCGCACCTCCTGCTAGTAGCTGCTTCTGCTAAACACTCCTATTTGAACACACAGTGAACTTCAAATGTATAACTTACTGATATTGATTCAATAATATATTTCAACACCTTGTCTGCGAGACATGACTATTTCTAGTGATTCAAGATAACATTCTTCACCAAAGAATAGTTGTAGACCCTGATATAAAGTCTGAGTTTAAATGTACCAATGTCTCTTTCCTTCTGCCCTTAATTATCTTATAGCTTTCACAGTCAGAAGAAGACAACAAATGAATGGTGTAAGAGGAAGAAGAAAAAGGAGTCAAATCAGAAACTCAGAATTTCCCGACAATACCAACAACAATTTACTGACAACCACTATTATGAATAATAGAACCCTTCTTAGCCCCATAAACCTCAAGAACCATAAAAAAAAAAGCTCTAGCAAAAGAAAGAAAAACAAAATATTCATGTGAGTAATTTTTTTTTCCTCACATACCAGCACTGACATACACAAAGAACTGTTATGGAAAGTTGCTTCTAACACCAAAAACTAAAGACTCTCTCCACCATAACACACATAATAAAAAATTAAAGTCACTGTTATTATTTGCTTCTAGTGCTTTTGCGGTCTTGTAATTTCTTGTTAGTCAAAGTTGTTCTGTCCATTTCATTCTTGAGGCCAAGTTACTTCTTGCCAATTCACACGAGCAACAATTCCATTTTCATGAAAAAGAGATGTGCAAATAATAGATTCATTAGGAGATAGTCCTCCGAACAAAAAAAGTTATTAAGTAATCTTGTCTAATATAAATGATTTTGAAACTGATCTATTTGACCAATAGATGAGACCCTAACAGGTACTACTACTCTTGGTTTGAGTGGACCTAGAAATAATGGCAATAGAAGGGTACTCCACATTTCTTCAACCCCCAGAACAGGAACCTCATCTCTGGATGCTGTTTCTTGTCATATTCAAGACAGCACACATTCTTCAGATGATAAAGTAGATGTATTCTTAGACCAAGTGAAAGATCTGAAATGTACAAAACCTTGCAGCGAGGAATAATGTGGACAGACTATATATTACAAGAAAAAGAGGAAGAAGAAGATTTAGCATTAAGCTTTGGTTTGGTTTCATAGCATTTCAACCATTATTGGCTATTTGATACCAAATCCTGTTCTTCATATATATCAAATATATATAATTTGGTCTGGTTTGGTTTGGTTTTATGGTATGTTAACCATCATTAATTATCTAATGCCAAATCCTGTTTTTACATATATATTAAATATATGATTCATAAACACATTTTGTAGATATACACAGTTAAATGATCAAACAGTTCTATTTCTAACAATTCTGTTTAGCATGAGTCAAAGTTAAATTGTTCCAAGTATTGCTATGTATCACTAACAATTCAATTAAACATCAGTCATTTATTTACACACAGTTAAATGATTAAACAGTTCTATTTCTAACAATTCAATTTAGTATAAGTCATTTGTTTGCACTCAGTTTAAATGACAAACAGTTCTATTTCAGCCATAGATAGGACCCTATCAGAGTGGACCTGGGAGCAATGGCAATGAAGGGGTACTCCACAGTCCCCAAAGCTCCAGCATTACTGAAGCCTCGCCATCAGATTGTTTAGTGTCATATCCAGGACACCTGTTGAGGTGGGGGGTTTCTTACCTCTCCGCAGAGATGCAGTCGGTGTATTCTACAACTAGCATAAAAGATTGTTTTAAGGCAGCAATTCAAGAATTAAAGAATATATCAGAAAAGAGTAAACAGGGCTTAATCACAGTTGCCAATAACAGCAACAACAAAAATAACCTATGGACAAATAGAAAAACAGTAATTATAAAATTTAATAAATAGAAATTGGCAACAGAAGTTACTCCACAATCCCAAGTTCTCCAGAACTGGAGCCTTATCTTCAGATATAATTTTTTTCATATTCAGGATGCACAGACATATTTTTGAGAAGTCTTATCTCTTTGCAGCAGATACAGTTGGCTGATTCTATGTTCTACTGGGTTGGGTTTTATGGCATATCAACCATTACTAGTTATCTAATGCAAAATCCTGATTTTACATATATATTAAATATATGATTTGTAAACACATTTTGTAGATATACTCAGTTAAATGATCAAATGGTTCTATTTCGAACAATTCAGTTTAACATGAGTCAGAGTTAAATGGTTCCAAGTACTGCTATGTATCACTAACAATTCAATTAAACATCAGTCATTTATTTACACATTGTTAAATGATCAAACAGTTCTATTTCTAACAATTCAATTTAACATTAGTCATTTGTTTGCTCTCAGTTTAAATGTCAAACAGTTATATTTGACCTATAGATAGGACCCTTTCAAGTGCTACCACTCTGGGCCAGAGTGGACCAGGGAGTAATTGTCATGAAGGGGTACTCCATATTCCCCAAAACTCCAAGGCTGGAGCCTTGCAATGCGATAGTTTAATGTCATATCCGGGACACTTGTTAAGGGAAAGTCTTATCCCACTGCAGAGATGCAGTCAGTGTATTCTACAGCCCTAGCCAACTGGGCTCCTATATTCTACGGACAACACTCTCAAGTAACTATTCCAAACTGGAATAATTTGTACAAAATTTATTCTTTCACATATTTCTATCTTATAATCATCCCGTGTAAACTTTTAGTTTCAAATAATTATTTTAATCCAAATAATTCACAAACAGTTATATTGTTTTAAGTATTCCTATCTAATACTAATAATTACATGGTTTCAAGTACCAGACATAATGGTTAGAGTGTTCATCAATGGCCCAGGAGACCTGGGTTCAATCCCAGGTCGAGTCATACCAAAGACTCAAAAAACGGTACTTGATGCCACCTTGCTTAACACTCAACATTACAAGGTAAGGATCAAGGGTAAAGTGGAGCAATCCAGAGTAAGGAGTAGCGGCCTCCTCTACACCTTGGTGTAGTAGCTATCAAAAAGGGAGCCTTTGGGTCACCCTCAACTACAGTTGCCAACTTTACTTTACTTTTATTTCTATTTAATAATCGTCATTTATTTGTACACTGTGGCAGTTTAAAATGACATGGACCTATTTCTTCTCTTTTTCTAAGTATATGTAAAATTGTAGCGTATACTGAGTTTTCTAGCCTTATTCATATTTACCAACCCCTCTGCTCGGGCAGGATATGACACAAGGTCACTTTTTTTAAGCAAAGTTTAACAGGTTTGAATTCAGAGTTTTCCTTCTCCTAGACTAGTTGCCTCACCAAGGCTGAAGAACCTAGTCTGCTCAACTATTTACCCATAGCTAGAGGGAGAATATTTGGATTCATACCTTTCCCAAGGGTATTAGTGCTATATGAAATGCAATTGGTCTCGTCCAGGATTTGAACTTGTGCCGCCATGTCCATTTCTTACGACGATAATCATTACACCACGAGCACCTCCCAGTTTTTTTTTTCTAGCCTTATTAAGCAATTACACAAGGAAAATTGATTAATTTTGATAGCATGTCAACCTGTCTGGGATTATTTTATACCTAGAGGTTAGAGAATCATATACATTGTACATTTATGTTCACATTTTTTCTAGTTATTTATAAAGAGTTTTTACACGCACATACATTATCAAGTATTCCTATCTAGTACAAAATTTGTGCACAATTATATAGTTTCAAGTATTCCTATCTAATATTAATAATTATATAAAGTAAGTAAGTTGGCGACCATAGTCGAGGGTGACCCGAAGGCTCCCTTTTTGATGGCTGCTACACCAAGGTGTAGGTGAGGCCACTACTCCTTTCCTTGGATTGTTCCACTTTACCCTTGATCCGTGCCTTATAATGCTGAGTGTTAAGCAAGGAGGCATCAAGTACCATTTATTGAGTCTTTGGTATGACTCAACCTGGGATTGAACCCAGGTCTCCCAGGCCATAGGCGAACACTCTAACCATTATGCCAATAATAATTATATAATTTCAAGTAACTATTTCTATTTAACAATAATCATTTGTTTGCAAACAGTTAGTTTCAAGGAATTAATAATAGTCCTAAGTAAAGAATTATAGATTCAAGAGACCATTCTTAAATCAAGTAACTGGCATGGTTATATAGTATTAAGTATTCTTACCTAATACAGATAATTTTTTAAACAGATCTATTTTATCCATAGATGATACCATAGTAGGTACTACTACCCTGAGCGGACCTGAGAGTAATGGCAATTAAGGTGTGACTTTATACTCCTCAAAGCAGCAGAAGTGGAGCCTCACCACTGGATACTATTTAATGTCATTCCTAGAAAACTTGTTGACAGACTGATATTACTCTTACAAAATATACTTTCTGATCCATAAATATCTATACAAAGCTTTAAAGATACATTCCATAATATGTATTTTAATCAACAGCTCACAGATTCTTGAATACCAAAATGAACTGAATAACATGGACATATTTGATAATGAATTATTAAAGACAAATGCACTGAATCTTTCTCATTTATATATATATATATATATATATATATATATATATATATTCTTTTTAATTTATAAATTTTCAATTAACTTTCATTCTGATTCTGAAAATTAATTTCTTCACCTTTTAATAGAGAAATTAATTTTCCCAGAGATATTAACGAATAACACTTTCTTGTCTTCTCTTCCCTAGTTCTCTCTGTCTCTCATTTTGCTTTAAGCTTTCTCTTCTTCTTAGTCTTTTCTTCCTTTCATTCTTTCCTCTCTCTCTCTCACTCTCTCTCTAAAAAGGTCTTCATTAATTTGGAAAATAATTCTAAAAATCAACATCTTTAGCTGGTTATATGAAACTCAAACTGAAAATCACACCAGTATTAAACTAATGCTTTAGTGAACCAATATTATAAGGCAGTGAAAGTAATATAAGTAAATTGGTAGGTGCGTCCCGGAATTCTTATTAATGAAAGTGATCATTTCTTTCTTTTTTTTTTTTTCTTTTTTTTTTAAAGATGAGGCGCTATAATCATTGTATATTAGTTCATTTGGACTATAAGTCTAGACAATTATGAGACTGATTTTTTTTATTTTTCAGGATGTAAACCTTAATGAAATTTTCGGAAAAATTAGTTTCTAAACACAAAGATTAAAAAAAAATCACTCATTACTTTGTAGACACTCTTTGAACAAGTGTCTTGTCAAAAAGAATATCCTCCTTTAACTACACCCTCTTGTTTCCTTGATCTGAGGTTTGACTGTTCCTAAAAATCAAAACCCAATCACCGATTTTAAATTGTAGCAAATATGTAATATATATTCCCGATCATAATAACTGTTATGTTATGCATACCAACAAGTGAGAACAATATGTTGCAATGAACCAACTGAAAGCAGTGTCAGTTGGAAACTTCCAACAGTTTCCAGGAATGGGAACATTTTCATCTGTGTTTAGGTTCCCAATTAAACTAAAATGCAAACAGCCTCTTTCAGGTTTTGAACCCAGGTCACCAATTCCATTTTCTATGATAATAACTATTACACTATGCATGCCTGTAACTAAGAACATGCAACATGTTGTGGCATACCAACTGAAACAGTGTCAGTTGGAAACTTCCAACAGTTTGCAGGAATGGAATCATCTGTGTTTGGGTTTCCCAGTAAACTATTCCAAAGGTGAAAAAATTGCAATCAAGTCGGATAATCAAAATCTTTAGTTAGTTCTTAATTCTTAATAGATAGATCTTCTTTGACCGCATGAGAAAAATGAACTCATCTATAATCTGTGTATCTAACTTGCTCCCCACCCCAATGCTGTAATAGTGTGTTCTCCCAGTCTCTCTTATTGCCTCCAAGATGACTTTTCACTCCAACTCCGTATTCAGCTTATCTCATGCTGACGTACTAATCTCAACACCAGAGAAACGAATGACAAGTGTCACATTGAACCTTTCTTTTATTGCATATATCCACATCCTAGCAGATTCAAAATTTGCATATCAATATTGGTCCCATGAGATTTTACGAGACCATTATCAATATATTTTCATGTTGACAGTAACCATGTTTCTTTTTCAAAGATATTCTGCATGCAAAGCATGTGCTTTGCTGTTTCTGCCTTGGAGGTAAGTCAAATCTTTCACTATAATCTGTCTTTATCAAAACAAGAAAATGACTGCACTCCAAGCATAATAGCTTAGCCTTGTAATTTTCTCATCTTTGATTTTTTAACACGTTTTTGTTTTATTTCACATCATTCTTGGTTTCTTCTATTCTACTTATTTACTATGTTAAACTTAATTCAACACAAGTCTAGAAATTTGATGTACTCACAAAGAATTAAAATCACAATCAATAATCAGCTAGGTTTGATTTATTTAACAACATATCAACCCCTTATAAGTTATTTAATGCCAAAATTTGAGTCATTTGTAAACATTTTATTATAATCATAATTATCTATAGTTTTAATGTTCCATTACAATTTTTTTTTGCAATGTGCTCTTTTATTTGTCTGTAATACTAATCATTTGTTTGCACAGTTATATGGTGTCAAGTCCTCGTCAAGTTGTGCTGATAGCAAGGATTTTCCTGACTTCCTCTCTCTCGCCATCTATCCCTATCATCCATTGCTCCGGGTAGGTTTTCCAGACTACATGTATTCCTATCTAACTCAAATGATTGTATAGTAATGACAATGAGGTCCACTCCACATTCCTCAATTATCTAAAAGAAGTAAAGATTGTATTTATTACCTGACTGACAAGGTGCCCCTGTAAGTAGAAATGCTGATAGAACTAGAACAATTTTTGCACCAGCTGGCCCAAGACGCTTGCTTCCTTGAGGTGAACTGAGCTTGCAATAAATCCTGCAATCATTTTAGGATTAGGTAAAGAAATACCATCCTTCCTTTGACTTTTTTCAAAAGTGTCAAAAAAATATCTCCTTGATGTTATCTATAAAAATGATGGTTTCATTGGCTTTTCGTTTTGTGGGTTATTTAATGCCAAAAACTATCCATGTCGAAGGACAGCAGTGGTACTATTTAACCCATATCTGGGAGGATAGATTTCCCAAGGGTATTAGTTTTAAAGTGCATGTATTATCATAACTGGACTTCGGATTTGCTTACTATGATGCTGCGGTATTTGTTGACCGCCCCACCCAACGGGCAAGTGTGGCACAAGGCCTTTTTTATGGTGGGTCCGGGCGCAGGGCTGTAGCCCACACGCGCCCTGCATTTCCCCAAAATGCCTACGGCCCCGTCGGCATTCCCCTTATTAGGGGCGCCTCAGGCACCGGGCGATGAACCCAACCCTCCCGAAGGAGGTAAAAGCCTGGGGGGAAGGCCCCCTGAGGCCAAAGGAAATTATCCAGCTGCCAAGACACACTCGGTCAGATCCGTGCCAGCAGCCAGCACGGCCAGCCGAAATGCGACTCAACAACTGGAGAAGCGCAGTGTTAATGCAGCTGCTGCTTACTATGATGCTGCAGTTCAGCATATTAGCCATTATGCCCTGGGGACCCCCCCCCAGATAAAACTGAAGTATCTGGCAGGCTAATGTTTATCTGAACTCAGTTGATGAGCAATTCTTTTACATTATGTCATGCTATAGGGAGATTGTAAAGTAACTCCCTATACTTTTACTAAAGGGATCAACAAGTGAAACAAATTTCAAAATTGATTTTTAGCACATTAGCTCTCTTTGGGATAAGATACAATATTATATTGGCGTATATATATATATATATCACCGGACATTGGCCTAGCGGTTAGAGTGTTCGCCAATGGACTGGGAGACCAGGGTTCAATCCCAGGTCGAGTCATACCAAAGACTTTAAAAATGGTACTTGATGTCTCCTTGCTTAACACTCAGTATTATAAGGTACGGATCAAGGGTAAAGTGGAGCAATCCAGGGAAAGGAGTAGCGCCCTTCCCTACACCTTGGTGTAGTAGCTATCGAAAAGGGAGCCTTCGGGTTACCCTCGACTATGGTCGCCAACTTTACTTACTTATATATATATATATATAATTTTCTTAATACCCTGTCCAGTGGCAAAAGCTGCTTGGTAGCGCTAGGAGTTGCAGTACCGCCTTGAGCTACCGAAACTGTGTTATCACCCCTGGTTGGCGGCTGATGAGGACATGTTATCACACATGCTTTCACACGTTGCATGATGAAAAAAAAAAAAAATGTTTAAATATTGTTTATAGATATTAATTAAACTGTAATTTCAAGAGGTATAGTTAATTAAAATCATCATACAATTTCAAGAAATTTCAAAAGAACTGAGAAATTCTAAACCTTGCCCAAAGGTAACCAAGAATTAAATGAAGCACAAGTATTTCGTTCCTGCAATTAATTCTTCTGCTGATATAATTTTTCATCTTTTTAGCAACAATTATGAATGTGCTGAGTTACTGAAGAGAGATAATTTGACATACCCTTATGTGTAAGAAAAGAAAGAAATGTAGAGATCTTTTCAAAAAGCTTGCATCTCTGCTAATATTGCTCGGAATTTTCTGACACGAACAGATAAAAGAAGGAAAAAAAAAAAAAAAAAGGAAAAGAAATCTAACTGATAGAAAATACCACTGACTGTCCCAATTTGAGAAAAATGTAAGCACATCATTCCACTCAGGAGATTGGAATGAGAAGCTCTGAGAGCCAATAAAATCCAACCCGCAAAAATTAGTGAAGCATGACTGAATTCTTTGGTGTCCTATCGATATAGACCTTTTCCATATTTGTAGAATTTCATCCAGGGTAGGAACGGAAAATATAAGCTTTAATATCCCCAATCCATCTTGTTTTTCTTTACAATGAGTCAGATGTCTATTTTGAGATCTAAACACCCACCTTTCCAATTTCTCTCTCTATGTTTCCTTCTCAGCCTAGAACTTCTATTTATTACAGTGATCTACATATATTAAATGAATTTAAATGCAAAGAAGGTATCTTATTTGGTTTTAACCCTAAAAGTTCTGAGCCCTCTCTTACACAAGACTCCAGGCAGAAAAAGAGCTAGAAATATATAATATAGTTATCTGTTATTTAACAGTATGATTGACAAGGCAATAGTGATGCAGAAATGGGGATTTCCTTGGCAGAATTCTGGCTGCCTGGGTATATGAACTTCTAAGAAACAGCAAAAATATAAGTAGAATGTACTGGGCTATGACTTAGCTGTAAGGGCACATCTGATTGGCTGTATAATTATTAGGCAATGATGTAGAAATAGTGGTTTTCTGGCTGGAATTTCAGCTTCCTGCATATAAGTACTTCCGGGTAGTGGTACATATCAGCCATTCAAATTTTAAGAGTTAAGCCCACAACTGTTATTTGTGATAATAATAATAATATTTCTGGTTTATATATTTGTTTTCTGAAAATAATTAAAATTCTAATTTTATTCAAACTAGCTTAATGGCTACTTTCAATAGCCAGTGAGTTGAGTCACATTCTATTAATAAATTTATATTATCGTATTTACCAACCTCTCCGCTCGGGCAGGATATGACACAAGGTCAATTTTTAAGCAGAGTTTAACAGGTTTGAATTCAGAGTTGTCCTTCTCCTAGACTAGTTGCCTCACCAAGGCTGAAGAACCTAGTCTGCCCTATTATTCATCCATAGCTGGAGGGAGAATAATTGGATTATTTTAAATTTATATTATAATAATTGTAATTAGATAAAAAAAAAAACAAGGAAAAGTACTCCATAAATCACATTTAATAATTATCTACCATGAGAAATTATAATGATTTAGGCGAGTGCAAAAGCCACCATTTAGTGTGGACATGTTTCCTTTTTGATTAAAAAGAGACACCTCCACACTAAACAGTAGCTCTCTGAAACAAGTGGACAAGTTCACCTACCTCAGAAGCAGTATCTCATCTACTGTAAAGGATATCAATATGCGACTAGCAAAGGCATAGACTGCTATTGATAGGTTATCGATCATATGGAAGTCAAACTTATCTGATGAAATAAAACACAATTTTTTCCCAGCTGTGGTTGTGTCAATTCTACCACATGGATGCTGATTAAGCATATTGAGAAAAAGTTTGATGGGAATGGCACAAAAATGCTACTAGCTGTACTGAACAAATCCTGGTAGCAAAGGGCTTTAAAAAAGGGGTTTTACTAAAGGGATCAACAAGTGAAACAAATTTCAAAATTGATTTTTAGGACATTAGCTCTCTTTGTGATAAGATACATTATTATATTGGTGTATATATATATAATTCTCTTAATACCTTGTCCGGTGGCAAAAGCTGCTTGGTAGCACCAGGAGTCACAGTACAAAACAGCAGCTGTATGACCACCAATCTCCCATCTCTAAAACCGTCCAAATAAAATAAACAAGACATGCAGGACACTGCTGGAAAAGTAAATATGAACTTATAAGTAATGTTCTCCTATGGACCCCTTCATACAGACATGCAAGTGTTGGAAGGCCAACAAGAACTTATCTACAATAGCTCTGTATGGACACTGGATGTAGTCAAGAAGACCTGCAGGAAACAATGGATGATAGAGATGAATGTCGAGAGAGAGTCAGGGAAATTCATGCTAGCAGCACAACCTGATGATTAATATTATTATTCACTCATTAGAGCTTTTCACATCAGTGTTAGCCAATGGTTTTTCACTGGAATCTGAGTGACCTCAAGTCTCTAGGACTCTTCTTAGTATTCTGGCCATTCTCAATAATGCTGTCATTTGGATGGTCTCCACTCGTCTGCTAATTTCCAAGTTCTCTAGTCCCTTAAGTAATCCTTTAGTTACTGTTCCAAACGCACCGATTACAATTGGTATAATTGTCACCTGCATGTTCCTCAGTTTTTTCAATTCTCTAGCAAGTTCCAGGTTCTGCAAATTTTTAAGCAAAAATATTCTAACAAAATTGTCTTAAGACAAATCTTGCTACAATTTTTGATATGTTATCATTG
Source organism: Sepioteuthis lessoniana (assembly GCA_963585895.1). Lineage (NCBI taxonomy): Eukaryota > Metazoa > Mollusca > Cephalopoda > Myopsida > Loliginidae > Sepioteuthis > Sepioteuthis lessoniana. The sequence goes on from OY757936.1 coordinate 62,454,659, forward strand.
TGGATATGCAAACATTGGTCATTTGGTTGGTTTTATGGCATGTCAACTTTTGTTGGGTTATTTTATACCAAAGTTTAACAATTATGGTCTCTAATAACATATGGTACAAAAATATATCTTCACATCATTTTAAACAAGTGAACACATATTTCATTGCAATATCAATGTTTTAAGAACCAATGAATTAATAAAGTTCACAATCATTTTAAACAAGTAAACACTTCATATTTAGTTGTAATACCACTGTTTCAAGAACCAGTTTATGTATAAATTTGGCTCTTAATGAAGTCAAAATGTGAGACAAGTTTGGTTTAATATGTGGGTACCCTAAATCTAAACTCCAAAAGGGTCAAGGGCAAAAGTTGCTTAGTTCAACTGTGAATCCCCTTGATGGCCAACTCAGGTGTCAAAAAATAAACTCAGCCCTTACCCCTTTGGCGGTGCCTATGGTGTAATGGTTATTGTCGTAGGAAATGGACACGGCGACATGAGTTCAAATCCTGGACGAGGCTGATTGCATATCACATAGCACTAATACCCTAGGGAAAGGTATGAATCCAATTATTTCTCCCTCCAGCTAGGGGTGAATAGTAGGACAGACTAGGTTCTTCCGCCTTGGTGAGGCAATTCATCTAGGAGAAGGAAAACTCTGAATTCAAACCTGTTAAACTCCGCTTAAAAATTGACCTTGTGTCATATCCTGCCTGAGTGGAGGGGTTGGTAAATATGATTACCCCTTTAAAATAAAAGTTGTCATTAATTCTCACTGATACATCGTGGGTGTGACAATGTAGTTTTAAATCATTTTAAACATTATCTCAAGCCGATCTACTTAAATCATACATTAGAACCTAACATGTAGACCCTCTCTAGGTCAGAGTGGACATGGAAGTAATTGCACAAAAAGGGATGACTCTACACTCCTTAGAGATCCAGAACTGGAGATACACCCAGAGACAGACTTTAGTGTCATACCCAGGATACCCTAAATTTGGATCATGATAATACAGATGATAAGTACACACACATAAGATACTTTTACAACTCACAGTTTATAAAGCAGAAATATTGATTTTCTACATTGGTTAGGATTTGTTTTCACTTGTCTGAGTAAACATCACCAAAGCTTCTATAAGCTTCTATAGCCAAATCTTATATACTATAGAGGTAAATATCCTTGCCTAACAAATGAAAGGCCAGTGTTTTTGAGAGCAGCTGGGAAGCTGACATTTATTTATCTTTTACCTGAATGTATAGAAAATAGACAACTGTCATCACGTTAAATTAACTCATTCTAGAGTAAAATTGCACCAGACAAAACAATCCATTTAATTAGATCCTCACAAATATCTATGTATCTATATCATTCTCATTATATATAAGCCCAGTCAAATGGGGTTGTAGAATATGCCTACTGCATCTCTGCAAAGGGGTAAGAACCCCTCCATCACACCGACAAGTTTCCTGGATATGATACTAAACAATCTGATGGTAAAGCTCCATTCTTGAAACTTTGGGGAATGGGGAGTACTTCTTTATTGCTGTTTCTCCTAGATCTACACGGACCTGGAGTGGCAGCACCTGTTAGGGTCCCATCTATGAATCAAATAGAACTATTTAACCATTTTCTAATCTTGAAACAATTTAACTGTGTGTAAACAATAAATAGTAACACTTGAAACGATTTAACTGTGGGCAAAAAAATGGATTAATATCAAATAGAATTATAAGTATTAAATAGTAAGACTTGCAACCATTAACTTTAACTCATTTAGAAATAAAGTTACCAACAAACTATTTATTTAGAAATCATAAATATATATAAACAGGATTTAGCATTAAATAACCCTATAAGGTATGATATGTCATAATACACAAACAAACCAAACCAAACTTCTCATTTTATATATATATATATATATATATATATATATATATATATATATATCTGGTTTTGTCACAGGAGACAAGGAAATTAGTGTTAGTAGCTAAAGACATTTAAGTACATTAGCACTGGTTGAAAATTAATTCTGTTAAGTGTCAGTTGCATGTTTCTAATATATAGTGCTTTGAGAATCTGTAGTTTTTGTTTATTATTTTGATGTTCTAATATTGTTGTGTTGTCAGTGAGAATTTTTTGTAATTCTGTTGTTGGGCATGAATGTTTTTTTAAATGCTGAGCTATTGAACTTGTATCAGAAAGGTGAATTGTAAGTCTCCTCGATAGGGTAGTTGAGGTTAAACCAACATATATATTATTATTATCAGAGATACAATCTGCTAAAGGACATTTTAGCTGACACTATTTATAGAAACCCATTTAAAAGCAAATGCTATACTCTCCAACGGTAAAGACGCTCTTACATAGTAGTGATGTGCAAAAACAAAAGTTACATCACTTTTGTAATAGATCCTCTCCTGATGATGGCCCAAAGTCGAGCAGAAAGTACTAGGGATATGTACAACTATGGAAAATACATAAATCAATTCCCGCCGAATACAGTAAAAGCAATGCGGCGATATGAATGGATCCAGAAGAAAATATGTACACAGAAAATGTCTATTATGTTCAATGAAATTTGTACATATATATATATATATATATATATATGTTCTAAGTGTCGCCTGATATTATCTATGGATACATATATAGAATAACAGCTTATATAGACACAAGCTTATATATACACACTTATGTATCCACCCAGTCAAGTTTTATTACATAGATGTAGATTCAATGAAATTTTTACTTTGAAAATTTCATGAAATGTCACTAAATGCTTCTGCTTTATATATAAGATGACATTCTAATTTTGAAGTTAAAAACTCTTTTTTTATTTGTATGAATGAGGATATCATTAAACCATATATTGCACCAGAAATTGATAGGAGAGATGGTAATTTTTATGGCCATCCTTTTCCTGGAGCAGAAAAAAAGCCTCTATCTTTTGGCTTTTATTGAAATGATTATCAGATTTGTCATATATTCATATCAAATAATCCTTTTCCTTCCTTTTAAACATAAAAACATTCCTTATCAATGGAATTGTTATTAGTAGAGTATATTTAATGGATCCTCATTTTCTACAAACCTTTACTCCAAAGATTATTTCATGTACACATTTAAAGATTATGTAGGATTTTATCATATATATATATATATATATATATATATATTAGATGTATCAAAGGCATTTTTGTTTTTATAGAGCTTTACTCCAACACTTATTTCATGTACATATTTCAAGATTATATAGGATTCTATTATATTAATATTGTATATATAGTAAGTAAGTAAAGTTGGCGATCTTAGTCAAGGCCAACTCGAAGGCTCCCTTTTCAATAGCTACTACACCAAGGTGTAGGGGTGGGTACTATTTACCAACCCCTCCGCTCGGGCAGGATATGACACAAGGTCAGTTTTTAAGCGGAGTTTAACAGGTTTGAATTCAGAGTTTTCCTTCTCTTAGACTAGTTGCCTCACCAAGGCTGAAGAATCTAGTCCGTCCTACTATTTACCCATAGCTGGAGGGAGAATAAGGGGGTTCATACCTTTCCCAAGGGTATTTGCCCGAAAGTGAACGTAATAGCGCGACTGGAGTACGAACTCGCGTACTACGATTCCGCAGTTCATCGCTTTAACCATTACACCACGAGGTGTAGGGGTGGGTGCTACTCCATTTCCTGGATTGCTCCACTTTACCCTTGATCCATACCTTATAATGCAGAGTGTTAAGCAAGGTGGCATCAAGTACCATTTTTTTGTGTCTTTGGTATGACTCGACTTGGAATTGAACCCCGGTCTCCAAGACCATTGGCGAACACTCTACTCATTTGCCCAATAGCCCAGTATATATTTATATATTATAATAAGTAAATATATATATTAATTTTTTATATATATTTAATAGCATGGAAGCTTGTTTGCAACCACAGGTTTCATGCCATCTTATAAACAACAATCATCAAGCAAAGAAAGAGAGATATTGGAGAAATAAAAAAAATAAAAAAATACAGTCAAAAGAACATTAGGATTGTGTACAACCCTTTATGTGTGTGTGTGTGTGTGTTTGTGTAGATTATATTTGTGTATTATTGTGTGTAGTCATATATGTGATATTTAGAGTCTGTGTTTATGAAGATATATGCACCACGTGGCAAAATTGAGGTTGTCTCCTGGATATATGAGACACAATGTGTAGCTAAAGTTGCAACTGCTTGCCCAGGTAAAAAGATATGTTTTTGGTTTTGTGTGTGTGTGTGTGTGTGTGTGTGGTGATGATTTTAACTAAGGAACAAAATATCATCATCATTGCACTATGAAGAAAATAAAATTTTGATTTATAAGCATTATAGACAAAGGAGTTCGGTGAAGGAGACATATTATATTGTTATATACCATGGAGTACTATTTACTTATTTATTTTTTTTTTATTCGTGTGTGTATATGTGTGTGTGCAGTGGTGATTTTAAAACTAAGGAACAAATTATCATTCATCATTGCATTACAAAGAAAATAAAATTTTGATTTGTAAGCATAATAGATGAATATCATATAATGAGAAATGTAATATTGTAATATCATCATCATCATCATCATGTCGTGCCGCCAGCATGGATATCCCTGACCCTCGCTCGCCACTTCTCCCTATCATTCATTGCCTCCGGCAGGTCTTCAGAGTTACATCCTGTGTCCTCACATAGTTGCTGTATGTAAGTTCGTGCTGGTCGTCCTGCTTTTGCACATCCATATGTGGGGGTCCACAGGAGTACATCACTTATGAGCTCGTCCTTGCTTCTCCAGCAGTGTCCCGCGTGTCTGGTTCGTCTAACTTGTATAGTTTTCGTGATGGAGGGCAAGTGTCTGTATAGTTGGTGTCTCGTGGGGTGTTGTCGCCAGGACTTGTTCAATACTGCTCTCAACATTCTTGTGTAATTGCCGTCTAGTTTTTTCTCCAGCCGTTTAGTTAGCGTCCATGTAGTGCATCCATATAGCAGTATCGACACAACCGCTGCCTGGAAGAAACTGCGTTTCATTTTATCGGTTAGGTCTGATTTCCATATGATCGAGAGCCTATTGATAGCCGTCCATGCCTTCAACAGTCGTGTGTCGATGTCTTTTTCGGTTGATGAGACGCTACTTCCTAAGTAGGTGAATTTGTCTACTAGTTTCAGAGAGGCTCCGTCTAGTGTGGCAATGTTGCCCGTTTGGTTATAACACATATATTCAGTTTTGTGTGCATTGACATGGAGGCCAATGCCAGCTGCGGCTCGTTCCAGACTATGCAGTAGTGTCTCTGCTTGATTAGGCGTATTCGCCAGTAACGCCAAGTCATCAGCGTAGTCGGCATCCGTGATTGTTTTTGCGGGGTACCTTTTTCTTCTTTTCTTAGTCAGCTTGAAGCTATTTTCTCTGATTTTGTCGATCGAAGTCCTAAGCATGTAGTCTAGACAGATGATAAAGAGGAATGGGGCTAGTGTGTCTCCTTGTAGTACTCCTGCAACAATGTCGAAGTATTCCGTGTCTCCATCTGGTGAACGTACTTTCACTTTGGTGTTTCTGTAGAGAATCATTATCGCTGCTATGGTTTCTTTTGGTAGGCCATATGCTAGTAGGATTTGCTCCATCTTCCCTCTGTGTATGGAATCGAAGGCCTTGGTAAAGTCGACAAATAGTAATGTCGCCTGAAGGTTTTTTGCCCGAACGCCTTTAAGGATTCTACGGATGGTTAATATTTGTGAGGTTGTGGATCTATTTCTCCGGAAGCCATTTTGGTTTTTCCTAAGGATGTTGTCTATTTTAGGTTCTATGCGGTTTCATAGTAGGGCATTGTAGATTTTGGCTGCTATGGATGTAAGTGTTATCCCTTGGTAGTTCTTGGCTAGTCCGAGGTCGCCTTTTTTAGGGAAAGGAAGGATGCATCCCTTCGTCCATCTTTCAATCCTATTTTGACTATAGACTGTGTTGCATTGCCGGAGCAGTACATTGTCGAATTGTCTAGTCTTCCACACTTCTGTGGGGATCTCGTCTAGCCCTGCAGCTTTCCTATTTTTAATTCTTCTAAGAACTGAGTCGAGTTCTTCTTTTGTGAAAGGACCTAGTTTAACGTCTAATTGCTTACTGATAATTCTGGTGATCGGTTCATCCGTTATTTTCGGTGGGTTTCCTAGTAGATTTTTGAAATGCTGTTCCCACAGTTTTACTCTTTCTTGTTGGCTTGCAGCTTTCAATTTTGCTTTGGCTGTGCTCTTCCTTCTACTTACTTCGTTTATTGTTTGCCAGGCTATCCTGGATTGTCTATCTTCCACCGAGTCTCTAATCTTATCTATCTGAATTTGTATGTATTCTGCCTGTTCTTTTAGATATATTCCTGCTAATTGATATTGTGCCTTTTCTAGTTTTCGGGCATTTGTGTTTGTTGGGTTCTTTCGATAGCTTTTGGAGGCAGTTTTCACGAGTGCACTTTTTTCTCTAACCGCTAGCGTTTCCCAAGGGACTCTATATTTAGTTCTAGGTTTTGTTGGAATACGCTTTGATGCCGCCTCATGGTGTGCTTCTACAAAATTTTCATATTCATCATTTGGGGTACCTTTTTGTGCCTTCTCTTGTAGTTCTTCGAATCTGTTTCCTCATTCTAATGCATATTTGTCTCTAATATCTCTGTTGTTAAGTAGGGCCCAGTCATAGTGCTTGGTTGTCGCTTTTCGTGTGGCGTTTTTTCATAGGCTTAGTCGTACTTTGGCTGTAAGTATTCGATGATCAGAGGACATACCCTCGAAAGAGGAGTATGCCTCACAATTCATCGCACTGTTTTTCCATTTCCTGTTTATAAAGACGTAGTCTTTCTGTGCTTTACTCTTATTTGCGTATGTGTAGGTCCATAATTTCCCCTCTCTTTTTTGAAAGTTTGTATTGAGGCATGTTAATCTATTTTTTATCATGAAATCAATTAGATGTTGTCCATTCCTGTTTGACGTGTTGTGTAGGCTGTATTTGTTGTTTCTGTTTTTCCCGATTTGTGCATTCATATCTCCGCCAATGACTAGCAGGTTGTGTTTCGGAATGCTACGTACTAGGGAGGATAGCTCCTTGTAGAAGGTGACTATTTCGTTTTCTTCGCTAACATTGGTAGGGCTGTAGCAGGAGATAATTGTTGCTTTGGGGTTGCCATTAAACGTTGCGGCCATCATCCTAGGTTGTATTCTCTCAATGCTATTTAGTGTTTTTAACGCTCTTGGTCATATAAGCATTCCCACCCCTCCTACCGATGCATTGACAGAGTTTTTCCATGCCGATACAGTCACCAGCATCCATTCATTGCCAGTTTCGTGATATTTGATATCTTCGGTGTGCGTGTATCGGTGCTCTTGTATGCAGATTACGTCTATCTTATATTCTACGGCTGATGCAGTTAGCTCTGATAGTTGACCTATTCTATTTAGGGTTCTAACGTTAAATGTCGCTATCTGTATTGTTTGTTTGCATTTTAGTAGTTTTTGTTTGAGCTCTGTAGCTGATTTTTCAAACACTGAGGCCAGGGTTCCAACCTCAGCAGGATGCGCCCCTTTTTTACCCGCGCGAAGAGCGATGCGGTTTATGTATGTGGTTTGAGTACGAGTCATGGTTATCTTTCGATGGCTGTTTTTATTCTCATCTATAGAAGCCACTCTTATAGACGAGCAGCAGTTCCCCGATCGAACTGACAATCCTGAGCGTTAAGCCGCAAGACTCACACGTACATCATGCTGCTTCCCATGTGTACGTGAAAAAAAAAAAACCAAAAAAAAAACAAACCTTTTTACCTTAAGTTTTAACTTAGTTAAAGTCCAGGACTGCTGTATGTTTAAATTCAAAGAAATTTTGGGGTATATTTCATCCTATCATCCGATTCCGGCCCTAACAGGTTTTTATTTTTTAGGTAGAATTCGATTTTTGACTTGGGTTGCTTTTTTTTTTTTTTTTTTTTACTGCTATGAGGGTGTGCAATCAGACTTCTAAGCTTTATATTAGTATTTTATGCTGGAATATGTTTTGTGTTATATTGCAAGAATAACTTGTATGAGATATGATATGTTAATGATATATTACGTATACATCATTGTAATCCATGATTGTATATACATAAGAAATATAGTGAATATATTGTGTTAAGACGTTGCAATAATTGTTTGTATTAGCAATGTCAATATTTTTTTTTAATGTGTGTGAGTGTGTTTTGTAATGATTTTAACTAAGGAGCAAATTATCATCACTGCATAATTAAGAAAATGAATTTTTGATTTGGCGTGTAAGCATGATAGGTCTGTGACGTAAGGATAATAGGTTGGGTGTTGTGTTGGATTACAATAATAATTTTCATTAGCTGTCTGAGTTGTGTTAATGTTATATTATATATACATTATTGTAATATATAATGGTGTGTGCATAACGGGTATGTTAAATTGACTGTGTGGAGACATATTTCAAATAATCATGAAAACATAGCTAACATAATGTCAACAGGTTGTGGGGGTGCATGAAGATGGATATAAAGATTTAATGGAGGAAGATGGTACTTACAGTGCATCATGTATGTTGTTTGATGGAGGAAAGTGGTATTTACAGTGTGTTGGGTGTATTGTGGGGTTAGTAGTGGAAGTAGTATAGGTTGTGGGGTTTGAAGGTTTTTATGAAGGTCAGTGGCTAAGGGCAAGGCTGTGTTGCCGTAAGATATCTGACTCCATATTTTGGTTATTTTGTTTTATCCCACGTTGACTGGCTGGCGCAATGCCTTGCCCAAAGAAGGTCCATAAGAAATATACAAAAAGGAAAAGATAAAAACAGATAAAAGACGAAAACATTTCTTTCATACTTTCCTTTATTTACTTGGTGAATGGACTAACCAACGCTACGTCCCAAAACATAGCGTGGTGTCCAAAACACCAGATAGTAAAATCGGTGTTGTCGGTTCGACGTCACTACCCGAAAAAAGATCGGTTCACAGAAAACCTGAGTATTTATCTCTCTTCACCGGCTCCAAATTCGCTACTCCAAAATTCTTCTAATTTTGGCGCGACCGCTTCTCATTGGCTACTTTACATTTTATTATTTTTCTTTTTTCTGATTTTAACCGGATGGATGCGTGGAGCCATATGCGTGGCGACGCGTTTATACATTTTGTATCTGGCAGCCGATGAGTCAATATCCGGTTGGGAGTTTTACTGTTAATTCCTAAATCGCCACAAGGTAAGGTGGATGGTTTTGTGTATGGGTCGATATGTCAGAGTAGATGTTTGTTCTCATGTCTGCATTTGGATAGAATTTATGATTTTTTGTTTCGCAGGGTGTTTTGTGATGGGTGAGTGATGATTGCTAGTTTCTTGTGGAGGCAAATAAGGCATTTTTTCAATGTCTTGCTGTAGGCGGATTCTTCTCAGATGATGGTGGGTGAGATGTGTATGGATAAAGAAATGTTAGTTGAGAAATTTCTGTTTGTGAAGGAAAGTTTGTGGTTATATATTCTTTGTTTTAATGGTACCCTTCATTGCACCTATGTACTGCTTGACTGAATTGTTGGTTTTTACAGTGGCTCTGTACACTATGTTTTTCTCTAGGCAGTTTCCTTGTAGGAGGCATGTTTCTTTATCCCTACAGTTGCATTGTTTGTTGGGGCATGTGTTGCTGTGGATGGTTTCAGTCTTTTTGTTGTGGCCTTTTATAATTTGAGATATGTTACTTGTACAACAGTAAAAGTTGGCAACCTAAGTTGAGGTTGACCCAAAGGCTCCCTTTTCAATAGCTACTACATTGAGGTGTAGGGGTGGGCGTTACTCCATTCCCAGGATTGCTCTACTTTACCCTTGATCCTCACCTTATAGTGCTGAGTACTAAGCAAGACAGCATCAAGTACAATTTTTTGAGTCTTTGGTATGACTCAACCAAGGATTGAATCCTAATCTCCTGGACCATTAGCAAACACTCTACTCATTAGGCCAATGTACAGCTGTCACTGACTTTTACATTGTTTTTGTTGATAATTTTAGCTAGGGAGCTACGATAGAGGAAGTGCTCGCTTATTAGATTTAGGAAGTCCTTACTGATGTTTGATGTTATGTGTTTGTTGTAAGGCAGGTTAAACCAAGTTATATTTCTGTTTCTGTGTTTTGGTTTGCTTTGTGGAGGTGTGTATTCTAGTGTTTGTTTATAACTGCTGTTTTTTAGTGCGCTCTCATATATGTGTTTATTTTTGTTGAAAATGTCGATCTTGGAAGACTTATTGGATAGTCTGCAGCTAATTGATTTTGGAATTTGTTTGATGATTGAGGTTGGGTGGTTTGAAGAAGTCTGTATGTAGATGGGTGTATCATTCTCTTTTTTTATAAGCTTTGAATGTGGCTTTCTTTAAGTTTGGTTGGTTTTATGGCATATCAACCTTTGTAGGTTATTTAATGCTAAATCCATTTTTATGTAAATAATCAGTTCTATTTCAAACAATTCAGTTTAGCATGAGTACACAGTTTAATTGTCAAAAACATTTCTATTTCAAACTATTCAAGCAGTTATATATAATGATTCAGTTTAATGTAAGTACAGTTTCAATGTCAAAAACAGTTTAATTTCAAACAATTCAGTTTAGCATAAGCATGCATTTTATATGTAAGTAGGTTTAACTGTCAAAAACATTTCTATTTCAAGCCATTCAGTTTAATCAAACAATTCAGTTTAGCATAAGTATGCCATTAGTTCTATTTAACCCATAGAGAGGACCTTATCAGGTGCTACCACACCAGGCCAGAGTGGACCTGGGAGCAATGACAATGAAGGGGTGCTCCATATTCCCCAAGGCCCCAGCATCACTGGGACCTTGCCATCAGACTGTTTAGTGTCATATCCAGGACACTCATTGAGGGAGGTGTTGCAGTCAGTGTATTCTACAGCCCCAGCCAACTGGGCAATTTAAGTTTAGTGTTACATCTAAGAAATTTACTTTTTTTAGATTTGTGAATATGATAATTTTAAATCCCAGTAATTTTAGTGCATTAAAAATCCTTTAAATAAATAAATAAATAATACTCCATAGTATATTACAATATAACATGTCTTATCACCACAATATTTATTGTGTTCTGACCCACCAAACTCCTTCGTCTATTATGCTAACGAATCAAAATTTTATTTTATGCGTAATGCAATGATGATGATATTTTGTTCCTTCGTTAAAATCATCACTACACACATACGCACAAATACAAAAACATATCTTTTTACCTGGTCAAACTGTTATGACTTTGACTACACATCGTGACTCATATATCCAGAAGACAAGTCCAAATTTGCCACATAGTGCATGTATCTTCATACACACACACACTAAATAATACACATACACAACCACACACAATAATACACAAATATAATCTATACACACACATAAAGCGTTATACACAATCCTAATGTTCTTTTGACTGTATTTTTAATTTCTCCAATATCTTTCTTTCTCTGCCTAATGATTGTCATTTACAAGACGGCATGAAACCTGTGGTCGAGGACAAGCTTCCATTTTATTAAATATATATGGATCCACCACTTGGACGCTAACAAAACGGCTCGAGAAGAAGCTAAACAGCAATTACACAAGAATGTTGCGAGCAATAATGAATAAGTCCTGGTGGCAACACCCCACAAAGCACCAACTATATGGCCACCTGCCTCCCATCATGAAAACTATCCAAGTTAGACAAACCAGACATGAAGGACACTGCAGGAGAAGCAGAGACGAGCTCATAAGTGATGTACTCCTATGGACCCCCGCATATGGCCGAGCAAAAGCAGGACGACCAGCTAGAACATACATACAGCAGCTATGTGAGGATACAGGATGTAGCCCTGAAGACCTGCCAGAGGCAGTGAATGATAGGGAAAAGTGGCAAGAGAGAGGGTCAGGGATATTCGCGCTAGCGGCACGACATGATGATGATGAATATGTATTTACTTATTATTATTATATAATAGCTCTATCACAGATATTGAGCACTTTCCAAATTATACTGCATTTGGTCTGCCACAAAGCCATGAAGTGAGATAGTAACAACCAACACTGTTATAATATTATGAATATATATATGAGATGTATCAAAGGCCTTTTTGTTTATAGAGAGCTTTACTCCAACACTTATTTCATTTAAAGTTCTCATAGGACTTTATTACATTAATATTTTTGATATATACAAATATAATTGTAATTAGGTGAATCAAAAGCATTTTTGTTTCAATTGACCTTTACTCCAGAGTTTATATATGATCTAAAGACTATGACTCCTCTCTCCCTGTCTCTCTCTCTCTATATATATATATATATATGTGTGTGTGGGGGGGACATCATTATCATTATTATTTAGCTGTATATTTTGTTTCAACTTTTATTATAGTGTATATAAATATTGAGTTAGAGGCAAATTTAAGGCTTTGTTTTAAAAATCTTTATTGATGTATATATGAGAGTGTATCAAAAGTATTGTTATTTTTTACCTTTGATTCCAAATATCATTTCAAGTAACTTTTCTCAATATTCTATATAATCTTGGCAATGCTGTGGTCTTTATGGTCATGATTCTTCCTCTGATTTCCAATTCCTCCAGTGTCTTTTCCAGGTCTTTTGGCACTGTTTGAAGCACGCCAACTACAATTGGTTTCACCATCACCCTCATGTTCCACATCCCTTTCATCTCTCTGGCAAGATCTAAGTATGAGTCTATCTTTTTATAGTATTTTATTTTCACTCTGCTCTTGTGGAACAGCTAAATCCCCTGGCTTAGAAGTTTTTTTTTCTCATTAATTAACACTAGGTCTGGGTCTGTATTCATGAAGATACTATTTACCAACCCCTCCGCTCGGGCAGGCTATGACACAAGGTCAATTTTTAAGTGGAGTTTAACAGGTTTCAATTCAGAGTTTTCCTTCTCCTAGACTAGTTGCCTCACCAAGGCTGAAGAACCTAGTCTGTCCTACTATTTACCCATAGCTGGAGGGAGAATAATTGGATTCATACCTTTCCCAAGGGTATTAGTGCTATGTGAAATGCAATCAGTCTCATTGAGGATTTGAACTCGTATTGCCGTGTCCATTTCCTACGACGATAACGACTATACCACGGGCACCTCCATTTATGAAGATAGAAATGAACAATTCAGAAGAACTTCTACCCAGTGAATTTATCATTTCTCATTGATTTCTCATGGAATTAGGAGAAGGGATTCTGTCTGCTTTATAAATACAATGGTAAAAATCACTTCAGACTTTCTGTCATTTCCATGATACAGGCACAAAAAAGATGGTTGATTGGTTGGTGTTTTATGGCATATCAACCCTTGTGGATTATTTTATGCTAAATCATCTTTATATATATATATATATAGTTTGTAAATGAATAGTTTATGGGTAACTATTAGTAAATGAGTTGTTAGAACTGTAGCAGAAAGAAACTTGAATTTTTGTTTGGCGCGTAATTTAATTTGACCGTTAGAGTCGCCAAACATTTTCTCCCAATCAGGATGACTTGTCTGATTCAGCCCGAACCATATTTCCAAGCAGCACCAAAAATTGAAGAAAGCCCGTGAATTTCTCTCTTGCTCAGAAAACCTCAAGGAGAACGGACGTCTATTCGTCTGTTCCTGAATAGCAGTAGCAGCATCAACCATTATAAGGAGAGCCTTCTATTTTATGGATCCCTTGGGTCTATTCTTCTAGACCAAAGGATTCTAGTTAAAAACAAATTAGATGATACACTCTAACAACTTCCTACCTTCTTTCTTTACTACTAGGCTTGCAGCATACCAGCGTAAACCCCTTTACTTCATGCTACCATTAAAACCTTGATACAAAAACCTAATGACATCTTTGTTCTTCTCCACTACCTTTATTTTCCATCAACATTTAACGAGGGGATAACAACCAATGAAATACCAACGCTACCAATGAATTACCAATGTTACTAACGAAATGCCAATGCAACCAATGTAATACCAACGCAACCAAAGTAATACCAACAAAACCAACTTAAACCTTAAACCAAAAACCCAACAATAACAATTATAATAATAATGTTATCCTTATCGCTATAAATGGCGACCGTCTGACTTGTGAGAACACGCAACCACATCTAAAAACAAATTAAATACACCACTGCAAAATGGAAATTAAATATCAGAACACAATATATCCTCCTACAGAACTAATTTGTCTGCACACAGTTTAATGGTTTCAAGTATTCCCATCTAAAACTAATAATTCTACGAAATATTGATCATTTTTTGCACACAATTAATATTGGGAATTTGTTGACTTAAACCCTTAAAAAGGGAAACATAACTTTTTCTTCTGGCAAGTGCAGTTAGTCATTTAGACATGAGATAACTTCCAGTCAAATAACGAAGCAACACATCAGGACTGCTATCAATACACGAGGTGTTTCATTTATTCTAAAACAACAACAACTAAAAAACAAAAGTCTAAGGGCAGGTAACTCACCCTTACAAAAATGGTTTCGGGCTACTAACCTCTGGCCCCACTGTTATTACTGACTAAAGTAAATTTCAACAGTTAAATGGTTTCAAGTATTGCTATTTAATACTAATAATTCTATTTAATATTAATACTTTGTCTGCACATAGTTAAATGGTTTTAAATATTGCTATTTAACACAAATAATTCTATTTATTATTAATCATTCGTTTGAATAAAGTGATATGGTCTCAAGTATTGCTATCAAACACAAATGATTCTATTATCTTTCATTAATATGATAATTAATTTCAAGTATTGCCATTCAACACAAATAATTCTATTTATTATTAATCATTCATTTGAATAAAGTGATATGGTCTCAAGTATTGCTATCAAACACAAATGATTCTATTATCTTTCATTAATATGATAATTAATTTCAAATATTGCCATTTAACACAAATAATTCAATTATAATTCATTAATCATTTCTTTACACACTATTTCCTGTATTGCTATTTAACATTTGTAATTCTATTTATCAAGTATTTCAATCTAATTTGATATTAATCATTTTTTATACACAAATGGTTTCAAGTATTCCTATCTAACTCTAATAATTCTATCTAATATTAATACTTTGTTTGCCCATAATTAAATGGTTTCAAGTATTACTATTTTTTATTAGTAATTCTATTTATCAAGTATTCCTATGAAATATAAATAATTTGCACAAAGCTATATAATTTCAAATAACTTCAATTAATAATTCCTAATAAAGGGTTGAACAATTCTATTTGACACCAGGTCAGCGTGGACCTGGCAGTAATGGCAATGAAGGGGTATTTCATATTTCCCAAAGCTCCAAAACTGAAGCCTCACCATCCGATTGTTTAGTGTCATTTGGGAGTGGTGAGTGTCTTAACCCTTTGCAGAGATGCAATTGGAGTATTCTACAGCTAAAGTAAGAGTGTTCGCCAATGGTCCCGGAGACCTTGGTTCAACCCCAGGTTGCGTCATACCAAAGACTTTAAAAATGGTACTTGATACCGCCTTGCTTAACATTCAGCAATATAAGGTATGTATCAAGGGTAAAGTAGAGCAATCTAGGGAAAGGAGTAGCGCCCTCCCCTACACCTCGGTGTAGTAGCTATTGAAAAAGGAGCCTTCTGGTCGCCCACACCTACGGTTGCCAACTTTACTTTTATACAGGACCCTCCACTTTTACCACTTGTCTAATTCAACTAAAAATCAATTAATTTCCAATTTGATAAATTCCCAGAATAAAGAAAATTCTTTCTGAATGGAAAGCAAACAAAATCAGTCACAAATTTTTTGAAAATTTTTTAATGAATGGGAAAATATGAGCTAATTAATGGCAAATTTTCTTAGTTAACATAATTTAAAATCAACATCATTCTCTTGCAGGAAAGGGGCTCCCCATAGCACATTGGCTTACTTGCTGGTCAGTGACATTAGAGTAATAAAGTTCAAATTTCAGTTGCATTATTATGTTCACAAATATTCTTGGGGAAGGTATGACCCCACCACCTTACACCTCTTCTACAGATATGAGTTAAATAGTATAACTCCAGTTCTTCCACAAAGATGGCTTCGGCATTACATAACCCATGAAAGTTGATATGCTATCAAACAAAGAAACCAAATCCTTCTCTCACTACTCACAATAATACATCTTGTTTTATCATATATCATCATCATCATCATATCGTGCTGGCAGCACGGATATCCCTGACCCTCTCTCGCCACTCATCCCTATCGTTCATCGCCCTAGGTAGGTCTTCAGGACAACAACCTGTATCCTCACATAGCTGCTGAATGTACGTTCGAGCTGGTCGTCCTGCTTTTGCGCGGCCATGTGTGGGGATCCATAAGAGTACATCTCTTATGAGTTCATCTCTGCTTCTCCAGCAATGTCCTGCATGTCTGGTTTGTCTAACTTGAATAGTTTTCGTGATAGGGGGCAGGTGGCCGTACAGTTGGTGTCTTGTGGGGTGTTGCTGCCAGGACTTGTTCAGGATTGCACACAGCATTCTTGTGTAATTGCCATCTAGTTTCTTCTCCAGCCGTTTTGTTAGCGTCCATGTAGTGCATCCATATAGCAGTATCGATGTGACCGCTGCCTGGAAGAAACTGCGTATCATATATAGAACTGAATATTTACTGGTATTTTTATTGATTAGGTTATAAAAGCAAATCAAATGTCATTTACTAAGCCTAGCTTAGTTTGACACTAGGCTAGAAGTATAGAGCATCCAGTAAGAATCTTACTAATAGTGGTCTGCTAGCCTAACTTATTAATCATTATAGCTCACTAGGCAACCATTTAGTAAAGCCAGCCCAGTCAGCTGAGGCTGTAGAATACACCAACTGCATCTCTGCAGAGGATTTGGTTGGTTTGTTTGGTTTTATGGCATATCAACCCTTGTAGGTTATTTAACGCCAAATCCATTTTTATGTAAATAATCTGTTCTATTGAAAACAGTTCAGTTTTGCATAAGTACACAGTTTAATTGTCAAAAACATTTCCATTTCAAACTATTCAAGCAGTTATATGTAATAATTCAGTTAAATGTAAATACAGTTTTAATGTCGAAAATCAGTTCTATTTGAAATAATTCAGTTAAGCATAAGCATGCAGTTTAAGAGTAAGTATGGTTTAATTGTCAAAAACGTTTCTATTTCAAGCTATTCAGTTTACTCAATTAATTTTAGCATAAGTATGCCGTTAGTTCTATTTAACCCATAGACAGGGCCCTATCAGGTGCTACCACTCCCGGCCAGAGTGGACCTGGGAGCGATGGCAATGAAGGGGTACTCCGCATTCCCCAAAGCTCCAGCACTACTGGAACCTCACCATTAGAGTGTTTAGTGTCATATCCATGACACTCATTGGGGGGGGGGTCTTACCCCTCTGCAGAGGTGCAGTCAGTGTATTCTACAGCCCCAGCTGACTGGGCAATATACAGATTTAAATCTCAGACAGTTTTATTTCAGATAATTCAGTTCAGCATAAGTACACAGTTTAGACGTCAAAAACAGTTCTATTTCGAGCAATTCAGTTCAGCACTTGTACGCAGTTCCAATGTCAAAACAGTTCTATTTTAAACAATTCAGTTTAGCATAAATACGCTGTTTAAATGCAAAAATCAGTATAGTGAAAGAAGCATGGTTTTATTCTATTTAACCCATAGATAGGACCCTTATCAGGTGCTACCACTCCGGGCCAGAGTGAATCTGGGAGTGATGGCAATGAAGGGGTACTCCACATTCCCCAAAGCTCCAGCATTGCTGGAGCCTCACCATCAGATTGTTTAGTGTCAAATCCAAGACACTTGTTGGGGGAGGTCTTACCCCTCTGCAGAGAAGCAGTCGGTGTATTCTACAGCCCCAGCCGACTGGGCAACTCTGCAGAGGAGTAAGAACCCCATACAACAAGTGTCCT
Organism: Sepioteuthis lessoniana; assembly: GCA_963585895.1. NCBI lineage: Eukaryota > Metazoa > Mollusca > Cephalopoda > Myopsida > Loliginidae > Sepioteuthis > Sepioteuthis lessoniana. Next base: position 62,472,607 of record OY757936.1, read on the forward strand.
GGATGTGACACTAAACAATCTGATAGTGAGGCTCCAGTAATGCTTGAGTTTGGGGGGATTGTAGAGTACCCTTTCACTGCCATCACTCCCAGGTCCACTTTGCTCCGAAGTGGTAGCACCTCATAGGGTTCTATCTATGGGTTAAACAGATCTGTTTGACATTTAAACTGAGAGCAAATGAATGACTTATACTAAATTGAATTGCTTGAAATAAAAATTTTTGATCATTTAAATATGAGTAAACAAATGACTGATATTTAATTGAATTGTTAGTGATACATTGCAGTACTTGGAACCACTTAATTGTGTGCAAAAGTATGAGCTTAGGCTTGTTTAAAAACATTATTTACAAAATGTATTTACAAATCATATATTCAATATATATGTATAAAGAGGATTTGGGATTAAGTAACCCACAATGTTTGATATGCCATAAAACTAAACCATTTAAAAGCAAAAAATATTTGGATTTGGAAAAAGATTGTATGTTCTCTCAACCCTTCACTATAAATAACTGGTTTCAATATACTTGTTTTTATCAAGTTTCAGTAGCTGTACTTTCTGGCCTTTATCAAGTGTCTATCATATTTTAGAATGTTGAAATTTGACCTGAGGGGTATTATTACCTAACCCCTCTGTCATGAGTAGGATATGACACAAGGTCAATTTTTAAATGGAATACAACTGATATAAATTCAGAGCTTTTCATCTCCTAGACTTTTGCCATACCAAGGTTAAAGAACCCAGTCTGCCTTACTATTTACTCATAGCAGGATGTAGAAGAGATGGATTCATGCCTTTCCCAAAGGTACTAGCATGGAATGAATGCCAACAGCCTCATCCTGGCTTTGAACTCAGCTCAAGATTGTCAGGTAATAAACCTCTTTGAGACAAAGGGAACATGTACAACTTGTGACGGGGAATGACCCTCTGGAACTGGAACTTAACAAGTTTGCACCTCCCGGCCAAAAGGCAAAGAAACAAGCAGTGAAGTTAAAATGTTGTGGGTTAGAAAACACGACACAGCTCATTCTTATAAAAGTAAAGTAAAGTAAAGTTGGCGACTGTAGTCGAGGGCGACCTGAAAGCTCCCTTTTCAATAGCTACTACACCAAGGTGTAAGGGAGAGCACTACTCCTTTCCCTGGATTGCGCCATTTTACCCTTGATACGTACCTTATAGTGCTGAGTATTAAGCAAGGAGATATCAAGTACCATTTTTCAAGTCTATGGCATGACTCGACATGGGATTGAACCCCAGTCTCCCGGACAATTGGCGAACACTCTACCCACTCACAAGGTTTCAGCTGTGATAATTTCTGGCTTCCATCAAGTGTCTATCATATTTTAGAATGTTGAAATTTTATTTACTCAACCCCTCCATCATGAGCAGGATAAGACACAAGGTCAATATCTTAACGGAGCACAGCTGATTTGAATTCAGAGTTTTAGTTTTGTCTGGCAAATGTAGAAGTATGGGGCATCCAGTAAGAACAATGGTCTACTAGCCTAACTTACAAACCATTATATCACACTAGACACCCATTTAAAAGCTAAAAATAGCATAGGTTTGGCATGAGACCACAAGATTGGAGTGCTCAAAGAAGATTAAACTCGTTTCTTAGTTGTGTTAGACAAACTTGTTAACCATTACACCAGGGTGAGGAGGTCAAATAAAAGGCAACCAGTATTCAAATTTGATGCTGGCATAGAATACAGGACATGAATTCAGATCTCAATGGAAGTTCATTCTTTATTTCTAATCCATAAATCTTAACCAATAGTTGTAAAATACAGAGTGTTTTGATTAAAACCAGAATTTCAGATGTTGATTTTCTTGAGAGCCAGGGTTCTCTTACTAAGAGAATTGGAGCAACATAATCTTCCTACCTAAACATAGAAATCAGGTTTCAGCTTCTTTGTTCAATGGCATATCAGCCTTTGTAGGTTATTTAATGCTAAAGTAATCCTTGTAAACAGTTGTGGTATTATTTAATCCATAGCTGGTTAGGATAAGAGAGTTCATGCCTGTCCCATAGGTATCAGTTCAAAAGTGAACATAATAGTGCAACTGAAGTTTGAACTCACTTACTATGTCATCGCAGTCAAGCACATTAGCCACTACACCATAAGGTCTTCCCCTAGAAACTGTCTGATTTTCTCAGTATAATAGTCCTTTTTTTTATAGACTTTACTGAAACTCTTGATAGTTTTTAGGCAGGTAGTTTCAATTTATAGTTTCCTTATTGTCACAGACTGACATAAAAATCAAGAGCAAAGAAAATCCTAGTCAAAATTAATAATGATTAGTTTCTTTTACTGGCAACTTTAGTCAGGCCATCAATCAACTGCGGTGAGAAAATAATCTTAAGAGGAAAATTCACATTATTTTCTCACTGCTATTTTCTCACCACTTTCAACATTCAAAATACTTTTTTCTGTTTTCTTAGTAAAGGATACCCCAAGCCCTGAGACTCAACACTAATTTCCATTCACCTACAAATAAATTAATTGGATATTAGATGACAAAACAACCAATTTACCTATGTTTAATATAATTTACAGGAAAAAAGAAACAGTAAACTATAAGTCCAAATGCACCTTTAATTCTTGAATTATTTTTAAAGGGAAAGATGGTTTTGGTGGGCACTTAAGTAAAAGTAAAGTTGGCGACTGTAGTCGAGGGCGATCAGAAGGCTCCCTTTTCAATAGCTACTACACTGAGGTGTAGTGGAGGGTGCTACTCCTTTCCCTGGATTGCTCCACTTTACTCTTGATATATATCTTATATTGCTGAGTGTTGAGCAAGGAGGTATCAAGTACCATTTTTTTGAGTCTTTGGTATGACTCGACCTGGGATTGAATCCAGGTCTCATGGACTGTTGGCGAACACTCTACCCACTAGACCAACGAGCTGGTGGGCACTTGAAAGATCACAAATATAAGGTGGCCAGTTTGAAGAGTTGAACAGTAAATCATGCTATTCCATGTTTAAAGATTACTCCTTGTTTAGTAAATAATGCTTATAGCTAAACCCATATTCCATGATATACAAACTTGGAAAAGCTAGTAAAATGGGTCCCAACAGTTGCACAAAGCTTGGGATATTTTGCAATAGTTTTTTCATTCATCATGTAATATCCAATTTATAAATGCAAACTAGCAATGTTGGATATTGACTTGAAGAGCTCTTTGATGCGTCTGCAGAAGTCAGACACTAGGAACAAAAATAACAGGAAATGCACCTGGTACCTAAAGTAAACAGGATGCAGATATTCTCCACAGAAATGCAGTGGAATTTATTATATTATATATAATATATATCATAATGACAATACACAGCAAGTGTAGGCAAAAGGAGTACAAAACTAGACATGACTGGGTGGGAAAGGTGGTCTACTGGGAATTGTGCAAGAAACTGAAATTTGACTATGCTGACAAATGATATATACACAAACCAGAATTCATTCTAGAGAATGAAATACATAAAATTATCTAGGATTTTGAGACACAAATGGATCTCCTAATCCTAGCCAGAAATAATTGGTTTTTCCATTCCAGCGGACCACAGAGGGAAAATCAAAAAAGTGAAAATATAGACAAGTATTTGGACCTTGCCATAGAACTAAAAAAGCTGTAGGACATGAGAGGAGTGGTGATACCAACTGTAGATGATCTGCTTGGAATGGTCCCAAAAGGCTTGGGAAGGAGATTAGAAGAATTGTTAATCAGTTGAAATATTGAGACTATAGAGACTACAAAATTGTTTTGATGACCTAGAATACCAAGAAGAGTCCAAGGGACCTGAAGAGATTTGTAATTACTCAGACTCCAATGAAAATTAACCTGGCCCAATCAGCCGGGGCTATAGAATATGCTAACTGCATCTCTGCAGAGGGGTAATATTCCCTACTCTCCCAACAAGTGTCCTAGAGAGGACACAAAACAATCTGATGGTGAGGCTCCAGTTCTGGACCATTGGAGAATGTGGAGTACCCCTTCATTGCCATTGCCCAGGTCCACTCTGACTTGGAGTGGTAGCATCTGATAAGGTCCTATCTATAGAACAATTTGACAATTTAATTGTGTAAACAAATGACTGATGTTTAATTGAATTGTTAGTGATACATAGCAATACTTGGAACCTTTTAAATTTGTTGACTTTTGCTAAATTGAACAGTTTGATCATTTAACTGTATGTAAATGAATGACTGATATTTAATTGAATTGTTGGTGTTAAATAGCAAATAAAGAAGCAATGTTGAATAGAATTATTAGTGTTAAATGGTAGTACTTGAAACTATTTAACATTGAACCTAAACTGATTTATTCATATTACATAGCCATACTTGGAACCATTTGACTGTCTGTAAACAAATGAATCATGTTGAATCAAATAAGTAAGTAAAGTTGGTGACTGTAGTCGAGGGTGACCAGAAGGCTCTATTTTCAATAGCTACTACATCAAGGTGTAGAGGAGGGCACTACTCTTTTCCCTGGATTGCTACACTTTACCCTTGATACGTGCCTTATATTGCTGAATGTTAAGCAAGGAGGTATCAAGGTTTGGTTTGGTTTGGTTTCTTTGTTTAATGGCATATCAACCTTTGTAGGTTATTTAATGCCAAAGCCATTCTCCAAGAAGAACAGTAGTGGTACTATTTAACCCATAGCTAGGAGAATAAGGGGGTTCATACCTTTCCCAAGGGTATTTGCCCGAAAGTGAACGTAATAGCACGATTGGAATACGAACTCGCTTACTACAATTCTGCAGTCCATCGCTTTAACCATTACACCATGAGGACACCCTCACAGGAGGTATCAAGCACCATTTTTAAAGTCTTTGGTATGACGCAACCTGGGATTGAACCCAGGTCTCCCAGACCATTGGCAAACACTCTACCCACTAGGCCAATTGAATCAAATAATTAGTGATAAATGAATGTACTTGTAAAGACTTCACTGTCTGCAAACAAATGAATAATATTGAATTGAGTTATTAGTATTAGATAGCCATATTTATCAACCCCTCTGCTTGGAAAGGATATGACACAAGGTCAATTTTTAAGCGGAGTTTAACAGGTCTGAATTCAGAGTTTTCCTTCTCCTAGACTAGTTCCCACACCAAGGCTGAAGAACCCAGTCTGTCCTACTATTTACCCATAGCTGGAGGGAGAATAATTGGATTCATACCTTTCCCAAGGGTATTAGTGCTATTTGAAATGCAATCAGTCTCAACCAGCATTTGAACTCATGTCGCCACGTTCATATTAGTATTAGATAGCAATAATTGAAACCATTTAACTGTATAGAAACAATAGCAATACTAGTGAGCAAACAAATTTATTCTAACTCATTTAAAAATGAAATTAATAATGAACTATTCAATTACAAAATGTATTTATCAATTTAAATTTGTGTGAACAAATAACTGATTTTAAATTGTTAGTTTTACATAGAAATACTTGAAAACATTTAAATGTATACAAACAAATGATTAATAGCAAAAAGAATTATTCATGTTAGAAATACTCAAAACTATTTAACTGTTTACAAAAGAATGAGCTCAAGCTTGTTTAAAAATATTATGAGCAAAATGTATTTTCAAATGATTAATATTTAATATATATACCAGCTCATTGGCCTAGTGGGTAGAGTGTTTGCCAATGGCCCGGAAGACCTGGGTTCAATCCGAGGTCGAGTCATACCAAAGACTCAAAAAAATGGTACTTGATACCTCCTTGCTTAACACTCAGCATTATAAGATACAGATCAAGAGTAAAGTGGAGCAATCCAGGGAAAGGAGTGCAACCTTCCACTACACCTCAGTGTAGTAGCTATTGAAAAGGGAGCCTTCTGATTGCCCTCGACTACGGTCACCAACTTTACTTTTACTTAAGTGCCCACCAAAACCATCTTTCCCTTTAAAAATAATTCAAGAATTAAAGGTGCATTTGGACTTATAGTTTACTGTTTCTTTTTTCCTGTAAATTATATTAAACATTGGTAAATTGGTTGTTTTATCATCTTATATCCAAATAATTTATTTGTAGGTGAATGGAAATTAGTGTTGAGTCTCAGGGCTTGGGGTATCCTTAAGTAAGAAAACAGAAAAAAGTATTTTGAATGTTGAAAGTGGTGAGAAAATAGCAGTGAGAAAAGGTCACCCTCAGGTCACCCTTGACTACAGTAGCCAACCTTACTTTTACTATATATGTATAAAGAGGATTTGGTATAAAATAATCAACAATGGTTGATATGTCATAAAACCTAAACTAACCTAACCAATGAAAGCCAACCAGCAAATATTAGAGTGAAAACCTCACAAGAGGTGTAGTAGTAGTAGTAGTAGTAGTAGTAGTAGTAGTATTAATGATACCATAGAAGCACAAACAAAAATATATCCAAGAAAATAAGACCCAGAAAATTCTCTGGGATTTTGATATACAAACAGATCCCTTAATCACAGCTAGAAGACCAGACTTAGAGTCAATTAACAAGAAGAAAAAAAGAACTTGTCATTTATTGGATTTTACTATTCCAGTAGACTGCAGAGTGAAAATAAAAGAAATCAAAAAGATTGACAAATACTTAGACCTTGCCAGAGAGCTCAAAAAGCTGTGGAATATGAAGGTGAAAGAGATGCCTTGGCACAGTCCCCAAAGGCTTGGAAAAAAAAATTGGAGGAATAAGAAATTAGAGGAAGAATCGGGACCATATAAACCACAGAATTATTAAGATCAGCTAAAATACTCAGAAGAGTCAAGGAGATTTAACAAGACTTGTTGTCATTCAGACTCCAGAGAAAGATGACCTGTTAAAACTGATGTGAAAAACTCCCCAAGAGTGAAATAATGAAAATAATAATGAAACTAATGGAAATCAAAGACAAAGTGAAAAAGGTATATCTCTGATAAACAAAAATACAAAAAAAAAAAAAAAAACAATACAGAAGGAATTTAAAGAAATAAATACGTGGGCAATCTCACTAGTAAGATACTCCAGAACCTTCTTAAACTAGACAAAAAAAAGAGCTTGGAAATATAGACCTCAGGATGAGAAAGCTGATGATGATGCACAAGGTTTAGTTTCATTTACTTGTTTAACAACATACCAACTCTTCATGGGTTATTTAATGCCAAAGTTTGAGTCATTTGAAAATGTTTTTTTATAATCATTAAGATTTATATTTTCAACTGAAGATCAGAGAAATTATCAAGACCATCCAAACTATTTCATTGTTGTGATTGGCTAGAATTTTGGAAGAGTCCTGGATACCTGAGGAAACCTTGCTGTCACTCAGACTCCAATGAGAGACCACTATCTAATGCTGGTGTGAAAAGCTTGTTAATAAATAAAAGCCAAAAACTGTCAAATTACCAATGTTCCCAGCCAAAACAAAAGATATGTTTCACCAATTTTAATCAGCACCTTTTTAATGACTTTCTTTTTTTTTCCTTTCTTTAGTTTTTATTTTTGTTTCTGATTTTTTTTTTTTTTTTTTTTACATTTTCAGGTCTAGGACGATGATTTTCTTCTCAAATGGAAAATTGATTGTCCTTTGTAAAGTGTTTCTGTTTGCTGTCCGCTCTGAGTTGAGCAGCACATTAAATTTGGTCTTGTTTAGCACTTGTTTTCTTTGTGGTTTTTCTTTTTGTTTTGTTTTTATTTTGTATGTCTACCAAATATCATCAGTTTTATTTATTTTCCCCCTCCCCCAACCTCACAACTGACATTCGACTGATGATTACCCTTTTTCTTGTAGGTCATTTTTGTCTTTTTGACAGTCCGTTTGTTGTCAGGAAATCTTGAAAACATCCAGACAACCATGAAATTTACTGTACAAATTCATACACACAAAAGACAGAATTCATTTTGTTTATCTCCTTACTTTTCTATCCTTATTTATACCATAAATCACAAATACTATATATATATATATATATATATATATGGGGGCATGCTTTCTGTAATGGTTATCTTCACTGGAAATGGAACAGGCAACTCAAGTTCAAACCTTGATGGGGCTGTTTTTATTTCACTTTTAGTTAATTCCCTTTGGAAAAACATAAATCCATCTGTTCTCGCATTAACTATAGGTAAATAGTTGGATAGACTTGGTTCTTTAACTTTGGTCAGACAACTAATATAGGAAAGGAAAAACTCTAAATTCAAACCAGATATATTCTGCTTTAAAAAGACCTTGTGTGACATCCTGCCACTTGCAAGTGTTTGGCTTGGTTTTATGGCATATCAACTATTGTTGGTTACTTAATGCCAAATCCTGTTTTCACATATATGTTAAATATATGATTTTCAAATACATTTTCTAGATACACACAGTTAAATGATCAAAACCATCCTATTTCAAACAAATAAATTTTGTATAATTCGATAAAGTTAAATGGTTTCAAGTATTGTTATGTATCACTAATAATTCAATTAAACATCAGTTATTTGTTTATAGACAATTAAATGATCTGACAGTTCTATTTCAAACAATTTAATTTAGCATAAATCATTTGTGTGCACCGAGTTTAAATGGCAAACAGTTCACTTTAACCCATAGATAGGACCCTATCAGGTGCTACCACTCTGGGCCAGAGTGGACTTGGGAACAATGGCAACTGAAGGAGTACTCCATATTCCCCAAAGCTCCAGCATTACTATAGACTCATCATCTGATTGTTTAGTGTCATAATCAGGACTCTCATTGGGGTGGAGGGCTTACTCCAAAGATGTAATTGGTGTATTCTATAGCCCCAGCCAACTAGGACAATAGAAAACATCTAGAAAAAAAACCTCTAATACTGTAAAATCCTGTGTGTGTGTGTGTGTGTGTGTGTGTGTGTGTGTGTGTGTGTGTGTGTGTGACAACAAATGTTTTATAGGTAAGTAAGTGAATGCGTACACACACATGTGTGTATGTGTGTGTTTATGTACAAATGCAGATTCAACTATTTGCATTGATAAGTGCATGTATACACATGCACATATGTGTGTATATATGTAGAGACAAACGTTTCTATTTATAAGTGCAGGTGTACAAAATGGTTAGAGTGTTCACCAATGGCCCGGGAGACCTGGGTTCAATCCCAGGTCGAGTCATACCAAGGACTCAAAAAATGGTACTTGATGCCTCCTTGCTTAACACTCCACATAATACAGTACAGGTCAAGGGTAAAGTAGAGCAATCAAGGGAAAGGATTAGCACCTTCTCCTACACCTTTGTGTAGTAGCTATCAAAAAGGGAGACTTGGGGTCACCCTTGACTTCAGTCGCCAACTTTACTTATATGTAGTGGTTTCCATCAGTATAAGTCTGTAGATGTAGAGATCATATTTACCAACCCCTCCGCTAGAGCAGGATATGACACAAGGTCAATTTTTAAGTGGAGTTTAACAGGTTTGAATTTAGAGTTTTCCTTCTCCTAGACTAGTTGCCTCACCAAGGCCGAAGAACTTAGTCTGCCCTACTATTTACCCATAGCTGGAGGGAGAATAATTGGATTCATACCTTTCCCAAGGGTATTAGTGCTATGTGAAATGTAATCAGTCTTGTTCAGGATTTGAACTCGTGTCGCCGAGTCCATTTCCTACGACAATAACCATTACACCATGGGCACCTCCATGTAGATGTAGAAATAAATGTTTTGATAGACTGGTGCATGTATCTACATATATAGGTTTGTGTTTGGATTTTTTTCAGTAGATGTGTGTGTACATACATATATCCACATATGCAGAGAAGCCTAGTTGGCTGAAGCTGTAGAATGCACAGAGGGGTAAGGCCACCACCCAATGAGTATCCCAGATATAACATTAAACAATCTGATGGCAAGGCTCCTGCCTTGGAGATTGCCAATGCTCCCAGGTCCACTCTGACCCAGAGTGGTAGCACCTGATAGAGTCCTATTTATAGGTCAAATAGAACCAACTGTGTGCAAACAAATGACTGATGTTAAATCGTGACATTATATATCCATACCTGAAACCATGTAACTGTGTGCAAAAAAGAGCTCATGCTCATTTAAGAATGTTATCTACAAAATGTGTTTACAAATCATTCATATATTTAATACATATACATAAACAAAATTTGGTATTAAATAACCTACAATGGTTGATATGCCATAAAACCCAATCAAACCAAATCACATATATTTAATACATATACATAAACAAAATTTGGTATTAAATAACCTAAAATGGTTGATATGCCATAAAACCCAACCAAACCAAATCACATATATTTAATACATATACATAAACAAAATTTGGTATTAAATAACCTACAATGGTTGATATGCCATAAAACCCAACCAAACCAAATCACATATATTTAATACATATACATAAACAAAATTTGGTATTAAATAACCTACAATGGTTGATATGCCATAAAACCCAACCAAACCAAATCACATATATTTAATACATATACATAAACAAAATTTGGCATTAAATGACCTACAATGGTTGATATGCCATAAAACCCAACCAATCTAAATCATATATATTTAATATATATGTATAAAGAGGATTTGGCATTAAATGACCTACAATGGTTGATATGCCATAAAACCCAACCAAACTAAATCATATATATTTAATATATATGTATAAAGAGGATTTGGCATTAAATAACCTATAATGGTTGATATGCCATAAAACCATATAAAGAGACGCTTGTGGTGTAATGGTTATTATCACAGAAAATGGACAGAGTGACCAGAGTTCAAATCATGGACAAGGTTGTTTGCATTTCACATATCATTAAGACCCTTGGAAAAGGCATGAATCCAACTATTCTCCTGCCAGCTAGGGAGAAACAGTAAGGCAGACTGGTCTCTTTAACCTTGGTATGGCAATGCGTCTAGGAGAAGCAAAACTTAAAAAATTGACCATGTGTTGCATCCTGCTTGTGCAGAGAGAGTGGGTTAATATATATATGTATCTTTGTGTGTACATGCATGTATCCACATATGTTTGTGTGTATGTGTAGATATGCATACAAACATATATTTATACAGTAGTTATCGTCAGTATGTGTGAGTATATGTCGAGATAAATGTTTTTATGGATCTGTGTAACGTTACCTCACCAAAATGGCACCATCTTGAATATCAATAGCTGTTACATTTCATAAGTACAAAACAGACCCATTGTTTCGAATATGAAAATTTATTTGTTGACTGTAACATTTCATGGTAGTCGCCATCAAAAAACAAGGGAAAGATATTAATTGTTTCATAAAAATGCAAAAACTCTCATTTGTGGGAGACAAAGGATTAAAACTCGGACTTCTATTTCTTCACCCCTAATGCTTGTTCGTCCACAGAAGGCTATCGTCTCTGGATCCAAATCTCTCAACTGAACAGCATGAACTAACTCTGATCTCTGAAATCTTTTTATATTTTCTTCCATATTTCTCTTAATTACAGCTTGTGTAATAACTAAAAACTTTCCATAAACATGACACTGCTAAATCAACTGTCTTTAACTTTCAGTGTTATGTCATCTTATCCTAACCTCAGTTGATGGAATATTTATCCTTTTAATATCCAGTCTACAATCCCAAGTTGAAAGCAAAAACTCTATTTTGACTAGAATTGATATCTATTCATGGTATGTGCATGCGTCCAACCTTTTCAATGTGACCCACACTTCAACCCAAAGATTTTAGCTGACTCACAATCCATCACCATGAATAAAACAATTAACTAATATAATTATGATATATCCTGAGGTGGCAATAATATAAGGATAATCAAGAGATAGTATTCCGTAAAAGGAAATAAAGTGTACTATAGGTTTGAATAAATAAAGAAGAAGTTTATTGTAATATTTACAGAGAGAGAATGTGTAGTTCTTAGCGTGTTCAGTCTAGGCTGTCTCTCCATGTTTCTATATCCAGTGACCGGTGACATGGTCCCTTATATAGACTGTTCCGGTGGTGATTGCATATCTCACCATAACAAATTAATTACCATCCTTAATCATACTACATGTGTGCTTATACACACACGCACACACACACACACACACACATACAAGGTATTTCCCATAAGTATTTAAACAAACTTAGACAATATTGACTTTTATAATAGATATTCTATGGAAGAAGGACTAAATTTTATTACGATCAATGTAACAAGATATTTTTGATTCTGAATCTTCTGGAAAAAATGTTTTGATATAATTAAATTGTTGAAGATTTTTTCTTTACTTCTAAAATCTTGTTCTGAATTGATCAAGGAGATTGAAAAGGTCAACAAAAATCTTTTTTTGAAGAAATGCCAAAGTAGTAAATTAACTTGGGCTCTCAATGGAGGTTAGTCTCCCTGGTATTGTGACTCATTTGCTGGACTGCGGCATCATAAGGAGTTCCAACTCAAGCAGTGCTATTACATTCACTTTTGGACTAATACTCTCAGGAAAGGCATGAACCACATTATCCCTTCTTAGCTATGGGTTAAATAGTACCACAACTGTTTTTCTAAAAGTTTGTTATGCCATTAAGCAAACCAATTATTATTTTCATTATTTTATGACCATTCATATATTAACCCAAGCCTTCTGCTCTAATAATATCTCTCTTTGCAGAGCTTAAAATATGCTGTGTCCCCTGCAAAACCTAACCTAACCCTAACCCTAACCCTGCAAAAGGGGAAAGACCCACCCATCAAAAAAAAAGAAAACTAGGTGCCCTGAGTATGACACAAAACTGCATCCAGTTCTGAAGCTCTGAGGGATATGCAGTACCCCTTCATTGCCAGTCCCAACCAAATTCCCTCTGACCCAGAGTGGTAGAGCCTCTTAGGGGTCCTATCTATGGGTCAAATATATCTGTTCAAAAATTATTTGTATTTTATTGGACTGAGCCAAAAAAAAATCTCTTAAGAAACAACATCCCAAAAATAAAAATATATAAATATATAATGAACACAATCCTCTTAACTCTAAGGAAAGAATAACCCTACACAGGTTGACATGTCTTTAAAATTCATGAATCAATTAATCTACATGAGTAAGGTCTATTTTTAAGTAGAGTACAGCTGTTTAGTTTTCATTCCTCTTTCTCCTGTCTGCCATACCTACTATTTATCTATAACTGAGAGAAGATATGGGTTCATGCCTTTCCTAAAAGCATAAGTACCAAGCAAAATGCAAATAACTTTGTCCAAGATTGGAACATTACTCACCACATCCATTTCCTATGATTATATGTACAATGCCATTCTATACAAAAACATAGCTGATTGGTTGGTTGATTGGTTTTGTGGCATGACAACTCTTGTTGGGTTATTTCATACCAAAATCAGTCTTATTTCTCTTGCAAACAATTATATAGTTTTAAGTATTCCTATCTAATACTAATAATTATATGGTTACAAGCAATGGTTTCTATTTGATACTAATCATTTGTTTTCACAGTTCTATGGTTTCAAATAACTAATAATAATATTTACTGAACAATTATAGCTTCAAGTAACTATTCTTAATACAAATAATTTACAACTTGAATTTTATACATAAATATATGGTTTCAAGTAACTATTTTTATGTAGTAATAATAATCATTTGGTTGCACATACATAAACATATAGTTTTAGGAGATGCCTGTGGTGTAATGGTTATCGTTGGAGGAAATGGACACGGCGACACAAGTTCAAATCCTGGACGAGACTGATTGCATTTCACATAGCACTAATACCCTTGGGAAAGGTATGAATCCAATTATTCTCCCTCCAGCTATGGATAAATAGTAGGGCAGACTAAGTTCTTCAGCCTTGGTAAAGGAGAAGGAAAACTCTGAATTGAAACCTGTTAAACTCTGCTTAAAAATTGACCTTGTATCATATCCTGCCCGAGCGGAGGGGTTGGTAAGTCTGATAAACATATAGTTTTAAGTATTCCTATCTAATACTAATAATTTTCAAACAGATCTCTTTGATCTATAGATGGGACCCTAACAAGTACTACCCCTCCTAGTCAGAGTGGAACTGAGAGTAATGGCAATGAACAAGTACTCCATACTCCCCATAGCTTCAGAACTGGAACCTCACCACTAGATGCAGTTGAGTGGTATGCTCAGAACATGATATAAGTAATTAATATAATTAACAACAACTCACAAGTGGCAGTTACTTTGGTGACACAATCTTATATAATATGTACAGATAGGCAAACAGACAACCATTTTTATATATTGTGAGATAACATAAATATATGATGTACAAATATAGAAAATCTAAACACTTAAAACAGTGTATTTTAGTGACATTTTTTTAAATGTAAGTTGAACGATTGTTGAATCACAGCATATTTCTGCAAGCTAAGGTAACTTTTTTTTTAACTTCCTTTTTTTTTTAAACATACAGCCATTATTCATATTGGTGACAGTTCATTGTTTGTTGGTTCTTGTCTAGAAAACAACTTTTATTTATTTCCCTTTTTTGTGGTGTGAACACAGAATTTAAATTGATTACACAGCTCAGCACAAAAAAAAAAAAAAAAAATCTTTTTTAGTTACCAACGATTTTTAAAATATATTTTGAGTATTTTAGGGTGCCAATTCCAAAAATGGCATTAGTGTTGCTGAATTGACTCAAGTTTTTTGGGTAATGGGCCCACATAAAGTTATGAATTTACTCTAATGTACTCAGATTCTACCCACCAAATTTTCAAGCTGCAAACTCTTAATTGCCAGTCTTTTCAATGCTAAAGAAGCATCAATATACAATCTATATTAATTCAGGAAGCACCTTAATATGCCAAGTGAATGGATGTAGTTCAAAACATATGATATCAAAAAATAGACATAAGTAAATGTAAGTATTAATTCTGAAATCAGTTTGATGGTTGGTTGGTTGGTTGGTTTGTTGGGTTTTATGGCATATCAACCTTTGTAGGTTATTTAACGCCAAATCCATTTTTATGTAAATAATCTGTTCTATTTAAAACAATTCAGTTTAGCATAAGTACACAGTTTAATGGTCAAAAACATTTCCATTTCTAACTATTCAAGCAGTTGTATGTAACAATTCAGTTAAGTGTAAATACAGTTTTAATGTCGAAAATCAGTTCTCTTTCAAATAATTCAGTTAAGCATAAGCACGCAGTTTAAGTGTAAGTACGGTTTAATTGTAAAAGTCATTTCTATTTCAAGCTATTCAGTTTTACTCAAACAATTCATTTTAGCATAAGTATGCTGTTAATTCTATTTAACCCATAGATAGGGCCCTATCAGGTGCTACAACTCCGAGCCAGAGTGGACCTGGGAGCAATGGCAATGAAGGGGTACTCCGCATTCCCCAAAGCTCCAGCATTGCTGGAACCTCACCATCAGATTGTTTAGTGTCATATCAGGACACTCGTTGGGGGGGGGGGTCTTACCCCTCTGCAGAGGTGCAGTCAGTGTATTCTACAGCCCCAGATAACTGGGCAAAAATCAGTTTGATATCCAAACATCTAAAGACAATGATAAGAAAGAACTTATATCCAAGGCTTCTACATCTCTGATCATTTGGACAACAGTGCGTATGACCTTATAATGATTGTATTAAATTTAAATGAAGCACAAATATGTATTATACCTTTATAAGACAGTACAGATAGAACCATTCGTATAATATCTATTAAGTTAGCTTAATAAGGCCCAAGGTAAGACAGGAAGCAATAAAAGTATCAAGATTCTGTTGTATCAATTATCAGAGAGAGAGAGAGAGAGAGAGAGAGAGAGAAGCATACTTACCTTTAAAATCAACATTTAAGGTCCTAGCTTTTATCGAGACACAAACAACACAATGCCTAATAAGAGGTTAGGGAATAGCATTCATTATATGTTTATATTTATATTGTGTACTTTCTTAAGAGGATTTTTCTGCACACAGTCCTATGGAATGTGATTTTAAAACAAATCCATTTAACTCAACAGGTACAACCAATCTGAGTCATTGGTAGTATTTGTTAGGGACCTGTCTATGGTTCAAATAGATCTGTTTAAAAATCATTCATTTTTGATAGGACTGTGCGCAAAAAAGGAAAACTCTTAAAAAACAACTACACTAAAAGGCATGATTCCAAATTAGAAGTTGTCCATATGAAAATAAACATTAGATTTTTTTTTGTGTGTTTCTCGAGTTAGCCAAAATACCTCTAGGATTAAGGATATAGCAATGCATATCAGGATAATTAAAAATCGACATTCATCAGCAATATTAATATTATTATAACAATGATGGAGAAGTCAAAGAAAGATGGAATAAGGTTTCTACAATCACTACTACTAATGGGAAAAGAGAAACAGTTGAAGAAATAGAACTGACCATTCAGGTAAACCTTTTGGCAGAAAAGAAAACTACAAATACCTGGAAATATTTGAAGCAGACAGCATCAAGTAAATGGAGTTGAAAGAAAAAGTAAGGAAGGAGTATCCCAGAAAAACAAGAAAACTACAAATACCTGGAAATATTTGAAGAGGACAGCATCAAGCAAACGGAGTTGAAAGAAAAAGTTAGAAAGGAGTAGCTCAGAAAAACAAAAAAACTTCTTGATACTAAACTTTGCAGTAGAAATCTCTTCAAAGTAATAAGTAGTAGGGCAGTCTCGATTTTAAGATACTTTGGATGCTTTCTAAAAAGGACAATATGAATGAAAAAGCAAAGAAATTGATGTCAATGCATTAGGCTTTGCACTCGACGGACAGTATCAAGAAAAGAAGAAGGAAGAGGACTCACCAGTATTGAGGACAACATAGATGCAACTATTCAGGGACTTGAAGAATAATCAAAAGAGAGCAAATCAATGGTGATTGCAGCAAAAGATATTCCAATTTGAACTGGAGGAAATGGCAAAAACAATGTGGTCAATGAGACAGCCCTTAGAAAAATCAGATCAACTAACAACCAATTTTGTGTCTGCTTATTCTAACCAATTCCATCTAAAGGCATGGAAGATTTCTATGAGTGATATGGAGTTTGTTTTTTTTTGTAGGGAATGAATTAAAAAAAATTCATTGTCTTTCCCAGAAATGTTAGCTATAACAATGGCTGCCAGAAATTGTGTTTCATTGTTGAAAATGAATGGACAATGATTACTCAGGGGAAATTTTCTTCAAATGAAGCTGTAAGTAGAAACTCTTTCGATTGCTTTTGTTTTCTCAAATGTATACATACTCATATATATCTGGGAAAATGGAAGTAAATCTGATAGTATGAAAATGTACAAATATGTGAAAAAAACACGAGGTCTTCAGAGGATGATTTTGTTTGTGGTTGAGTTATTTACCAACGATATACATTTTTTTGCATTAAACATACATTGGTGTGTTTAAATATATGATGTTGTATCTTCTGAAATTTACATGAATTTTAATCTAATTTAGACTTAATTGTATTTGATTTAAATAAAACTTAGAAAATACATTACATATTTAAAGGCCCTGATGAAAATTTAACGTAAAAAAAATAATAAATAATTCAACTATAAATAAAATCATCCTCACATGTTATAAGGTTTTTTCATATTAGTACCTTTAAATATATATATATATATTTACCAGTATTGTTCATGACAGAAAATGATGGGAGTATTTGTATTTGAACTGGCACATATGCCTAGGATTAAAGTGTAGTTTCTGTGCACTCTTTCAAAGATCAAAGTGTCAGTTTCAAGAATTTTGACCGAGGATCTGACAATTGCAGGAAGAGGCAATTTTTTTCAAGAATCAGGCTGCATGATATATGGATCATCACAGGCCACATTATTAAAAAAATTCAAAGGTACTTCATCCATTTTCACAACTTAAGACTATACATATGATGATCATCTGATTAACAAAACTAAAAGTTGATTTTTTTCTCTTTGGTAAAAACATTTTTTCCATAAAAAATAAAAGTCTTGGTATAATATTATCACTGACATTAATGTGATTGACACACACTGCAGTTGTGATACATTATAGAATAATTAAAAGAAAAAAATCAATACTTGAAAAATCAATGTATTCAATATGAATATGATTGGGATATTAAAGTAAAAATTGAATGTTTTCATTATTTGCTAATCAAAATTTTACTTGAATTATTTTCTTTAAATTACAAGTGAATATTTAACAAACTGACAATTAAATAATTTGATTTGTCACTTTTAAATTGGAAGGTAATGTTAATATAAAAATACATCATAAAAATGTATATAAAAGGACTAAATCTGGTTTCTGATTTATTGATTTGACTTTGAGAAAAAAAAGTGTACAAGAGAAAATGAAATGAGACCAAGAAAATTTTAATAAACATTATTTTCCTTGTGAAATTAGGTGGGTCATTTGGAAAAGATTGCAAGCCATCAACTCTACATATGGAAATCTTATGTTTTCTCTTCCAAAAAGAATAGAATTTAACAATTCTGTAAAAATACACAAAAAAATATTCATTTCTTATTAGACAAAGTATTTTTCTATTAGTTCATAATGTTTCAACCTTATACCTCAGACCCTTCTTCAGTTGTATTTACTGTGGAATCATCAGTGTCAATTGTCCATTGCAAAGATGTATTAATGCAAAGAATTTCTATAATCATTGATTTATTTTTTGTTTTCATGTATGGAAATTTTCAATGGACAGCTGACTCTCTTTATTTTACTATAAATACAACTAAATAAGATATGAATCAAACTCTATTTCCTCAGCTATGAGTAGATAGTAGGGCAGACTGGGTTCTTTAGCTTTGGTATAGCAACTGGTTGAAAAGCAAAACTACAATTCAAACCATCTATAATTTCCTTAAAAATTGACCTTGTGTCCCTTCCTGTGTATGGTAGAAGGATTAGATAAATATATACATCAGAAGGAAGCCAAAGAATACATAGTAATAACACTGTCAAAAACGTAATTAAAATTTTAAAAATTAGCTCTTGGTAAGGGAAAGATTGAATACCTAGTCTCAAGGGGCCTTCCCATCTGCAAGGTTATATCTGCTTGTAGGGTTGAGTTTCGCGGTTGATACCTGAGCTGACCCAATAGGAAAATGCGAAGACCAAGTATTTTTGGATCAGTTATGCATGATTTCAAATTATAAAAAGCCTTGTGCCAGAGGTGCCTGTGGTGTAATGGTTATCGTCATAGGAAATTGACACAGCAACACGAGTTCAAATCCTGAACAAGACTGATTGCATTTCACATAGCACTAATACCCTTGGGAAAGGTATTAATCCAATTATTCTCCCTCCAGCTATGGGTAAATAGTAGGAGAGACTGGGTTCTTCAGCCTTGGCGTGGCAACTAGTCCAGGAGAAGGAAAACTCTGAATTCAAACCTGTTAAATTCCGCTTAAAAATTGAACTTGTGTCATATCCTGTCCGAGTGGAGGAGTTGGTAAATTGGAAAAAGCCTTGTGCCATCCATCAACTTGGTGGAAAGTTGGTTAGATACATTCAACTTTTGGATCAGTTATGCATGATTTCAAACTATAAAAAGCCTTGTGCCATCCATCAACTTGGTGGGAAGTTGGTTAGATACATTCAACTTTTGGATCAGTTATGCATGATTTCAAACTATAAAAAGCCTTGTACCATCCATCAACTTGGTGGGAAGTTGGTTAGATACATTCAACTTTTGGATCAGTTATGCATGATTTCAAGCTATAAAAAGCCTTGTGCCATCCATCAACTTGGTGGGAAGTTGGTTAGATACATTCAATTGAGAATCAACAAATTTAGTGCTTCCTTCAGACATCAACCTGCTCCTAAGAAAAATGACCGATTTGTGTATCTTCAAAGGTTTTGTCTGTGTTGTGTTATATAGGGAGGAGACAAAACGTCTGCATCTCAGATTTGTGTATCTTGATAAGGAACAAGATGTCAGACCTAATTAAACAAAGTAAACACACCTGCCACATTTTTTTAAAGGTTTGATTGAAGAGTTTGTTATCATTATTTTATTATTAGTTTAATTCTATCTTATTATCATCACTTTTCATTACCAACACTCTCGGTTGATACACTCTTCATTATTACTATTATTTTATCACAAGTTTTATTTCGTCTTTTTATTGTTGCTTTTTATTACAACGTTCAGGGTTGACACACTTTTCATTAATACTATTATTTTATTATTTCATTATTAGTTTTCAATCTTATTGTTGCTGCATTTTTATTCCACCTATTTGGGTCAATATGCTCTTTGGGAAAACTGTTAAAACAAAAAGAAAAAAGTACCTTTTGGTAAAAATGACCAACTTGTATTTATTTTCCAAGCACTCAGGTCTTAATTGATTTATATTATCTAAGAGCCTAAACAACTCAATCTAGGATTCATGTATCTTGATAAGCAGCAAAATGTCAGTTATAATTAGACAAAGTAAATGTATCTTCCATTTTTTTTAGGTTTGATGGAGATGTTTGCTCTTATTTCATTACTAGTTTTGCTGCATCTTATTATTGTTGCTTTCTGTTTCTCTGCTCTGGGTTGATACACACTTTAGCCACTTGAACAAACAGGGCAAACTCCGAAATAAAGTAGGTCCTAATAATAATTAAACTCACATCCCACATAAAAAGCAACAATAATAAGACTGAGTGCAGCTAGTGAAAATGCTACATTTAAAAGATTTAAAAAATGAACCTCTTGTTACTTGTTAGCAAACCTCGGACAATATAAAAAATAGGAGCAGCAAATTGATGACAGGTTTTTGTTCTGCTTAATCATGTAATCTTCCATGACTGAAATGGTTTAAGCAACGTGCACAAATTACTTGTACTAAGAAAGGTTACTTATAAACAAATATAATTTTAAGTGACTATACATAGCAATAATTATTTACAAAGGATTACTAGAAGTTACTTGAAATCCAGTGCTGGATTGATCCATAGCAGAGCCTCTATGCTTTGAGCTTCTTAGAGACTCTACTCTTTAGCTGGCTCTAGTCAGACTTATGGATAATATGGCACGTACTCCTGAAACCATATGATTGCTTTAAATCCTTGGAAACATATGATTGCTTGAAATATTTGGAACCATATAATTGCTTAAAATAGTTAAAACAGCATTATTACTTAAAATACTTGAAACCATATAATTGCTTTAAATACTTGAAACCATATAACTGCTTGAAGTAGTTAAAACCAGATAATTGCTTGATATACATGGAACCAGATAATTGCTTGATATACCAAAAAACAGTTTGAAATACTTGCAACCATATAATTGCTTGAAATACTTAAAACCACATAATTACTTAAAGTAGTTGAAACCACATAATTGCTTGAAATACTTGGAACCATATAATTCTATATAGGGATACGTGTTATTATTGGTGTTAAATCGGATTACTTGAAATTGTACACACCTATGTATTCTTTGCATGTATAATGTGCATCTAAATTTTAGATGAAAATTTCATGAAAAAATGTATATTTTTTTGTACACTATGCAATACTTTCCAACATAAATGAAAGGATACCAAATATAATGAAACATGAGGAAAACAGAATTAGTTTTGGATAAAGAAAATGAACAGTATACATCGCAGGGTACAGTAATTTATTGAAATACTTAAAACCAGATAATTGTGCATAAATTATCTGCATTATGAATAGTCATTTAAATAATTATCTGTTGTAGCTTTGTTAGGTGCCAGAAATTAAGACACAAGAGACGAATTGATTGGTTGGTTGGTTTCTTTGTTTAATAGTATATCAACTTTTGTAGTTTATTTAATGCCAAAGACATTCTCATAGAAGAACAGTAGTGGTACTATTTAACCCATAGCTGGGAGGATAAGGGGGTTCATACTTTTCCCAAGGGTATTTGCCCAAAAGGGAACGTAATAGCACGACTGGAATACAAACTTGCTTACTACGACTCCGCAGTCCATCGCTTTAACCATTACACCATGAGGACACCCACAAGAGGAACTGAGTTAAACAAATATATCCACAAAGAACAGTAATACAACACATACAAATGAGAGACTTATCAGTGAGACTATTTGGTCTGACTGCCAAGGCTGTCTGCTGGAATATTGCCTTCTGCCTAAGAGCAGTACCTGCTGCTATTTATAGCTGGGAGAGTTCACGCGGGCATGGGAAAATTACCATAACATTATCACTAGTTATGTTAAACCATATAATTACTTGTAAAAAAGATTTTCTTCAGGGTTAAATGACCCCTCAAGAATTGATATGCCATAAAACCAACCAACCAACCAACCTGTGTTATGACAATCTGTTTCGTGTACTTCATTTGAGCATTTCATATTGCAATTTTAATCCCATTTATTC
Organism: Sepioteuthis lessoniana; assembly: GCA_963585895.1. Classification (NCBI taxonomy): domain Eukaryota; kingdom Metazoa; phylum Mollusca; class Cephalopoda; order Myopsida; family Loliginidae; genus Sepioteuthis; species Sepioteuthis lessoniana. The sequence goes on from OY757936.1 coordinate 62,494,890, forward strand.
AAAGAAACATGCAGCTGTATTCCATGAACATGAATAAAATTACATGTCAGTTATTGACACAATTCTGTAGTTGATAGCACAAAACAAACTGTTTATATAATTTGGTACTAGAAGTAACATTTTCAAATAGCTTAGATTCTCTGAATATATTGTTCATATCAAGTGAATAAATGTTTTTATTGCAGTAATAAACTTCTGGTATCTTTTACATTTATATACTCAATCACATGATTTTGAGTGTGACTTCATCTGTTGGCAAGGTTCCATTTATGATGCTCTGGAAAGTGTGGACTACACTTTTATTGCTATTACTCCTATGTCCACTCTGACCTGGAGTGGTAGTACCTGTTAGGGTTCAGTTTCTGAGTCAAATAGATCTCATTGAAAATTATTACTCTTAGATAAGAATATTTGAAACCATATAACTGTTTACAAAAAAGGACTTTTATTTAATATAATTATCAATGTTATCAGTTTCTAGTGTTTAAGATTTTACAATCATATAATACAAGTGGCATTCAATAAATTAGGGGAATTGTTTTGTAAAAAACAAATACATTTTTTTTTAGAATTTTTTTCCATAAATGTAAACTATACAATGTTTGGAATTAGTTTATAGCAAAAATTCTTTTAATCTAGAAAAACTATTTCTTTTAAGGCTATTCAAAATGGTGACAAATCAAAGGTTTGAACAGAGGTCTGTCATCAAAGATTAGGTGGATGAGAAGTACAAACAATATGAAATTTATAGAAGAATGTGTGATGTGTACAGAGAAGCAAATTTTAGTGAAAACAAAATTTTTTTTTTCCAAAAGGGCTAAACATTGGTTTACAACTATAAGCCTAAGTCAAAAAGACAGTCTATGAAGTGGAAATACGCAGATTGTCAAATAAAGGTTTGGTTTCTTTGATTAATGGCATATCAACCTAAATAGGTTATTTAATGCCAAAGCTATTCTCCTTGAAGAATAGTAGTGGTACTATTTAACCCATAGCTGGGAGGATAAGGGGGTTCATACCTTTCCCAAGGGGAATTTGTCCAAAAGTGAACATAATAGCGCGACTGGAGTACAAACTCACTCACTACGATTTCGCAGTCCATCGCTTTAACCATTACGCCACGAGGACACACCCACCTTGTCAAGTAAAGAAAAAATTCCATGTGCAGCACTGAGTAAAGCAGGTCTTGTTTACAGTTTTCTGTGATATGAAAGGAACTATTACTATTGATTTCCTTGAAAAAATCCAACAGAAAACAGTGCTTTCTTAGGCAAAATTCACTTAATTTATTGAATAACCCTCATATATATATATATATATATATATATCCCTTATATGAAATTGATTGTCCGTGTGTATATCTGTAAATATTATATAAGATTGTCATCAAAGTAATTGCTATTTATACTGGTGAATTGGTGTTTGTGACATTCAGGTTTCTGAATTACAAATCTGAGGAGTGTTCAATCATTTTATAATATTGACTAGTATTATCCTTTATCTCTCTAATTCTAGTTGCCTTTCATCAAAACTCACTTGCTTCTCAAACACTGTGAAACAGTATAAACAAAAAAAAATCACTATAGAATGTTATTTGAAGAATCTTGAGCAGATTGGTGCACCATTCTTCTGTTATCAGTTCATCCCCAAAACTCCTACTGATTCTCCGCAAGTTTTCATCATGATAAACAAATCATTTGTCTAATTATTTGTTAAGCTTGGCTTGGCTAATGGTTGTCATTAACACTAATGGATGAACATTTATCATTAAGTATATTTTATATTTCCATGGTGATTCTGTGATATCATTCACAATAAATTTATAACTAATATCCTTGATATCAAAAGCTTTAGAAATTATTTATATTTCTAGAGATATCAATACTCCGAGATATGAATAATTTTTAGTTATCAATTAATATTTCTAGAGATGAATTATTTTTTACTCATTTTTAAAGTGATTCATTTACAATGAATTTCCACTGCTAAATTAACTTATATTTAAACCATAAAGTTCATTATCTAACAGAGGTCACAAATACAGTTTCTTATATTGATATCATCTGAAAAGGGGGCTGCCAAGATGTTTAATTCTAACCCCTGAGTCTGCCACTAATGTAACGTAACATGAGTTCTAAATACAACCATTCACATGTATATATTTACCCACCCCCTCCACACGAGCAAGATGTAACACAAGATCAATTTTATGTGGAGTTTAACAGGTTTGAATTCAGAGTTTTCCTTCTCCTAGATGAGTTGCCATTCTTTCATCTGGGTGATCTCATTCCTCGAACCTTGATTGGCAGCTGGTTTAAGTGTGAATTTGGTGATAAATGTGATAAATGTCCGTCATTTTGTGTGATACTCCTGACAACTGTACTGAGTTTTGCAATGGTGAGTACCTTATTGCTTTTACTATATTAGTGGAGCAACTTCTGCAGAGCAGTCAGAAACAGTGAAGATGATGGAGTGTTGAAGAGGATAAAAACACGACAAGAAAAAGATGTCTATCTAAATAGTAAGACAAATGGTTTTTAACTTTTTTGAAAATTATTCTCTCTACCAAATAGTTTTAAAAATGTAAAAAGAGGTATTTTTTAATAAAGTCCTTCAATAAAAGAGGTGAGCTTTAGCTTGCTAGCTTTTCAAAGGAGGCAGCCATGTTACTTCTGGCTTGTAAAGGTGAGTGCTGTTTATTATTATTCTATAGTCCTAAGTTCGAGTGAAAAATAATTCAAAACAATTAATGGAATTTCTTATTTTGGTTGACACTTTTTCAATATTTCTCCTCAAACTGGAAATTTACTGTCAAAGCAGATTTCAAAAACTAAGTCAACTAACCAACTGGACGTTTTCGCAAATACAAGAATATAGTTTTGGAACAAATTGTCTCATCAGATCAGTAATAGTGTAAAAACATTCAGATTAAATTGAATGATTTCAGAAAAAAATGGTAAGTAAAAGAATTTAAGAAGTCATTTTCGGGAACCATTGGATGAATCACTAAACGGAAGCTGATGTGTATATAAATATTGTATTATTAGTGCCTATATTCTATGCAAAGATTCATTTCTGATTCAAAGATTGATGTGAAAAGATAATTAAAAGGCAAGATGCCAAAAGAGCTAGAACAAACAAATAATGATAATGCATGGACTCACACCTTAGCTGCCTTCCTTGATACATCTGACGAAAAGAAAAATGAAAAACTGATCATGTTTATATTTTGACAAAATCCTACAAGCAGCACTCCACAAAACAACAGCTGTATGGCCTCTTGCCTCCCATCATACCAACTATTGAATTATGAACAAGACATACTGAGCACTGCTGTAGGAGTAAGGACAAACACATAAACAATGTTCACCTAGTATTGGCTGATCAGTAAAGACTTACAGATCAACTTTATGTGGGCATTGGATGCGGTCTAGAAGTCCTGCCAGGAGCAATGGATTATTGGGATGGAGAGAGAGAAAGAGTAAAGGCAATCTGTGCTGTCAGTATAGCATATGCTGATGATGATCTAAGTAGATGTACTTTGGTGCAATTCATAGAAGGTAGAATGAGTACAGAGAGAGATTTTAAAAATTCAATAAATATTTCTTTCAAGAGGAGACTAATAAAACTGCCACAGTTATCTTCCACTGATAACTTGGCATCTTTCCAATGAGGTTAAAAAAAATTTACAAGTCTTCATGTTTGTTTTGGACAAGCAGGTGAGGGGAAACACTTTTCAGACAGCCAAATAATTAGTGAGAGAAATTACTTTTAATTTTTTTTTTCATCTGCTTAAATGAGGATCATACAATAAATAAGGGAAATTTAAAAAAAAAAAAAGCAAACAAAATTATTTTTTCAGAATGTTATTTCCATAAATGTAAACTCTACATTATTTGGAATTGCTTCATAGCAAAAATCATCTTAATCTTACAAAAATATTTTTTTCAAGGCTATTTGAAATAGTAGCAAATCAAATAGAGCACTCCAGGCTTGAACAGAGGCTTGTCTTCAAATTTTTAGTGGCTGAAAAGTGCAAACTATATAAAATTAGATATCTAATGAATGGAGAAACATGTTTTTGTAAAAAAATCTTGACAAATGGACTAAGCTTGGGTTTGCCATAAATCAAAAAGACAGTCTATGAAGATTGGTTTGGTTTTATGACATATCAACCATTGTAAGTCATTTAATACCAAATCCTTTTTATACATATATATCAAATACATGATTTCTAAACATATTTTGTAGATGATGTTTTTAAATGAGCATGTGTTCATTTTTTGCACAAAGTTAAATGGTTTCACTTTTTTCTATCTAATACAAATAATTCTATTTACTATTGATCATTTGTTTGCACACAGTTAAATATTTTCAAGTATTGCTATTTAACACTATCAATTCAATTAAACATCAGTCATTTGTTTACACACAGTTCTATTTCAAATGATTCAGTTTAGCATAAGTCAACAAAGTTAAATGGTTCCAAGTATTGCTATGTATAACTAACAATTCAATTAAACATCAGTTATTTGTTTAAACACAATTAAATGATTAAACATCTCTATTTCAAGCAATTTGATTTAGCCTGAATCATTTATTTGCACTCAGTTTAAATCTCAAACAGTTCTATTTGACCCATAGATAAGACCCTATCAGGCACTACAATTCTAGGCCAGAGTGAACTTAGAAGCAATGGCAATGAAGGGGTACTCTACATTCCCCAGAGCTACAGCTTGTTTAGTGTCATATCCAGGACACTCGTTGGGGAGGGGTCTTACTCCTCTGCAATGATGCAGTCAGTGTATTCTACAGCCCTAACCAACTGGGCTGTTGTTGAATGAAAATTATTCTTTTGTATCCAAATGTCTTCAACTGACTCGTATATATCAGCTGTCAGGACACCTGCCAATGAGCTCTTCATCTGGGAAGTATATGTTAAGCATGGGAGGGATGTCTTTTTAATTAGCAGTGACTGGCTGGTTTATTTCGGTATTCATGTGTCTCTCCAAATCTGTCCATGCTTATTTGTTGCATTCTGGTTAGTGAACGCTTGTAATATTACATAAAGGACAAACCACGATATGAGAGGAAATAGAGATATATTCTCAGGAAAAAGTATATACAATAGAGAGACTATTAGTAGACAAGAACATAGGATTAGTGAACGCTTGTAATATTAAATAAAGGACAAACCATGATATGAGAGGAAATAGAGATATATTCTCAGGAAAAAGTATATACAATAGAGAGACTATTAGTAGACAAGAACATAGGATTAGTGAATATAGAATAAAGATATAGTCGAACGATAGTATTGGCTTCGGTTATTACGGTGGCAAGTAAGGTGATCTAGTACGATCTCCAGTCTCCAATGCTCTAATATTATTCCTATAAGAAGTTACTCTTCACCTTCTAGTCTGCCCAGGTATTAGTAGCTACTGCTGCATATGGCAGATGGACTAGTTCATTGTGTGGGAAAAGGTGGGTGATACCCAACATTATTCAAAGCAGCATTTTTCAATTTGATGTAAGATTCATTTGGAGTCATTGTTTGCAAAAACAAAAAACAAATTTCACACGACTTTAAAAAGAAGTCATTTCTATCTTGGTTGGGCTGAAAACTATTCATATTAATTAAGGAATTCTGCCTAAATAAATCTTATATATCAGCACATGTTCACTAAACTATATAAATCTTTACATATCTTCACATATAGTCTTATACCAAAGTAGATTAAACTACGGGGATCATTAAATAAGTTTCCAGACTTTTTTCGTATGGGCACTTTTATTGACAGTACACACATGAAACTCTAGTCCCCTTCAAAGTAATCTCCTCCGGCTGCAATGCACTTGTTGTACCGTTCCAACAACTTCTGGAAGGCCCCATGGAAGTCCTCTTGTGTGAGCATGTCAATGACCTTCATCACAGCCTCTTTCATCTCCTCAATTGTCTCATAACGATAGCCTCTGAGCTTAGGGAATAACCAAAAGTCACAGGGAGCAACGTCTGGACTATAGGGAAGCTGAGGAACTGTCTTGATGCCCATCTTGGTCAAATAGTCTGTGACAAGGATGGAGTTGTGGACTAGTGCATTGTCCTGGTGGAAATGCCACTGACCTGATTTGAAGAATGCTGGCCTCTCCCACCGGAACCTCTTGCTGAACTCTGGTAAAACCTCAACATAGTAACCCTAACCCTAACCCTTTGGCCAATCAACTCTGGCTTACTTACTCCTCCCCCACACCTCTCATCATCCCTCACAGACTCCGTGCCTTCCTTGAATCTCTTATGCCACTCAAAAACTCATGCTCGATTCATGCAAGATGCTCCAAAGGCAGTCTGAAGCATTCCATACGTTTCTGTGGCATCACTTTTTCCAAGTTTAAAACAGAATTTTATTGCATATCATTCTTCTAAAGTGTCCTCACGTCCAGATTGCATTTTTGAAATTCACCAGCTGTGCCAATCAGGCTTTAGTAGGGTGTATTCCAATTGCTGCTGTAGCTGTTCATTTGAACCAGAAATCATAAAGATTGGTCAGTCATCTCATAAGATATATAGCAATGTATAGCAATGGAGGTGCCCGTGGTGTAATGGTTATCGTCGTAGGAAATGAACATGGTGACACGAGTTCAAATCCTGGACGAGACTGATTGCATTTCCCATAGCATTAATACCCTTGGGAAAGGTATGAATCCAATTACTCTCCCTCCAACTATGGGTAAATAGTAGGGCAGACTAGGTTCTTCAGCCTTGGTGAGGCAACTAGTCTAGGAGAAGGAAAACTCTGAATTCAAACATGTTAAACTCCGCTTAAAAAAATTGACCTTGTGTCATATCCTGCCCAAGCAGAGGGGTTGGTAAATATCCATAAGATGTATAACAATAACATACTGAATTGTCAAGAGTCTACGACAATTTTAAATGCCTGTACAAAAAAACTCTGGAAACTTATTGAATGCACCACATATATATATCACAACATACCTTAATATAGACACCAATTTCATATGTATGTACTATTCTAATAAAATACTTGTATTTCAACTTTTTATGGACAGCATTTTCTTTAGTAAATCTCCTTAGGTGATGAAAAGGTCTGATGACAGTATCAATCTTATCATATTTTTTAGCAAAGTCAAAGGTGGTATTGAAAAATATTGCTCTGTTCTCTTTCTGTTCTTTCTTCTCTTGCGTACAACCTTCTTGTCACAATATGGACATAAAATATGATGGCAAAATAATTATTGGACAGGAAATAAAGAGATAATCGCACATTTATGAGAGAGGTGGTCAAGCACTCAAAATGATGTTTACTTTAGACAGATAAAAGGAAGTCAGTCATATAGTTTTATGATGTCTGGGACCACAGCAAAAGCTGATGTTTTTATAGAGAACCATTTAGAATGTTTAATGTTAAGTTGTTGGTCTTCAGGCAAATTATAAAGTATCACCCATAAATAAGTGCACCTCTAACAATTTTTTAATAAAAAGTTAATTTTCTTCAAAACCAGTGATACTAAGATTTTATTTTCTAAAAGAACATTAAATCATCAAAATGGTTTAGTTTAGTTTTATGGCATATCAATCATTGGAGGTTATTTAATGCCAAATCCTCTTTATATATATAGATTAAATATACACAATTTTGTTTGGTTTGGTTTTATGGCATATCAATCATTGGAGGTTATTTAATGCCAAATCCTCTTTAATTTTCTTCAAAACCAGTGATACTAAGATTTTATTTTCTAAAAGAACATTAAATCATCAAAATGGTTTTATGGCATATCAACCATTGGAGGTTATTTAATGCCAAATCCTCTTTATACATATAGATTAAATATATACAATTTTGTTTGGTTGGGTTTTATGGCATATCAACCATTGTAGGTTATTTAATGCCAAATCCTCTTTATATATATAAATTAAATATATGGGATTTGGTTTGGTTTGTTTTGGTTTGATTTAATGGCATATCAACTATTGGAAGTTATATAATGTCAAATCCTCTTTATATATATATCAAATCCTCTTTATATATACATATATATATTAAGTTAGAAATTACCATGACAATAAAATCCAGCACACACCTACATGTGGCATACGGAGCACTGAACAGCTGTTTCGACCTTATTAGGTTTCATCAGCAGTGCAAACCAAGATCTCCACCACTGGACATCGAACTAACAACCACAGTATGCAGAAGCTGAAAATCTACCACTGGGCCACTGGTTCATGCCACATATAAGTAATACCAAATAACAAGTCATGGTAAAGTTAATATATGTATATATATATATATATATATATATATATATATAGTGAATATGTAGGATTTGGTTTGATTTGATTTTATGTCATATCAATCATTGTAGATTATTTAATACCAAATCCTCTTTATACATATTTATTAAATATATGATTTGTAAACACATTTTCTTGATAATGTTTTTAAATGTGCCTCAGGTCATTCTTTTGCCCGCAGTGAAATGAATCCAAGTATTGCTATGTATCTCTAACAATTCAATTAAGCATCAGTCATTTGTTTACACACAGTTAAATGATCAAACAGTTCTATCTCAAACAATTCAATTAAGTATAAGTCATTTGTTTGGACACAGTTTCAATGTGAAATAGATAAGATCCTATCAGGTGCTATCACTCTGGGCCAGAGTGGACTTGGGAGCAATGGCAAGGAAGGGGAACTCTACACTGTCCAAAGCTCTAGCATTATTGGAATCTCAGTATCAGATTCTTTAGAGTCACATTAGACAGTCTTACCCCTCTGAAGAGAAATAGTCAGTGTATTCTACAGCCACAGCTGACTGGGCGACTTTAAAATGGACATTTTAAGGTCCAGTATCACCCATAAATAAGTATATCAATAACAATTCATTATAAAAAGTTCATTTTCTTCTTAACTAAAGACATCAGCATTTTATTATTTCTAGTGGAACATTATACAATGAAAATAGATATTATTAGCTACAGTATCACCAATAAGTAAATACACCCCTTAAGATCTAACATAAAAAGTTCATTTTCTTCTAAACCAAAGATATCAGCACTTTATCCTTTCTAGTGGAACATTATAATATTTACCCAACCCCTCCGCTCGGGATATGACACAAGGTCAATTTTTAAGCGGAGTTTAACAGGTTTGAAGTCAGAGTTTTCCTTCTCCTAGACTAGTTGCTTCACCAAGGCTGAAGACCCTAGTATGCCCTACTATTTACCCATAGCAGGAGGGAGAATAATTGGATTCATACCTTTCCCAAGGGTATTAGTACTATGCGAAATGCAATAAGTCTCATCCAGGATTTGAACTCGTATCGCCGTGTTCATTTCCTTCGACGATAACCATTACCCCACGGGCACCTCTTCGAGTGGAACATTTTACAATCAAAATGGAAATGATTAAGTACTCCAGTACAACCCATAAATAAGTACATCCCTACCATTTTTTTTATATAAAGCTAAATTTCTAATCAATCAAAGATACAAGGATTTTATTATTTCTAATGATATTCAACCAAAGTCGCTATCATTAAATATTACAGTATCAAATATTGATATGTACAACCCTTACAATTTTTAAAAATAAGTTCACAACAATATATCATTTTTGCTGCGCTATAGGTCTCTCTCTCCCTCTCTCTCTCTCTCTCTATATATATATATATATATATATTATTCAATAGCTCTATCCTAGATATTGAGCACTCTCCATATCATATTGCACTTGGTTCACCACAAACCCACAAAGTGATTTAGTGACAACCAAAACTGTTATAATATATATATATATATATATATATATTTGTTGTGGACCAGTAAAGGGTCTGGAAGAAAGACATGAACTCGGGTTTACATGGAAGAATGTATATTAACACAAAGTATAATACAACATAGGTAAAAGGTGTTGAATGTCTGTCTGACTGCCAAAGTGTTAGGCTGGGGAGAACTTCACCACTGAGATGAATATTCTCCCAGTATCAATAGCAACATTGGCATATTATCCATATATAGATACATCCTGTAAATATATTGCTTATATATATATATATATATATATACATCAGATCATTGTAATATAAATGCTTAGAAGGACAATACTTGAATCAATATTTGGGATCACTGTAGCATCCAGAAATGTTATTATTGCTTATGGTATTAGCAGAATGACAGGATAATTGCTTGTTTGATCACAAAAGTTAAGCAAATGAAAACTGATCAATACTTAGATGAGTGACTGATGAAAAACACCAACAATTATGACCATGTGGCAAACTAAGCAAAACTTGGTAAATAAAACCTGCACCTTTCCTTAAGCAACATACTGAGATAAGTGGCAGTAAAATATGTGCCAAACAAAGGATTTTAACTTGAATAAAGAAATCATATGATTTTAGTGAAACAACATAACAGAGCTGCAGTATTCCAAATAACAGGAGAAAAAAAAAAGACATTTTGTCCGTAAGGTGGGGACACTATTGCGGAAAATAATCCTACAAGGAAATAGCCCTGAGAAATAAGTCTGTAAGGTGAACCTGTAAGCAGATTCTAATGAACTCTGTCAATATATGACTAAGAATAGATAAACAACAAAAAAAGGATATAATCTAAGAAAAGTGATGAAGGAAAAGTATAAAAGACAAACTAATGCAATGATATGTGTATAAAGATAAGGAATAATGATAAGATTATGACCTTAATGAAAATGGAATGGAATGGTCTCTAGATAAGTCAAATACACCTCCTCAAAAAAAATAAATGTCCTCACAAAAAAGAATATACTGATGACTAAAAGAGGGAACCAGTGGTGCTAGAATGCATACCAAATAATTTTACAATTTTTTTTTTTAATTTTTAGAGCTTCAAGTAACTATACTGAAAATAAACATTTACATACAGTTATATGGTTTCAAGCATTCCCGTTTAATACAAATAATTTGCACACAGTTATATAGTTTCAAGTATTCCTATCTAATACAAATAATTTGCACACAGTTATATGGATTCAGGTATTCCTGTTTAATACAAATAATTTGTACACAGTTATATGGTTTCAAGTATTCCTATCTGATAGCAATAATTTACCAGTATTAATTGATATGATATCAAGTAACAATTTCTATTTAATAAAATTCTTTCTGGATACTAATAATTTTAAAACAGATCTATTTATCTCATAGATCGGACTCTAACAGGTACCACCCCTATGGTTCAGAATAGTCCTGAGAGTAATGGGAAGAAAGTGGTGACTCCACACTTTCCAGATATCTATAACTGGAGCCTTATCACCAGATGCAATTTTGTGTCATACTTAGGACATTTTTAGGGAGATCTCTTACCCCTGTGCAGAGGATGCAGTCTCCATATTCTAGAACACATAAACATTCATACATTTATGTTTATCACATATAAATATCTACATCCAAACAATTGATTTAAAAAGTTCTTATTCTTCTAAATCAAAGATACCAAGTTTTTTTCCAGTGGAATATTATACTACCAAAATAGATATTAAGTATTCATGTATAACCAATCATTAAAAGGTAAACTCATAACAATGTTTTTATAAAATATTCATTTTCTTCTAAATCAAAAGTACTAAGATTTCGTTATTTACAGAGGAACATTATACAATCAAAATAGATATTATTAGGTTTATAGTATCGCCTAAACTGCAGTCAGTGTAGTCTACGTGCTACCAATGATGAGAGATTGTTAATAGAACCACTTAAATAAGTGATGTGGATCTCTGATCATCAAATAAGTGATGTGGGTCTCTAATCCTCAAATAAGTGATGTGGATCTCTGGTCCTCAAATAAGTGATATGGATCTCTGGTCTTCAACTCCGTTATGTGGATCTCTGGTCCTCAAATAAGTGATGTGTGTCTCTGATCGTCAAATAAGTGATGTAGGTCTCTGATCTTGCCTTCAACAACATCAAGTCATGCTGACCAAGCAGATTTTCCTGACTCCCTCTCTCTCTCCATCTGTCCCTATCATCCATTGCTCTGAGTAAGTCTTCCTAATTACACCCTGTGTTCGCATAGACCTGATTTAAGTAAGTTCTTGCTGGTTGGCCAGCCTTTACACATCCATGTATAGGGGTCCATAGAAGAACTGTGTTCAAATTACTTGTATTTGATAGGAATACTTGAAACCATATAACTTTGTGCAAATTATTTGTATTAGATAGGAAGACTTGAAACCATATAACTGTGTGCAAATTAGTTTTGGTCAAACTGAAGACCAGGTTTTTTAAAAACTAATTTTCAATATTGGCAGGCTCTTCTCACAAAGAAAACTGGTGCAACACAATCTTCCTCTTCACCAGGCTGACTCTAGATGAATAAAGTTTTAGCAAGGTGAATAAAAGCATAATGGTCCACAAGGTGTAAATTTACAAATTTGCATTAATAAATCTCTTTTTTAACAGGAAAACAAAAATTGCTCGATCATGTTGATGAGGTGCCAAATATCGTACACTAAGGAGAACGTCTGATTGGGTGTGATGGTCATGAGTGATATGTCATTCACATATGACCCATTCAAAAAAAAAGTCATTTAAATGAACAAACATTGTTGATGCCTCTGATAGCATTACATCTTTTCAGTATCAAAAACCTGTGACCAAATATTTGTGATCTCCTCAATGCCCACTAAACCCATTCTTCCTATAAAAAAATAATTAAAGAATTAAAGGTGCACTTTCATTTATAGTTTACCAATTCTTTTAAAAAGTAAAAAAAAGTAAAGCTGGCGACCATAGTCGAGGGTGACCAGAAAGCTCCCTTTTCAATAACTACTACACTGAGGTGTAGAGGAGGGCGCTACTCCTTTCTCTGGATTACTCCACTTTACCCTTGATACATACCCTATATTGCCGAGTGTTAAGTAAGGAGGTATCAAGCACCATTTTTAAAGTCTTTGGTATGATGTGACCTGGGATTGAACCCAGGTCTCCCAGACCATTGGCAAACACTCTACCCACTAGGCCAATGAGAGTCTTGTAAATTAGTTATGTTTTTGTAATTTGATATTCAATTAATTTTTTGTGGGGTGACTTGAAATTGAATTTGGTTAGAAGGGGTCGATCAAGTAAAATGTTAACGAAACCTTTCTCAAGATCTACATTTTCCTTTTTCAATTCATTTTCTCAAGATGTTAATATCTGTCTTCTTCATCTTTGTGTTCTCTTTCCGACTGATTACTTCTTCTTTTTCCTTGTCCAATTTTTCAGAATTTATTCCATTGTTAAGTCTTTTAATAATTGCAAACAAGTCAACAGTTTTCTATTTTGTTCTTTTAATATGTGGGTAAATTTGCCATTTCGTAAAATTGTAGAAAAAACAGTTGACAGACGTATAAAAGCTGGTAAATTAGTTATGTTTTGTAATTTAATATTCAATTAATTTATTTAGGGGTGACTTGAAATTAAATTTGGTTACAAGGAGTGCATCAAGTAAAATGTTAGAGAAACCTTTCTCAAGATGTTAAAAATTCCTGTATTCTTCATCTTTTGTTGTGTCCTCTTTCCAACTGACTTCTTCTTTTATTAATTTTTCAAGATTTATTCAATTGTTAATTCTTTCAATAACTGCAAACCAACCAAAGATTTTCTGTTTTGTTCTCTAGGATAAATTCACCATTTAATAAAATTGTAGAAAAACTGTTGCCAGAAGTATCAAAGCTGATAAATTAGTTAAGTTTTGTAATCCAATATTCAATTAATCTATTTAGGGGTGACTTGAAACTAAATTTGGTTACAAGGGGTGTGAAGCATTAAGTAAAAAATTTTAGAAGTCCTAATCTATAAGATCATTTACTTTCTTGATGTTGTAAATGTTGGCTTAGGTGTCACCGGTGGTTGCTTCATGCCAGATTTCCAAATGTCCATGGATCTTTCTCACAAGACTAACACGCACTTCTTTTTATTTGCTTTCTTTGTGTCATACGAGCTAAGAGTTTGGTAAATAACTGAACATAGTATAATGTCTATACTCATTTATCTACTTTTCTTCAAACCTCCATATCTCGTATATCCTGATTATATCTCTTGTTCTTCTTCACTGAAATTTATATTTCTATCACACTATTTCAATCGGTTGAGATTGAACTGGCAGCATAAGGGCTATCATTGAAGAAAATGAAGTTTGTGATCCAAGCTCAAATTCTGGATATAATTTTGCATCATATTCACAACATCTTTTTTTGTGTAAGAATCACCAAAAAATAATATCCGGGATATGACACTGTACTGGAGACTTTAGTTCTGGAGATCTTGCAGTTTTTTTTGGGGGGGGATATCAAGTACCCCTTCATTGTCATTACTCCCAGATTCTCTCTGACCAGAGTGCAAGTACCTATTGGAGTCCCATCAATAGATTAAATAGATCTGTTTAAAAATAATTTGTATTTGATAGGAATACTTGATGCCATATAATTGTATATTATATCAAGAATAGCTACTTGAAGCTATATCTGTTAACTAAGGATTATTGTAAGTTACTTGAAACCATATAACTTGTATTAATGATTTTTACTTAATATAAATAATTACTTTAAGCTATATAATTATTAGTATTAGATAGGAATACTTCAAACCATACAACTGTGTGTAAATCATTAGTATTGGATTGAAATATTGGATATCAAATAACTGTGTGCAAATAACTTTAAAAAAAGAACTACACAAAAATCTAAATCTAAATGTACAAAGAATGCAATTCTCTAACCTATAGACAAAAAATAGCCCAAGACAGTTTAATATGCTGTTAAAATCAATCAATAAACCAACGATAATTGAGAAGGAAAAACACTACAATGCGGACTACATTTGGAATTCAGAGATTTTTGTATTTGTTTTAGTTTAAAAATAATTTTGAAAAATAAAGCAAAGCATAAAATCAGGGACTAGTTGAACACAGAATTAGTTTGGTTTGGTTTCATGGCATATCAACCATTGTTGGTTATTCAATGCCAAATCCTATTTTTACATATACATTAGTAAATGATTTGTAAACACATTTTGTTAATGATCAAACAGTTCAGTTTTGTAAAATTCAGTTTAGCATAAGTCAACAAAATTAAATGGTTCCAAGTATTGCTATGTATCACTAATAGTTCAATTAAACATCATTGTTTACACACAGTTAAATAATCAAACAATTCTATTTCTAACAATTCAATTTAGCATAAGTCAAAGTTAAATGGTTCCAAGTATTGCTATGTATCACTAATAGTTCAATTAAACATCATTGTTTACACACAGTTAAATAATCAAACAATTCTATTTCTAACAATTCAATTTAGCATAAGTCAAAGTTAAATGGTTCCAAGTATTGCTATGTATCACTAATAGTTCAATTAAACATCATTGTTTACACACAGTTAAATAATCAAACAATTCTATTTCTAACAATTCAATTTAGCATAAGTCAACAAAATTAAATGGTTCCAAGTATTGCTATGTATCACTAATAGTTCAATTAAACATCATTTGTTTACACACAGTTAAATGATCAAACAGTTCTATTTCTAACAATTCAATTTAGCATAAGTCAACAACTTTAAATGGTTCCAAGTATTGCTATGTATCACTAACAATTCACTTAAACATCAGTCATTTGTTTACACACAGTTAAATGATAAAACAATTCTATTTCTACCAATTCAATTTAGCATAAGTCATTTGTTTGTACTCAGTTAAAACGTCGAACAATTCTATTTGACCCATTGATAGGACCTTATCAGGAGCAACTACTCTGGGCTAAAGTGGACCTGGGACTGATGGCAATGAAGGAGTACTCCACCTTCTCCAAAGCTTCAGCATTACAGAATCCCCACCATCAGACTTTTTAGTGTCATATCCAAGACAGTTGTTGGGGGGGGAGGTCTTACCCCTCTGCAGAGAAGCAGTCGGTGCATTATATAGTCTCAGTCAACTGGGCTGAGTACAGAATTAAGTGGAGGAATAGAGGATGAGGAGATCTCAAAGTAGTTTGACTATCAAGAAGAGAGCTTTTTTGGTTTGAATTCATGTTGCATATTGACCTCCGACCCGGCCGGGCTGTCAAAATAGGAAATGCACCTGTGTAAATAACAGGTACATCCAGTCGAGGAATATCAGGATATATAACCTTGACCGTGGACAGGTTGAGTGAGTGTGATTTGTGATGCCCACAAGAAGAAGGTGGGCGTTGAACTATTATATAACTCAGTGCACAGGAAATTCAATCAGTTGGGGATCAGACGAGTTGGAAAGAAACGGGGTTATGGCCAATAGAGTGGGGGTCAATATGTTGCAATTCTGTTTGGTCTCCAACTGCCTCTCACACACAACCCTTTCAAATAAAGTGAAAGGTATATTTTTCTAAGAACTGTGTCACTCGTCTTTATTGTGTCGTCATTATGATTCAGCATGCATATGCAGATGTATATGTATTATGTGTTTGTATACTTGGTCATGGCTATACAACATTCAGAGTTTTCCTTCTCCTAGACTGGTTGCTTCATCAAAGTTAAAGGTTCAGTCTGCCCTACTATTCACCCTTTGCTTGAGAGAGAAGAGTTGGTAGCATACCTTTCCCAAAGACATTAACTCTATGTGAAATGCAAACTGCCTCACCTCCAGGAATTCAATTCAAGTCCTCATGTCCATTTGTTATGACAGTAACTGTTACATGACTTTTTGCTTGTTGGGTGCTTCTAACATTAAATCTGTTATAATTAAGAAAGAACACACATTTTCGTTGACTCTCTTATATATTTATCCTCCCATTCATATTTATTAGTCTCAGTGTGTTCACATTTTTATCTTTATTGATCTATCTCATTTTATTCATATCTATCAATCTCAACCTGTCTATATCAGTTTTTTAATAAATTTCTCTTTTTATTCATATTTGTCATAGTCAGTTTATATTTTTCACTCTATTATAGTCTTCACCTGTTTGGTTTGGTTTTATGACATATCAACCCTTGTAGTTTATTCAATGCCAAATCCTGTTTATATTTTACTACTGTCAAAAACTTTAGGAACTCAATCATCTTTTGGGTGTCCTCGTGGCGTAATACTGAAAGTGATGGACTGCGGAATCATAGTAAGCGAGTTCGTACTCCAGTCGTCACTTTTGGAAAAATCCCCTTGGGAAAGATATGAACACCCTTATCCTCCCAACTATGGGTTAAAAAGTACCACGACTGTTCTTCTAATGGAATGGCTTTGGCATTAAATAACCTACAAAGGTTGATATGCCATAAAAAAAGAAACCAAACCAAACCTAAAGTACTCACACAAATATATAAGAAATATTTCAGCACAAAAATTTTCTCATGCTTTCTTCATTCAACTTCTGAAATTCCCCCAAAAAGGAAAAGTAAATCCCTTATTTATGGCATCAAAAAAAAAAAATGTAATTATAATTTTAATTAAAGTAAATTTAAATTTTTATCAAAGAATCCACCTCAAACATTTCTTACTGTGGAGAAAATTCTCAGCATCCTTTGTTGTAATTTATAAAAGTATGTTCATGGAAGGGATTCACAAACAGTGTGTTAATATGTAAACAACTCTTGCTTATTCAATTGCAAGTTTAGCTTTTATTATGAACTTAGAGAAACAACTCAGAGTGATCCAAAACTTTTGGTTGGGATTGAATATATATATATATATCATCATCATCATCATCATATCGCGCTGGTAGCATGGATATCCCTGACCCTCTCTCGCCACTCCTCCCCATCGTTCATCACCCTAGGTAGGTCTTCAGGACAACATCCCGTATCCTCACATAGCTGCTGAATGTACGTTTGTGCTGGTCGTCCTGCTTTTGCGCGGCCATGTGTGGGGATCCATAAGAGTACATCTCTTATGAGTACATCTTTGCTTCTCCAGCAGTGTCCTGCATGTCTGGTTCGTCTAACTTGAATAGTTTTCGTGATAGGGGGCAGGTGGCTGTACAGTTGGTGTCTTGTGGGGTGTTGCTGCCAGGACTTGTTCAGGATTGCACGCAGCATTCTTGTGTAATTGCCATCTAGCTTCTTCTCCAGCCGTTTTGTTAGGGTGTCTCAAAATAGATGTGACCCATTAATATGATAATGATGTATTATTGAGACAAGTGCAGTGGTGGTCATTTGGAACATGTCCTGTAAAACATGCATCCTTTGAGTTAGAGACATCAGTTCAATGTTCTTTTAATTTTCATTTCATCAGTTTCCAGGACATGCAATCTTTTTTTGAGTTTCTTATCTCAGTAATAAATCATTATCATATTCATGAATTGCATCTATTTAGAGACAGTTTTGAATGATTTTGCCTCCAAATAAGTAGTGATGCAAAATATTTTTTCCTCTCTCACATCCAAGGCAATGTCATCAAGGATTAATAGTTGTTATATTATACTATTTTCAAATCTGTAACAAAAAAGAACACAACATTATTATAAGTAGAGTTATTAGCAGTCACATGGGTCCTATGTATATTGAGACACCCAGCATATGTATATTTACTGAGTGGGCAGAAATAATAGAGCTGTCACATGGGTCCCATGTATATTGAGACACTATATATGTTAAAATTTGTAAGTGCATAGTTTGCTAGGAACATTTTTAAATGAGCTGAAGCTCATTTATTTGAATACTGTTAATTGTTTCAAGTATTGCTATCTCTGTGCACAACCTTCTAGCACCTGTAAGATAAATAATGGTTAAGTGCTTGTTTGCCACAAGAGCAATTTGAAGAATATGGCCAGGACAATCATATAAACACTAGGGCTTGACATGATGGGTTGATTGCCCTGTCTAGCCCCGTAAAGGCTAAAGGGGAGTGTTGCAGATCATGTGACTACAGTGGTTGTTGGATTATGGACTGCTCAGCCACCAGAATCTTCTCCTCAAAGCATAATGGGCCAACACCTACAGCCAACAGGTGGCCTTCTTGGTGCAGGTCTTACCTCTCTGTAGAGGTGCAGTTGACATATACAGTCCTATCTGACAGGGCAGTCTTCATTTTTGCATGTGTTCTACTTGTAACCATTCAATTTAACATCAGTCAGTAAAATTAACTGGTTCTGAATATTGCTATGTATCAAAAAAAAAAATTCAATTAAACATCAGTCATTTGTTTGCACTCAGTTTAAATAGTCAAACAGTTCTATTTGCTCCTTAGACAGGACCCTGTCAGATGCTACCACCTGGGAGCAATGGCAATGAAGGGGTTCTCTGCATTCCCCAAAGCTGGAATATCACCATCAGATTGTTTAATGTCATTGGTGTCATTTTGATCTTGAGTTCAGCATATTAACCACTGTGCCACGGAGATTCCCCTAGTTACAAAGAGTACATTAACCACTGTGCCACGGAGATTCCCCACTGGTTACAAGGAATGCGTTAACCATTGTGCCATGGGGATTCTACTAGTTACAAGGAGTGCATTAACCACTGCGCCACGGAGATTCCCCTAGTTACTAAGAGTGCATTGACCACAGTGCCACGGAGATTCCCCACTGGTTAGAAGGAATGCATTAACCACTGTGCCATGGGGATTCCCCTTGTTACGAGGGCATTAACCACTGTGCCTTGGGGATTTCCCCTGGTTATAAGGAATGCATTAATAAAAAGTTGGAGAAGTCAATTCCAATCCTGTATGAGGCTGTTTATATTTTGTGACTGTTTATATTTTGAGAAAGGCATGAATCCATCTCTTCTCCTTCAAAGCTATGGGTAAATACTAAAGTAGACTCGGTTCTTTAAATTTGGTATGGCAGCTGGTCTAGGAGAAGGAAAATCAATCTAAACTAGCTATATTTTACTTAAAAATTGACTTTGTATTGCATCCTGCAAGTTATAGAGCAGTTAGATATATACATACATTTTTTTCACACATTAAGCTAATCTATTTTTGTATTACCTTTAGATAAAAACATCAACTAACAGCAAAGATTGAAAGAAATGAGGAAAAAATGAAAAGATACAGGAAGAGCAGAGACATCAGGTAATAAATAACTATAATTGTCAACTGCCATGGAATTTCCCCAGATCCAGGTAATGGGAAAAAGAAGAGAAGAAAATACAGACAAAAGATGAGAGAAGGGAAGAGGTTTGTGATAATGGATAATTTCAGTTGTCAACTGCCATGTAATTTCCCTAGATCTAACTAATAGGATAAGGGAGAAAAGATGAAGATGGAGGCAAAGAGAAGAGAAATGAAGTTGTGGATGATCTTAGTTGTCAGCATCAGTAGAATTTCAACGGATCCAGCTTTTGTAGGATTATTTAATAAAGATTAATGATTATCCCAGGGATTATTTAAAACTAGGTGATACCTGAGAGCCTTGCTAATACCCATTTATCTCTATCATGTATTCCTAATGCCAATATATTCTATTTTACCCTGGAATGAGCAGAATTCTTGGCTTAAAGAAAGAAAGAAAAAAGTCCATGAGTCAGTCTGGTGACGCAGTCCCTAAAGAAAAAACCAATCATCAACGTCTGGTCAACATGTGCTCTATTCTCAAGCCTCTCTCCCCAAATCAAATCATGGACCCCCAAGGGTCATTTGTCATTTATACAAGTTGTTGCGCAATGAATTTACAATATTTCATTACTCAATTTATTTTCCCTTGCTCAAGAGGGTGAGTAAGATGCAAGGTCTCTGGGTCAATATTAATGAACACAGTCGTGTTCCTAATAACACCCCAGTGAGTTAGCAAGGTTCCCACAATCACTCCCTAGACACAATTTTGGCCCATGAACCCAAACCACATGTCTGGCACCTGTTAATCACTATGTTAATAGCAAAGGTCTACTGTATCAGGTGGGTGGATGGGTTTAAGTATATGTATGTCATCATCCTATACCTTCCGAACATTTATTGTTCTTTGGAATTATTTTACTTTTCTTGTGTTTGTTTACTTTCTGTCACATTATTTTGACAATTTGTTATTTCACTTTGTTTTCTCTGAAATTCTTTTGCCATCACACTCAATTCCTTTGTGGCTTCTCTTTCTCTTTTGTTTATTTCTTTATGTCTCAGGCTTTCTCTCTCTCTCTCTCTCCCTGGTAAATCTCTTTTTTTTTCTCTAATCAGGTAATTATTTCCCCTTCTTACTATGACTTTATAAAGGAGATAGTAAGATGAGCCCCAGGCAAACAGCAGACATTATACTTCAGATTTCTCAATCTCTCTTTTTTTTCTTTTTTTAATAGATTACTCTTCCTTCTCTATTATCTCTATTATCTCTCTCTCTCTCTCTCTCTCTCTCTCTCTCCTTTTCTCTCCTCACTCAATCTCTTCCTTTTCCTTTTTAATAGATTCCTCTTTCTCTCTCTCCTCAATCAATAATCTCTTTCTTTTTCTTTTTTATAGATTTCCTTTCTTTCTTTATTCTGCATTCTAATTTTCTCTTTCTTTCTTTCTTTCTTTCTTTCTTTCTTTCTTTCTTTCTTTCTTTCTCCCCTTCCCACAAAAAATATCTTCCTTTTTCTTTTTTTAGATTCTTTTTCCTTCCTCATCTATTCTCTCTCTCTCTCTCTCTTTGTCTCCCTCCTTATTCAATAATCTCTTCCTCTTTCTTTTTTAGATTCCTTTTCCTTCCTCATCTTCTATTCTTGCTTTCTTTCTTCTCTCTCTCTCTCTCTGTCTCCCTCCTCACTCAATAATCTCTTCCTTTTTCTATTTTATGGATTCCTTTTCCTTTTCTATCCACCATTCTTTTTTTCTTTCTCCGCATTCAATAATCTCTTGAATTTCATTTCTGATTTTTTTCACCTCTTTCTTCTTTTTTCTCTTCAACAACTTCCATGACTCAAGTAGTTTTCCCCAATGGTTCATTTTTTTCTTCCTCACCTAAACCCTCTTTTCTTTTCTTCCACTCTATCGCTAATTCTTTCTGGCTTGTTGATGGGACTTTGAATATTATGACTGAATTCTCTGCTAAGGGACAAGACTTGCTCCTAAAATGGTGTCTAGAGTATGACACTCAACTGCATTTTATGGCAAGGCTCCAGTTCTAGAGCTCTGAGGAGTGTGGAGTACTCCTTCATGACCATTACTTCCAGGTCCACTGTGACCTGGAGTCATAGTACCTGTTAGGGTCTTGTCTATGGAGCAAATAGATCTGTTTGAAAGTTATTAGTATGGAATTCGAATACTTGAAAACATATGAATGCGTGCTAGTTATTTGTACTAAGAATACTTGAAACTATAATCTTTTTTTAAAGTTTTATTAGTATTAGCTACTTGAAACCACATAACTGTGTGCAAACAAATTATTAAATAGAAATAATTACTTGAAACCATATAATTGTGTATAAATTCTTAGTATTATATAGGAGTACTTGAAAACATACAATTGTGTGCAAACAAATTATTATTGGAAATGTTACTGGAAACCCTATAATTGTGTATAAAATTATTATTATTTGATAGGAATACTTAAAACCATATAAATGTGAGCAAAAAACTCTTAAGAAGCAACTTGAATGTGATTACCTAATATTCATATTTACCGACCCCTCTGCTTGGATAGGATATGACACAAGGTCAATTTTTTAAGTGGTGTTTAACAGGTTTGAATTCAGAGTTTTCCTTCTCCTAGACTAGTCGCCTCACCAAGGCTGAAGAACATAGTCTTCCCTACTATTTTACCCACAGAGAATAATTGGATTCATACCTTTCCCAAGGGTATTAGTGCTATGTGAAATCCAGGATTTGAACTTGTGTCGCCGTGTCCATTTTCTACGACGCTAACCATTACACCACGGGCGATTCCCTAATATCTAGGCATAAAATATTCTAATACAGTTTGACATGCCACTAAAATCAATCAATCTGTTACATATTTGACCTTTGACAGGCCATATAAGTTTGTGGATTTCAACAACAGGATCCATTTGTGTCTAAAGGTAAATAAAAAACAGCAGAAATGCTGCATGAATTGTGTTAGTCGGATGCCAGAAGTAAGAGGAGTAACCTCAAGGTGTGTGGCTGTCCAAAAAAGATATATTGATGGAAGTTTTCAACCCTGGAGTAGTGGGCAGAGAGTACAGCAGAGAAGAGACAAGATGTCACACTGTTCTAGGTGCTGGCCTGGCAGGGGGCCAGATGAACCCAGGTTGAGAGATAGATAAAAGTCTAAATGTACAAGACTCGTAAATGTTGAAAACAAGTATGATCCTAGAAGAAAATAGGTGAGCCTAGCAGAGGCCTCTGTAGTGAATTGACCTGTACCAGCCTTGTGGAGTCAGAATGAAAAAGAAATGATGACTAAATGTTTTAAGTGTCTCTTACTCTATCTCAACTTGGTGTAAATCTTTGTGAATCCCTGTCTATCTCAACTCACTCTCCATGCAACCATTTGATATCTTTCATAATAAAGAAGGGATGAATATTCTTATGAATAAGTGTTGACGTCCTTTCCTTCTCTCAGTATACAACAAATCTAATTCCTACTTTATTTCTTCTTATTCCTCCCTGTTTCACATGTCCATCCTCTCTTTTTCATTCTTTTTCCATCCTTAATTCTTCATTCTTCTCCCTCTTTTTTGTCCTCTCTTCCTCTTACTCTTCTTCAGCTATATTTCACAATATTTACCTTTCTCTTTTTATTCTTCAATTCCTACATCTCTGTCTCTCTCTTTCAGATTCTCAATTTTCTTTTCTCTTTCTTTTATTTCTTTCTTTTTCCATTCTCTTTTCTTCCTTCACCTAATTCTTATTCTCTCTCTCTCTCTCTCTCTCTCTCTCTCTCTCTCTCTCTCTCTCTCTCTTCCTTCCTATCATTACTAATATTGCCAACCTCACTTTCTAATATTTTTCCCTTTTTTTTTCTCTTTCAATCCATAATTCATTATGCTCTCTTCAACACCACTGGTTTCTTTTAATCTCTCTTTTAATTTTTTCTCTCTCTTTCATTTCCTTCTTTCTCCCTTCCTAACTCTTCCTCCTACTCCTCCTGGTTTTTCTTTTGCTCTTTTTCTTTCTCTCTCTTGTTTCTTTTATCACTAATTTATCTAAATTTCCTTTCCCTATTTTCCTATATTCTCTCTCCTTCACTCTCTCTTATTTCTTTGACCAACTCTTTATATGCAGTTTACTCTCTCTTTCTCTTCTTATTGTCCTCCTCTTTCATTTCCTTTGTCTCTTTGTCTTTCTCTTTTTAATTTCTCTGAATTTTCTCTCTGTACCCCTCTGTTCTCTCTCTCTCTCTCTCTTTTTCACTCCTTTTCACTTTTATCCTCTCCCTATTTTTTTCTCTCTCTCTCACTCTCTTTTGTTTCATCATACCTTTGTCTCTATATAATCCAGTTCTCCTTCCCCATTCCTCTTACTCTCTTCTTTTGTCCTTTTTCTTCATCCACTTCTCTTTCTCTATCCTCTTGGTTCATCCTCTATTTGGCTGTCTCTACTCTAACTACATCTCCTTTATTTTCCAACACTGTCCCTCTTTCTCTCTTTTTCACTTATTTTTCTTTCAGCAGCTCTATTTCTGTAAAGTATAAACTTTACTTCATCTTATTTTCTGACTCTCTCTCATTTCATCATCTCTTTGTATTTCTTCCTCTTTCTCTGATTTGTCTACTTTTCCTCCCCTGCCCTCCTCTTTCTCTCTCCTTTTTCTTTTATCAATTCTCTTTCTTTTTTCATTTTATCAACTTAACCTCTCGCTATTCTCTTCCTTCTATTTCTCATTTTATCACCTCTTTCTTCCTCTCCCCAATTTATCTGCTTTTCTTGTCCCTATTCTTTCCTTCACTCCCTCTATTTTTCACTCTTCCTTTTTTTCTTTTTTTCTTTCTTTCTCTCTTTGATTTAGTTTTCCTCTCCTTATTCTTTCTTTTGTTCTTTCTGTCCAACTAGAAATTCTGTATTTCTGGAAAGGAACCAAAATTGTAATGATACAATGGTAACTATTAGAAGGGAACCAAACCATGCAGTCAGGGTTGGGGGGGGAGGACTGTTCAAAGCTTTGACTTGGCCGAGACACAAACTTGATGGAATGTTTGATTATCTGACAACTTGAAAGCAGTAATTACTCAACACAGATCAGTTAATGTTGGCCTTTGTTATGAGTCGTGATACGATTACTCAACCTTGAACTGATTACTTGCTGGGGAGGGTCCTGGTGACATACAGACAAGGCCATGGCCCTGGCATACTATTTCTCTTTGGATGATTTCTTTGCATCTGGAATAGATTTACAAGGTTTAGGACAAATGGCAAAAGTTCTCTCTTATTTTCACATTAGTGAGAGTAGAGAATTTCTTCATTCTTATAGAGAGAGAGATAGAAAAGGGAAAACAAACACATAAAGGTTTGGTTTGGTTTCTTTGTTTAATGGCATATCAACCTTTGTGGGTTATTTAATTCCAAAGCCACCCATCTAGAAGAACAGCAGTGATGCTATTTAACCCATAGCTGGGAAGATAGGGGGTTCATATCTTTCCGAAGGATATTTGTCTGAAAGTGAACGTAATAGCATGACTGGGGTTAGAACTTGCTTACTACGATTCCACAGTTGAGTGCTTTAACCATTACACCATGAGGACACCCCCTACATACACATAAAAACACAACCATACACACACACACACACACACACACACACACATATATATATATATATATATATATATATATATATATATAAAATATTATTAATTTCTAGCTTAGAGTATCACAACAGTGATCATCAGGTAAGATTTGTTGACTAATCTTAACTGATGAAGCCCTGTTGGCAGGGACAGTAAAATATGCTGACTTTACCTCTGTGAGGCCACCTGTTGACCAGAGATGGTGATATGTTATTCTAGAGGGCAGGATTCTGGTCAATGAGCAGCCCATGAAATAACAAGCAAAGGAGTTATTTGACATGCAACACTCAATTTACTGGGTTGGAAAGGCAGTCAGAGAAGCCCAGACTGATCAATCAGCCCCTCATATCAAGCCCTAGCACCCATATAATTGTCCCAGCCATATTCTTCAGATTGCTCTTCAGACAAACAAGTACCCAACCCTATTTTATCTTACAGGTGCTAGAAGGTAGTGGTTGATGGTCAATGGTGCTGAGGTAGTAATAGTTGAAACTATCTCAGCTGTGCAAATAAATCATTAATATCAAACAGAATTATAAATGTTAGATAGCAATACTTGAAACCATTTAACTGTGTGCAAACAAATGAAGTCTGGCATGTTTAGAAAGATTACAACAAACTCTTTGCTTACAAATAAAATATATTCATAAGACACACACACACACACACACACACACACACACACACACACACACACACACACACACACACACACACACATATATATATTAAATAACCCATATAAGTTGATATGCCATAAAACACAAACTCACCTGATTATCAGTGACACTCAGAGTTGTGAGTTAATAATCTTATTTACTTTTCATTTTTTAATATTGTTATATTTGCTGAACACTTGTTTCTAACTGAATCTATTGCTATTCTAATTTTTACTTGATAGTGAGCCTTCTAATAAATATATATATATATATATATATATATATATATATATATATACATGGTGAATTAAATAAGTTTCCAGACTTTTTTGTACAGGCATTTGAAATTGTCGTAGATTCTTGAAAATTCCCTATGTTATTGCTATACATCTTATGAGATGACTGACCAATTTTTATGATTTCAGCTTCAAATGAATAGCTACAGCAGCAATTGGAATACACCCTACTAAAGCCTGATTGGCACAGCTGGTGAATTTCAGAAATGCATTCTGAACATGAGGACACTTTAAAAAAACGATATGCAATAAAATTCTGTTTTAAACTTGGAAAAAATGCCACAGAAACGTATGGAATGCTTCAGACTGCTTTTTGACCATCTTGCATGAATTGAGCCTCAGTTTTTGAGTAGCATAAGAGATTCAAGCAAGGCAGGGGGTCTGTGAGGGATGATGAGAGATGTGGGAGGAGTAAAGAAGTCGACAGACCAGAGATGATTGGCCAAAGGGTTAGGGTTAGGGTTACTATGTTCAAGTTTTAAGGGAGTTCAGGAAGAGATTCTGTCGGAAGAGGCCAGCACTCTTCAAATCGGGTCAGTGACATTTCCAGCTGGACAATGCACCAGTCCACAACTCCATCCTTGTCGCAGACTATTTGACCAAGATGGGCATCAAGACAGTTCCTCAGCCTCCCTATAGTCCAGACATTGCTCCCTGTGACTTTTGGTTATTCCCTAGGCTCAGAGGCTGTCATTATGAGACAATCAAGATGAAAGAGGCTGTGACGAAGGTCATTGACATGCTCACACAAGAGGACTTCTATGGGGCCTTCCAGAAGTTGTTGGAATGGTATAACAAGTGCATTGCAGCTGGAGGAGATTACTTCAAAGGGGACTAGAGTTTCATGTGTGTACTATCAATAAAAGTGCCCATACGAAAAAAGTCTGGCAACTTATTTAATGATCTTTGTATATATATATATATATATATATATATATATATATGGAAGTAAATACTGGAATTGAATCCGACAGTATAAAGAAAATAGAAAAACAAAGTAATCATGATTAATTTATCATAATGAAAAGTCAAAGTTAAAACATTTTGGTTTTAGTAAATCTTCATCAGTACTTTAAGATGGTGAAAAAGTGTTGCTAGAAAAACAATGGATGTTTTAATAAAATGAAATAAAATAACCATATTTACCAACCCCTCCGCTCGGGCAGGATATGACACAAGGTCAATTTTTAAGCGAAGTTTAACAGGTTTGAATTCAGAGTTTTTCCTTCTCCTAGACTAGTTGCCCCCCCAAGGCTGAAGAACCTAGTCTGCCCTACTATTTACCAATAGCTGGAGGGAGAATAATTGGATTCATACCTTTCCCAAGGGTATTAGTGCAATGTGAAATGCTATCAGTCTTGTCCAGGATTTCAACTCGTGTCACCGTGTCCATTTCCTACGACGATAACCATTACACCACGGGCACCTCCACAAATAAAAATAAAATAAAATAACAGGAGAGAAGAAAATATATATATACAAAGAAAGATCTTATAATTCATCATTTCAATCTGTTATATCTCCCAGAAGTTCTGCATATTTATACATCATTGCCTGTGCCAATCATATGATAGTTTTTCAAAAAAGAACTCTGAATGATTGGACAGTTATATGATCTGTGACAAAACTAGAACAAAAGCAACAAGACTAGAGGACCATTTCATCAGAATCACCAACTAGTATGACAGAAGGATGACTGCTTCAAACATCATTGCACAACTGAATCAATGTCATGAAAAAAATGAGTCAACTTCCAGAGTGAGGAGAAGACTCTGTGAAGCGGACCTATATGGCAGAATTGTTGTCAAGAAAGCACATCAATGTTTTTAAGGCTCCAGTAAGCCCAGATGCACAAAGACTTGATAATGTAGCAGTGGAATAAAGTCCTTCACACTGATGAATAAAAGTTCAAAATCTCTTGGTCAAATAGGAAAGTCTTTGTGTGGCAAAGGGTTGGTGAAAGAGTTGCAACCTCCTGTATCGCACCAACTGTAAAGCATGGAGGAGGCTCTGTTATGGTGTGAGGGGATTTTGCCAATTGCTGAGTCAGAGATTTGCACCAGGTGAAGGGCAAACTAAATCAGATAGGTTATCACAGCATACTGCAGCATCACATGATCCCATCTGTAACGTGTCTTATGAGTCAAGGCTTTATACTCATGCAAAATAATGACCAAAAGCATACTAGTAAAATTTGCCTGGGGTACATTAAAAGCAGTGAGGAACAGTATGTCCTTCAACTGATATCTTGGCTGGCACAATTAGCAGACTTAAATTCCATTGGACTGATGAGGAATGAACATGAAAGGTGCCTCATCTCTGGCAACTCTTGCGGGAAAGTTGGGCAGAACTATGTTCAGTTTACCTCCAGATTTTGGTGGAAAGAATTCTGAGAACCTGTGAAGCAGTGATAGTGGCCAAGTGCGGTCAGTTTGATGAATCAAAAGTTTAAGAAATTTTTTTGTGTTTTTTGGTTTAGTTTGTATTTAATGTGGCTCTGGAAGACTTGTATTTAGTATAATAAATAAAACAATTGTTGTGCTTAACTTGTTTCATTAAAATTACTTTTTTAGGAAGAGAAATAAATTTTTTTAAGAGTGGCCAAATACTTTTGATAGGTAGTGTGTATATATATATATATATATATATACATATATATATATATATATATATAGGGTCATTCAAAAAGTTCTCAACTACACCCTGATTTTAGGTTTGTCACACACCTTTCACCTTTGGGGTTCACATGTACAGAAATTAAGAAAGAAATCTGATTTAGTTTTTTAGTTTTATAAGTGGTAGTGTATTATCACAAGAAAAATATTGAGTTTTGGCTATTCTTTTTGAATAATCCTTGTATATAATATCTGTTTTGTGCATGTATAACAGTGTAACATAAAGATATTTGTACTGACAACCACACAAAATTTAACTATGAACTATCAAAGTAAATATTGACCCATCTGATACATATGCTGTCAAGTTAGAAGGAACCCTTTCATCAACCAGGCAAGGACCTTAACCCTTTCATGAACCTTATACAGGATCAAAGGAGTTATGTTCTCTTTAATAACTGCCAGGAAATCACAGTGTATCTGTCAATGTCTGAGTCTGGGATTAAACTTCTTTTGAGCTGCAGATAGGCACCGCTAAACAAACTGTTAATCTTCTTCCAAGTTTCAGAGTTGCTATTCCAACATGATCATTCTTCTGTGTTAGTTTTTCATGTACTTATAAAATCAGTTATACAGTCCATATCTAAGAAATGCTCTGAAAGTAATGCCTCCTATTTATTTTAAAAGGTACAGGGAGCACAATTCCACCATTGGATAGAGCAATTTTTCCACACAGTCTCCACCACTGACCTTGCATTTTCCCAAGAGATAAATGAGAACATACCAAACGTACTCAAAAAAGCACCACTCTGAAAATACTGCTTTCTATTGCATCACACTGCCCAACAACATCAGAGGCAGATATTGGTGATATGGCA
Organism: Sepioteuthis lessoniana; assembly: GCA_963585895.1. Taxonomy (NCBI): domain Eukaryota; kingdom Metazoa; phylum Mollusca; class Cephalopoda; order Myopsida; family Loliginidae; genus Sepioteuthis; species Sepioteuthis lessoniana. Next base: position 62,524,954 of record OY757936.1, read on the forward strand.
GTAGAGATTGAATCTTCTGGCTAATAAACTGTAATTCTTTTTTACTTTGTTACAGAGAGCAGCTTACCAGCAGTCTGGGAAAAATGATATGACAAAAGAGTGTAAGAACAAGAAGGAATTATTGTCCTTGTTCCAGAATGGCATAAACACACAGCCAGCAGTATTTTCATACAAAACGATGAAGGCCATAACTGCTGGTAAGTAACACACATTATCCAAACTGTTCTCACAAAGGCACATGTTTCAGATCAGTTTATATTCTACAATTACCTATATTCTGTAGAATAACAATAACATATACCTCCATAAAGCCATCAAGCGTCCAGCTGGCAGACAATAATAAAGCAGGTCGTAGCTCAGTGCCGTCCTCCTTACAATGCTAAACTGAAGCTGGTTTATATAATAAAATACTTTCACTTGCTTCCAAATAGCCAATGACGATCTATGCAATGGAATAGTCCACTTGTGCACAATGGGATGCCCCAAAGCACCATAAATAGTTCCCATTCCTCAATCGGGAAAAGAGTTTTCCAGTCCTCACGACTGATCACTCTTTGCTAACGCAATTAATTACTCTCGGCTATCGCAATTAATTGCCCTACACAACCTGACCAATTCTATATATTCTACATAGTACTGTGAACAAGAAGAAATGGAAGCCAAATAAACTCCATTTTCTCACACCCAGAATGAAGAAAAGCCAGAGAAATTCCTAATGTTTAGAGTACCATGCTCAGGATCTACTCTGATAGTGGCACTTCTGTATAGTCATCTAACCATTTTGTCTCTGAGCTGATGTCATCTCTTTTTGCAACTTTTTTTCATTGTTGTCCCATGCTATTTGATCTTCTTTGCTGGGATGAATAAACAAGATAACATCTTTGTTGTGCACACACTGTTTATTTACCTTTGTGTCTTTTCTTAAAGAACCAACTCTATAAAAAAAGACAGGAATTAGCTTTCTAAGACCACAGATGGAAATTAGGTCTACCCTCTTCTGCAGTTCTTGGCTAACTGATTAACTTTCAAACTATTTTTCTAAACTTTTACAATCCCTTGGTCACTGGTCTGAGATTATCCAATCACAGCTAAATTCTCAAATACTCTCAAAGGTGATTATCTGTCAGTTAAACAGTTTTTGCTTCTGAGACAACAGTTAAAATCTTTTCAAATTATTTAAATGACATGCCAAATAAAAGATTCAATCAATTATTTAAGAGTGCCACTTATGCCTAGGTGGACCAAAACACCAATAAAACATGGAACTCTCAGAGAGTATGTGTCAGTTATGGTTGCTTGTCATATTCACAGTTGTGGGAAAATCTAAAAAAACAAACACTATGCATAAATAAAACAATACAAATATTATACCCCAGCAAGTCAGCCAGTATATATATATATATATATATATATATATATATATATATATATACTACAGAAAGCAGAGTTATGCCAATAAATTCCCCTTAAGGAAAAAATTGCATCAAATCATGCTCATTGATATTTTAATGGGTCATAGTAATATTCATAGGGCACACAATTTTCTTTCACCTTGTTGATAACAGCTTAGGCTGGTTTGGTTTGGTTTCTTTGTTTAATGACATATCAACTTTTGTAGGTTATTTCATGTCAAATAAACCTTGTAGAAGATTAGTGATACAATTTAGCCCACTGCTGGGTGGATAAGGAGATTAATACCTTTCTTAAGTGTATAACTTTGAAAATGAACATAATAGTGCGACTGAAGTTTGAACTCACTTATTCAGGTACCGCTGCTCAACTAGATTACTAAACATGAACTCATGGTAAGAAATTTAACTACAACCAGCAGAAGTGATTCCATATTGTTGTGTACCAGGTCATTCACTATTCTATTGTTCATACTAATTATAATTGTCTAACCTGAAAATATATAACTGGATAAATATTTAATGCCGAAGCCATCCTAGTAAAAGAAGAGTAGTGATACAATTTAATCCAGAGGTGGGGCTTTATTTGTCTCTGCCTCCCACAAGACATGACTTGACACAAGGTCAATGACCCAAAGGTCAATTATAGTGGGGATTTAAAGGAGGAGAAGGTCGGGCATGAGCTGAGGCTCGAGCCCTGCTTGACTATGCTCGTCATCGGCCAACTCAATGCAATGTGGTACAGATGAGCCTAGCTGGACATGGACCCAAATCTGGGTCCAGATACAGATGCCTGATTATAGTTTAAATTGGACAGTAAGGTCCAGTGCTATACAAAGGTGACAAATCCAGAGGTGGGGGTTGGATAAGAAAGTTCATAGCTTTCCCCAGGGGTATTATTCCAAATGTTAACATAATAGCATGACTGGAGTTTTAATTTACTTACTTCAAAGCTGCAGTCTAGTATTTTTAGCCATTATGCCTCAGGGATTTTCTGATAGCAACTTAACAGCAGCCTGAGAAAAATGGCATCTGGCATGAAAACAGAACTATATCAATGAATTCTTCCATGTATAAAAAGTATTTTCCCCACTGATGTTCATGAACACTTTTATGGGTCATCATAATGTAGATGAGAGGAGGAGCTTTCAAAGTAATGTTTCGTATCAGTTTTGACACTAATTACAACCGATTCAGGGAGGGCAAAAACAATATAGGATAGAAGTTTTTTCTACACATTCATCCTCATTTTTAAAAGCAATGAAAAAGAAGTCTTCATACTGTACTTACAAAGATTAGTACCATCTGAGATAACCTGATTTTTTAACAGGACTGATGATGGCATCATTGTAAACAAAATTTTCTCTCTTTAATCCAAATTTCATTATGAAAAGATAATGATCAAGATGCACTTCATTTCATGGGTTAACAGCTGTATTAAACTTTAGTTGTATTTTATGGCATATCAAATTTTATGGGCTATTTAATGCCAAATACTGCTTACACACACATATATATACATATGGAGGTGCCTGTGGTATAATGGGTATCATTGTAGCAAATGGACATGGCAACACAAGTTCAAATCCTGGATGAGACTGATTGCATATCACATAGCACTAATACCCTTGGGAAAGGTATGAATCATAAATAGTAGGACAGACTGTGTTCTTCAGCCTTGGTGAGGCAACTAGTCTAAGAGAAGGAAAACTCTGAATTCAAACCTGTTAAACTCTACTTAAAAATTGACCTTGTGTCACATCCTGACTGAGTGGAGGGGTTGGTAAATATATATATATATATATATATATATATATATATATATGATTTGTAAGTAAATAGTTTGTAGGTAACATTATTCTAAACTAAGCAAGTGCTTATTTGTTTGCACACAGTTAAATGGTTCCAATTATTGTTATGCAATACTTTTAATCTTATTTGATATTAATCATTTGTTTGTCCTCAGTCAAATAGTTTCCAAGAACTGCTATTCAACACTAATGATTCTATTTGATGCTTTTTTTTATCATTTAACCCTACTTGACTTTTTGATTTCATCTTATACTACTGCTTTTTTGGAGTTCTTCTAATCTTACTTTTAGCAGCTGACCATATATGAAAAGAAAAAAGAAACCACCAGCCTTCATGGGATGAAGTCAAAATAATAGATAGGGAAGAACATTAGAGAATAAAACATCTTAAAGAAGCAGCATGTATGTTGGGCTATTGTGACCAGTTAAGTAGACCAAGTATAGAGATGAAAACAATATGAAGACCAATAATCAAAAAGGTTTAATAAAAAATTGCAATATGAGTTAAATAAAAATACTATCTAACAGTAATAAGTAGTAATTCATAGTGTTGATAAAATCATTTGGTTTATAAGTCCCAAAAATTCACTCTGAATTGTCCAGTAGGGCATATAGTATTATGAATATAGATGTTTGGTTATGAACATCTAAGTGAAATTGTCTGGAAGTTGCAGGTTCAATTCTCACCACAGGTAAAAATAATAAGGAATACTTACTATAGCTAAACACTTGTACCTTGTTATGATTAATGGAATTAGAACAATTTATCCTCGTAGATTAGATAGAGGGTTTGGTTCGAAGTTACATGTTGGCTCCTAAGTTTAGCAAGAAACATTAGAAGAAGGTCAAAGGACACATCAGCTGAAACATTTTGAATATAACAATAAAGATGAAGACAATAGTCCAAATACTTGCAATGATAAAGATTATGATGCTTCATCCCAAAAATTTAGACAAATGAAATTTTATTTGATAATAATGATAATCCCTAGCAAAAGATTGAACACTTCTATTTAACCCATAGATAGGACCATAACAGGTACTACCACTCCAAGTCAGAGTGGACCTAAGAGTAATATTAATGAAGGGGTACCTCACATTTTCCAAACTCCAAGATTGAAGTTTTACCTTCAGAAGCAGTTTAATGTCATATTTAGGATACACAATGATAAGTGTCGCTTCTTACTCAGCTATTGCCACAACTGAAAAACATTACCCACCGCCTATCTGTGCTCTCATCCACTGTTCGGTCTTAGCAACTGTTTATAAAGTATCAATTTGCACAAAGTTGTATAATTTCAAATAACTAATAATAATAATAATAATAATAACCCTTAGTATATGACTGAACAGTTGTTTGACCAATAGATAAGACCTTAACACATAGAACTACTCCGGGTCAGACTGGACCTGGGAGTAATGGCAATAAAGGGGTACTCCATATTCCCCAATGCTCTAGGACTAGAGCCTCACCATCAGATACAGTTTAGTGTCATACTCAGGATACTTGTTGGGAGTGTGGTCTGACAACTTAACAGAGATGTGGTCAGCATACTCACAACCTCACCTGACAGAGCAGAGTAAATTATATATATTAAGAATACTTACTTGAAGCTATAATTGTTTACTAAGGATTATTATCATAAAATACTTGAAACCATATAAGTCTGCAAACAAATGATGATAATGAAAGAGAATTTTCTGTCTTTATACAACAGGAGAAAGTAGTGCAATGTCGTTATATACTGAGACTATGAAGTTGTCAGGTGATCCTGAAAAGAAAGCATTCTGTTGTTAGAGCTTAGAATATGCTGTCTCCTCAGGATAAGGATATGACCCCCCCCCCTAAAAGAGGTGTTTTGGTGATGACACTAAACTGCAATTGATTCCAGTTCTGGAGATCTAAGAAGTGTGAAGGAACCTTTTATTGCCATTACTCCTCAGTCCATAGAAAAGATAAATAAAGAACATTGTTTGAATTTTATTTTGAATTAATGAAAACTTATTAAGCAAGTGTCTTGCTTAATTAAATGATTTCTGGGGTGGGGGAGTTTATGAGCTGTACTGTGACATCATTTTAAGAGAATTTGAACTCCAATAGTGCTATTATGTTTACTTCCAAGTGCTCTAAGTATAATTGATATCACTGCCAAGTGGAATACTTCAAGCCATATAACTATAAGTGATTTGTATTAAAGATAGTTATTACGAAGGAATACTTACAATAGCTAAACACTTGTAGCCGGTTATGGTTAATGGAATTAGAATGCACTATCCTGATGGATTATGACTCAGTTGGCTGGGGTTGTAGAATACACTGACAGTATCTCTGCTGAGGGGTAAGACTCCCACCCAACGAGTGTCATGGATATGACGCTAAACAATCTGATGGTGAGGCTCCAGTAATTCTTGAGCTTTGGGGAATGCAGAGGACCCCTTCATTGCCATTGCTCCTAAGTCTACTCTGACCTTGAGTGGTAGCACCTGATAGGGTCTTATCTATGGGTCAAATAGAACTGTTTGACATTTAAATAGTGTACTTATGCAAAAATGAATTGTTTGAAATAGAACTGTTGACATTTGGACTGTACTTATGCTAAATTGAATTGTTTGAAATAGAACTGTTTTTACATTTAATTATGGGTAAACAAAAACTGTCTACTTATGCTAAACTGAAATAGTTGAAATAGAACTGTTTTTATATTTAGCTATGTGTAAACAAAACTGGAGTAAGAAAGTAAAGTTGGTGACCTTAGTCAAGGGTGATCCAAAGGATCCCTTTTTCAATAGCTACAACACCAAGATGTAGGGAAGAGTAGTACTTCATTCCCTGGATTGCTCCACTTTACCTTTGATCCTTAACTTATAATGCTGAGTGTTAAGCAAGGCGGTATTAAGTACCATTTTTTGAGTCTTTGGTATGACTCAATCTAGGATTGAAGGCCAGTCTCCTGGACCATTGGCAAACATTCTACTCATTAGGCTAATGGCCCAGAAAAAAAAAAACTTTACTTCAGTTCAATAGAACTGTTTGATCATTTAACTGAGTGTAAACAAAAAATTGTATTTAAACTAATGACTGTTTTTAAACAAAAAATTGTACTAATGCTAAACTGAATTGTTTAAGATTAAGTGAAATCATTTAACTATGTGCAAAAATAGGAGGTCAGGCTTGTTTAAAAATTTTATCTTTAAAATATGTTTAGATATCATATTTAATATATGTATAAAAAGGCTTTTGCATTAAATGACTGACAATGGTTGATATGTCATAAAACCAAACCAACCTCATGGATTAGGAAGAGGGTTTGGTTCAAATTGATGTGGAATGGTAATATTATGGGCAATATGATGCAATCATCCCAACAGTCACTGACAAACTCAATCCTGTTTCACTTTGGACAAGTCCTTATATACACAATAATTCATACATATTCATAAGCCATAGTAACATAAAAACTCAAAACCTGCACATGCATGCTCTTCACATTACAAATGGCTGCTTAATTGAAAAACACATGTAGCAGCAAGTTCTCTTTGCTTCAGGTAAGTCTAAGTTGATACATCATCATCATCACTGAACAAGAGCCTGCATGCAGTACTTGTAAAAATGATTACTGCCACTCAAAAAGTAATAACTCCAATTTTCACCGCAGATACAGGGAGTACTATAAATGTATCAGCTACAACAAGTTGTTAGCTACAAAACATTATATTTCTACAGTCATGACCATTGACTATCAATACATGATAGCAAACATTCCTATCAAATACTAATAATTACTTGGTTTCAAGTAATTATTTCAATCTAATAATAGTCATGGATTCAAGTAACTAATAATAATAATCTTCAGTAAACTGATAGCATCACTATTTTTAATACAAATCATTTACAGTTATATGATATTGAATAGAATCATTACAGATAGATAGGAATACTTGAAATCATTTAACTGTGTGCCAACAAATAAGCTTTAACAACTCATTTAGAAATAATGATACCTACAAACTATTCACTTACTAACCATGTCTATATAAAAATAGGATTTGAGATTAAATAAAGAACAAGGGTTGATATGCGGTAAAACACCAACCCAAAAATTTAAAAACAACAATATGGCATCAAATCCAAATAATTTTTAAATAGATCTATTTAGCCAATTAATAAGACCCTAATAGGAACAACCATGCTGGATTATAACATACGTTGGGGTAATAGCAATAAAGGGATACTCCACATTACCAAGATTTACAGAAGTGGATCCTCACCATCAGACACACCTTAATGTCATATACAGCACACCCTTTTTCAGAGTCTTAGCTTCCTACAAGGTTTGGTTCAGTTTTATGGCATATCAACCATTTTAGGTTATTTAATGCCAAATCCTCTTTATAAATATATATTAAATAAGATGAGTAAACACATTTTGTTGATAAAGTTTATAAAGGAGCCTAAGCTCATTCTTTTGAAGATAATCAAATGGTTCTAAGTATTGCTATGTATCACTAATAATTTAATTAAACATCAGTCGCCAGTTTACACACGGTTAAATGATCAAGCAGTTCTATTTCAAACAATTAACTTCTGCCTAAATCGTTTGTTTGCACATGGTTTAAATGTCAAAGAGTTCTATTTGACCCTCTCAGGAAAGAGTGGACCTGGGAACAATGGCAATGAAGGGGTACTCCACATTCCCCAAAAACCAGCATTAACTGGAACCTCGCCATCAGATTGTTTAATGTCCTATCAGGACACTCATTGGGGAGAGTGTCTAACCCCTCTTCAGAGATGCAGTCGGTGTATTCAGCTGTTTCCTGCAAGGGATACAACGTATTCTAAACCTCACCGACAAAACAGATTACTTTTGGAGTATTTCTTCTAACAGCTGTCTATTATATGAACACCAATTCTTATTACAGCAAATATAATAGTGATATTACTTTTGAGAATGTAATAAATATTCTCTTTAGTTAGTTATGCAACGCAAAGTAGGCATTCCATATTGCAAATCAATTTCATTTGGTCAGATGATTAGTCTTTGAGTCTTTGAAATCTTCAGGAATTGCAACCCTTTTACTTCTTTGTTCATTTGACCATTTATAAACTTGTCAACCATAATTCATTTTAGACGAGTATTTCTTTCATCTTAGTTTCAAGTTAGGTTTTATTTCAGTTCTTTAATCTCTCAGTCAGTGGCCGATAGTAAACAGGGTGGATTGAAAATATAGACTTATGTTTTTTTTTTCTCTATCAGCTGCTCTGCTGGTGTCTTTTTTTGTTTAATGGCATATCAACTTTTGTGGCTAATTTAATGCCAAAGCCATTTTTGTACAATACCAATAGTGGTATTATTTAATTCATAGATAGGAGGGTAAAGAGGTTTATACCTTTACCAAGAGTATTAATCCAAAAGTAAATGTAATATCATGACTGGAATCTGAACTTGCTTACTATGATCCTGCAGTGCATTTCTATTATTCTCATTCATGGATAAGACTTCTTTTGGTTGATGTGTTCATTGAATAGACTTATATTATTTATATTATTATTGTGAATATTTATATTATTATTATAAATAATATAAGCCTATTCAATGAACACATCAACCAAAAGAAGTTTTATCCATGAATGAGAATAACAGTAACCAAAAGAGTATTAAATTCTCAAGAGACCAATAGAGACGTCACGTCCAAAGAAGACATGCCCATAAATCCAAGGAAAGACAATTATTTGTCATCTACTAACATGTGTATTATAAACACTTGACTCGTCAAAGATAAATTAATACATTTTTTTCATTACCAATGAGATCTTGAAAAAATGTTAGACAAAGATGCTGAGTCTTTTTTTTTCATACTGCATCTGATGTGAGTCTTGACCTTGCAACATTTTTTTTATATTCATCCTTCAGGGTTTTCCATAAACATAACTTTAAATATATCAATAAGATATTATTTTAATATAAGTAAAGTTGGCGACCTTAGTCGAGGGTATAGAATACACATTTTTTTAGCCTTAGAATAATCAACCCCAAAAACATACATAAGAACATTCTAGAAATTTCGGATCGAAACCGCATTAGCATTGAAGTTACATTTTTATATTTTTCAACCAATCAGGTAAAAACATAGGATAAGAACATTCTAGAAAATCCGGATTGGAAACTAATTAACAGAAAATTTTGGGCTCTAAAACAAATAAGTAAATATACAAATCTGATTGGTCAAGAAATGTCTATGCACTTGAATTTTAGGACCTGCAATAAAACTATTTTTGATCCACTTTAGTTACCCCAAAAGTATCAATAAAGAAGAATTTAATCAATCAGGTCATTCAATTCATTTCTTCCACAGCCAAAAGTTCATTCCATCTACTACCAAAATGACTTTACACTACGAGGCCATGAAAGGACAGCAGAGAGCCACGCTATAAGACTCAAAGGGAAAAGGCATGCGACCTTCTTTTATCAACACAACACATTGTCGCCAAAATCATAAGAAAACACATGTGCGGACTTAATGAAAGCAAAGATTGATACTTACGGTCCATCACTCATACACACACACACACATACCCATATATGTAAGTAAAGACAAAATTTTCATCCTCCTTACTTTGGCCAACCATGAACCCATTTATTTGATAGACTTTACCAACATGTAAACACACAAATACGAGCGAACAACCCTATTTTCATTTAACTGGCAATAACTGTATTTCTACAAGGGCCGCCCTTACATTATGTTTCTCATTAATTTTTATTCCGGTTTTGTTATGAATATGAAATTGTTTGTTTCTTAATGTTCGTTGTTGTTATATTCCATTTGTTTTACGTGCTTGTAAAATTTGTATTGTATTTGTAGTGGAACTAAACATGAAAGTAATACCAGTAAAATACGGACGAGAACTCACTCACACTCTCTCACTACAAATGGGAGAGTAACATATCCACTTGTAGCAGAAAGAATTTCGTATTTTTGTTTGGCGTGTAATTTAATTTGACCGTTAGGGTCGACGCATAATTTCACCCAATCAGGATGACTTATCCTATTCATCCCGGACCATCTTTCTGGGCAGCACAAATTGGGGAAGCCGTCAAATACTTCTTCCTTTTTCAGAACTTCTTCGTTCAGGACAGACGTCTTACTGTCTGCTCTTCAATAGCAGCAGCAGCATTGACACAATGAGGGAAGCCATCTAATTTATGGACCCCTTGCGTCTATTCTCTTAGACCAAGGGTTCCCAGTTGAATATGAATTAGATGAATTCAATACACCACGCGCAGGAACAACTTTTGGTCGCCTCCAGTATTGGCTATGTTGACTGCGATGCAAAATTCCGCTCCGACGCCTAGCTACTTCACCTCTGGGCACCATTTTCTGGAGACATTCCTGCTTTTCTCCAAAACAACCAGAACCACAAACTCACGGTGACTACAAACGTTTCTGTCCTCAAACAGCAAACACGACTTTTGCTACACTATGGTGAACATATTTCCCTCACACATTCAACAATGCCTTAACCTAATGATGCACTTTTAGCTCAGGCATTTAGCTGTTAAAATGCTTTCTCAACTCTATCATAACTTCATTTCCTTTCCTTACTTCTTTCCTTCTTACGAGACTTGCAGCATAAACATAAACCCTTTATTCCATGTTGCCATTAAAATCCTCATAAAACATTTTGACATCTTGGAACTTCTCTCCTTTATATACCTAACAACACTTAGCGAGGGAATATAAACACGCGCAAGAATACATTTCTTCACTAAAAAGAATAACAACATTTCTCTTCACTAAACACTAAACAATTACATACACCCACTACTCTGTAACCATTATCCACAGAGAGTCCCACTGTTGCTCTTTTGCTTGAGCTTAAAGAACTTGTAAATTTGTCAGAAGATTGAATCAATAGGGATTACATTTGCCGTGACCGGCCTACGAATGTAAACATATCGGATTACACTTTCGCCCTAGAGAAATAACATCCGGGTACGGCCGGGAATGATGAAGCCCTTTTTCGACTCTAACCGGCCGTTACAGCTAAGAAGGGGAAAAATTAATATTTATCAACATTTGCTAAACACTTCTGCCAGAAATAATTCTATAAAAATGGAAGTAATACTTTTCGCTAGCCTATACCGGGCTAAAGAAATACTTATTTAGCCTTGGCCTCCTGGCCTGTTCGCTCGACAGTGCAGAGCTTTGGCGCACCAGCCTTAGCTATCGCCTCGATACGTCCGCACAGCTTTGGCGCGAAACAGCCTTAGCTACCGCCTCAATACGTCCACACAGCTTTGGCGCGAAACAGCCTTAGCTACCGCCTCGATACGTCAACACAGCTTTGGCGCGAAACAGCCTTAGCTACCACCTCGATACGTCCGCACCGCTTTGGCGTGAAACAGCCTTAGCTATCGCCTTGATACGTCCGCACAGCTTTGGCGTGAAACAGCCTTAGCTACCACCTCGATACATCCGCACAGCTTTGGTGCGAAACAGCCTTAGCTACCGCCTCAATACGTCCACACAGCTTTGGTGCAAAACAGCCTTAGCTACCGCCTCGATACGTCTGCACAGCTTTGGCACGAAACAGCCTTAGCTATCACCTTGATACGTCCGCACAGCTTTGGCGTGAAACAGCCTTAGCTACCGCCTCAATACGTCCGCACAGCTTTGGCGCAAAACAGCCTTAGCCACCGTATCGATACGTCCACACAGCTTTGGCGCGAAACAGCTTTAGCTACCGCCTCGATACGCCCGCACAGCTTTGGCGCGACAAAGCCATAGCTACTGTAAATGATACGCCCGCACAGCTATCCGGCACGACAAAGCCATAGCTACTGTAAACAATATGCCCGCACTGCTATCTGGCACGACAAAGCCATAGCTACTGTAAACGATACGCCCGCACTGCTGACACGACAAAGCCATAGCTACCGACCACGACGCTCCGGCGATGCAGTTCATGTCACGACTCGCTGTTACGGACTGCCCCAGCAATGTATCTAGTCCACATAACGACTCGCTGTTACAGACTATCCTAGCATTGCGACAACTAGCTCACGTAATGACTTTCTGTTACGAGCTAACAACCACGACTCGACCATACCAACGAAATGTCAAAACAGGGACACCGATTTACCAGCGACCGACTTCAGCTTTCCGCAACGACTCGACCAACCTCAGCTGCCCGCGACGACTGTCCAACTGTATCCAGCGACCCGACCGATCTCAGCTTACCAGCATCAATCATCCAGCTGTATCTCCACGACTCGACCTACGCCAGCTACCCTAGTCGAAAGTCCAGCTACGAACATCTATAACGCGACATACCAGCTAATGACGTAACCCATCCTAGCTGAAGACTACATACAACCGCCACGGACATTTACATACACGTTTGTAATTCCGGCAATAAAATCGTCACTTTTGTTGTATCTGTTATCTCACCTTCTTTGCCTTCCTCCATTGTCTTTGGCCATGCACACTCACACGCATTTAACACTTAAATTATTTGTGGAGTCGACGCGCTTATCGGCTCCGTAACACATTACTTGCCTACCAAAGAGTTCTACTATTTAACGCAAGGTAACACAAAATGTCAACACCTCCCTTGTCTATCATATAGTTCTGCAAATGACCACTAGGTGGCGGGGTCAAAGTAGTATATAACCCAAGAACATCAAAGTCAAACTCTTGACCTCGGTAGTCTCTGAAGGTCGCTGGTTTGGGATACACTTTGGTTTGTCGTGTTGGTTGGTACACAGATCTGGTTGGTGTGTGTCCTTGTTCCAATGGCATTTGAACAAGGCCATCTGACATGGATTCCAGGAAGCCAGCATTCATGTTGGGCACGTCAGAACTAGCGTTCTGAGCCTCAGGGGGCTGTCCCCCAGGCTCTAACCATATTTTTCAACCCCTCCGCTCGGGCAGGATATGACAGAAGGTCAGTTTTTAAGCGGAGTTTAACTGGCTCTAACCCTCTTTGGAGAGGCTAGGTTTATCGCCTGGTGCTTTAAGCGCCCCTTTTTAGGGGAATGCCGACAGGACCTGAGGCATTTTTGTGCTCGCCAGGCATGTTAGCAACAGCCCTGCACCTGGAGCCACCTAAAACTAGCCCTTGTGCCGCACTCGTCTGGTCGGTGATATGTATGACAAATACCGACGCCGACAGAAAATTGGTATGCTCATGTGTGTGCCCATCCTCATTGACGGGGTGTTCACCCCCAACAACCTCTTGTTATATTGCATCAGACAGTATTGAACCCTACATTTCGTAAGTATTTAAGTCTTCACAAAACTTTTATTTTTCTCAGGCATACTTCGACGAAAGACTTTTCAACCACATTAGAACATACTTTCATACAACTCTTCTTTCTTCTATTTCAATGTATTCTTGTATTCCTTCTTTTAAGTTTGTTCTGGCAATAAAATATGTTGTTAATTCGTCGTGAATGGTTCTCGCTTTTATTCTGCTGGGTGAAATATTTAACCACTCCACATTTTCTCCCTTCGGAGTTGTCGAGATTGTTATCTTTCATGCTTTTATTATTAACACAAGTTAGGGTACCCAAATACGGCAAACAAACGAAGACAACCTTCAGTCTTTCGGTACTCAGGATGCCAGCAAAAAATCTAATAATTTTTTTTAACTGAGTATGACACTAAACACAGTTCGGTGGTGAGGTTCCAGTTCTGGAACTCTCAGGTGTATTATCATTACCCCAAACGCTAATCTGGCCCAGTAGTACCTGTTAGGATCCCACATATTATTAGCATTTGAACATTATTAGCATAAGATAGGGATACTTGAAACTATAAAACTCTGGACAAATTATTTGTATTAAGAATACTTTCCTCGAGCTATAATTTTTTTACAAAGAATTATTTTTATATGCTTGAAACCATATTATATATATATATATATATATATATAGAAAGAAAGACATACAGACTTAGTCAGATGATCGTATAAACAAAAAACTGTGTCATCAAAAACTGTTGACGATGTCTACGCAATCCTTAGACATATTTATATACTCTATCAATGATATTGAACACCCTTTTTATATATATAGAGAGAGGGGGGAGGGAGTTGAGAGAGAGAGGTAGAAATTATTAAAAAGAAAAGACATTAAAACAAATTTTGTAGATAGTTTATATATCTATAAGAAATATTGTAAATATGTAAACACACAACTAAATGAATTTTTTGTCTTATTTCCCTTACCGTAAATTGTGACGTACAAGTCGATCTAGCATACAAGTTGACCTCAAGATTTTTAGCTCCAAATTCTGGGTTAGATCTCTCCTTGCTGTATAGGTTGATCCCCACCCCCAACATATAGTAGGCGACTGGTAAGCTGAAATTTACCCAGTAGGCCTAAATAAGTGTAGTCTACAAGAACTTTTAATACCTTTCTCTATATGGGTTATTATTATATATATAAGCATTGTAGCTGAAAATATCTTATCCCCATAGCTTCACCGGTAAAAAGAATGGTATATGATGCTAGTTTCAAACTGTGTGATTAGAAGAAAACTGAAACCTCCTTGAAGAAGACACCTTAGAAGAGATGTACTTCAAACACTGGCATTTGTCACTGGTCTGAATTGGAAAACTTCTTAGGAGTGTGGGTCAATGAAAACCGTAAAAATGGCTCAAGCACTTGAATGAGCAGAAATAAATTCAGGTGAAAGTAAAGGTTTTATAGTAACTATAAACTGATGTTCTCGATTTATGAAGAAGAAAGATTTGTTGCGACAAAAGATTAAAATTGCAAAGTAACTTTCTGCAAATATCCAAGAGAAAATTACAAATTTTCTCAGCTATGTAATTGGACTGGAGAAGTAAATTGCCTACCCATAGTGTTAGATAGGTAATATGGGTGAAACCCCTAATTTTTTTTTTTTTTTTTTTTTTTTTTTTTTTGTAGGGGTCGATATGCTTCGCAATACAACTGTTGACTCAAAAGGTAAGAAAGAATATTCATTTAAAAAGTACAGGTCATGAAAAAACTAAGTTTACTGTTGTGTTAAGCTGCTTTGCTAATGGAATTGAATTAAAACCCATTATTATATTTAAACGAAATATCACGCCAAAGATAAAGTTCCCTCCCGGTGTTTTTGTCGACGTTCATGAAAACGGTTGAATTGGTGAAGCTGGGGTACAGTTGTGGATTGACAATGTGAGGAATAGGCGGCCAGATGGTTCCCAAAAGGAAAAGAGCTCATTAGTGTGAAATATGTTCTGAGTTCACATAAGAGAAAATGTAAAAAAAAAAAAAAAGTTTTTTTTTAAAATAAAACATCTACAATGAAAGAATTCTGTAACTGCAGTAATTCCAGGAGGATTAACGTTTGTCTTTTAACCTTTCGATGTCACCTAAATAAATCTTTTCAATACAATATTCATTAGGAGCGGAATAAATTGATGATGAACAGAGAGAAGATGATCACAAAGGGTGATAATATATGTGCTCTACAATTGAATGTGTTTTGCGATTTTGCGGTAAACTGTTTGGGAAGGTGTTCGTGCAGAAAACATCATAAAATCTTTTTAAAAATGTCATATTTCAAATACAATAGACGTGGGAAAATACAATTTGTTGTGGCGAGAAATTGAAGAATTGGGGGACAACAAAGACTTCGAAGAGGAAGTGAGAACTTCCTGTGATC
Organism: Sepioteuthis lessoniana; assembly: GCA_963585895.1. Taxonomy (NCBI): domain Eukaryota; kingdom Metazoa; phylum Mollusca; class Cephalopoda; order Myopsida; family Loliginidae; genus Sepioteuthis; species Sepioteuthis lessoniana. Next base: position 62,540,855 of record OY757936.1, read on the forward strand.
GAGATCTATATGTTGACCTTTTACGTTATACAATAAAAAGAATTTGACGAAAGATTTTCAAGGATTTTAAAATGGGATCATTTATCCTTTTATAATCAATAATTTCTAAACGTATTAATATTAAAGTTTAACTTTATAAATGTGTTTAAGCAAGTTGTTTAAAAATTACAGAAGGGTATATTAGAATAAAGGTTTTAATTGTCATTAAAATACTAACTATACACTATAAGTGAATTTGTAGTTGTTTATGTAGTGCTGAACAAAGAACAAAGCATCTTTGAAGAACAACAATGAAAGGCTTATTTTTATGACAGAAAGTAGACTTTGTTGGTGTGAGAAAAGTTCCTTGGGGTGTCGCAGGTAGCAGCAGTTGTCTGGTGGGGGCATTGATTCGCGAAGGAAGATAGATCTGTGACTGCTACAAAATAATCTTCAAGTAACCTTTACCTAGAATGTTGTGCCATAAAAGTATATAATGTAAATAATGCCAATGCATGTATATTCAATAAATTACCATCGTGTAATTCAGCTATCATCAGTAGAGTATGGTGTACGTAATATTTTCTGACATCAGAATAACATCAACGTTATATGAAACGTGCAAATCTTACACAGAACTTATATCGAGAAGAATTTACAATATACCCGCTATCATGAAATTCCCCACACCTTAAAAATACATACTGTAGTTGTTTGACTGGTCACCTTGGTGCTGTGGCCTTCCGGTTTGTGTTTACAGCCAGGGCATCAGCTGTTGGAAACGGTGTGTGATATGATGTTGATATAATAATGAATTGGTATGACAGTTTTATTATTTCATATTAATTTGTTGGATATGTTTACCAAACACAACTTTAAGTAGGAAATGTTTGTGAGAGTCTGCTGCAGTGATGGAAAGTGGTGTATATCAATTGTTAGAAATACTGTTCAACTGGTTGATCAACCAGTTGTAAAAGTTTGAATTTTAACCTTGTCGTATAAGTCAAACCCTAGTTTTAAAGAGAGTTTTTTTACGATTAAAAAGTTGATTTGTACGCTGCAATTTACGATGTATATATATATATATATAGTGAAATGGTAGATGATGAATATTGGTTCACTTGTGAGTGGTCTGACACACAAGTAGAAAATGATTCCCATTACCATTTACTGGATGAATATATGGGTGAATAGATATCACTCATGCAAATGTGTTGGGCAGGTCATCCTGGCACCACAGAACAACCCACCTGCTGCATTAGCATAGCTGGCTTGCTTTTACCAAGAAGATTCAAGAAGGCAGCCATGTTAGAAGGTGAGTCATTTGACTTCTATAGTAGATTTTGGTGAATCTGACAAGATGATAAATATAAGTGGAAAAATGGATAAATCAGATATTGACAACGGGTTTAGTACTAATATTTCATTCTTTATTCAAGAATTTCTTCAGACTCTGAAGAAATTCTTCAATAATGAATGAAATATTACTGCTAAACCCTTTGTCAGTGTCTGATTTATCCACCTTCCACTTTTTTCATTATGTATATAATGTGATTTAGTGATTGCATAGGGGAGAAACTGATACCAAGCACTGTTAGCATTATGTCTAAGCTATCATTAGATATATATGCTCTGTAACCGATATTGAACATTCTTTATTTACTAATATAGCAAGCCACACACACACAAACATATACGTCGTATTCTAAACTCTTTCAGCCCCTGACCTATGAATTTTGAATTTATCTCCCTTGTTCCAACTCTTCCATGTAAAAGTCATGTAAACATTTATTCGCCATTAAAGTCTTATCAATAGGTCTCCCGTTTTCTCCTTTATACTTCAATTTAATGATGAATAAATTTACGAGGACCTAGCCAGACATAAAGATGGCCAATTTCCTCAAGCCAAAACGCCTGGATGTATCGCCAAACTCCCCCTCAGTAGACGTGGACTTCCCGTATTGGTTCCGCATTGTTCTACCCAGGCATGCGATAGAGACAAACTCGACGCGATGATCCCCTTTGACGATCAACAGATTCACCTGCTTTGATGCCTACCCCCTCCCAAGCATAGGGGTGTAATATATGTACTTGGGTTATGTTATTTGAGATAATAAATGAGAAGTACAAATATTAACTTTAAAAGAGGAATTTTATTCTTCGTATACAACGCCATGTGTTGGCTAGAAAATGTCCGGCGGTCAACACGTGTGTTTAGTGTTTGGAATCTCTTCAGCAACTGCTTCCTCTTCTGTCTTGGGTCGTCTTCGGCAACTGCTACTATCTCCGCTGATTGGCCAGAGGGAGAGGGAAAGCGAGAGAGAAAAGGAGAGAGAAGGGAAGAGAGAAGAGTGAGAGGCGATGGATTCTGGGATAGCATTCCTTGACCGAGGTGGAAGTAAGAACCAAGATTTCTGTTGAGTTAGTATTGACTGCCCATTTACTGACCTTAGTAAGGGAGGTGATACTACAGATGATCTGGTCTGCAAGATTTCTCGTTTCAGATTATAGGGAACGAATAAATGGGGAAAAAAAAAGAAAACTATTAAATTTGCAGAAACTCCCAGAGGTCCCAGACAGGGAAAAGGGACGACGCATGCGTAAAGAAAAAAGTGACCTCCCGACAGGTGGAGCAGTCTCTTTCTCTTTCAGGCAGTGACCGGCAAATTGACAACACCATTGCTGACTGGTGTCTGGGCGCCACGCATACGTCTTTGGGCGAGGCGTTGCTTAGTCCCTTTCACCCAGTAGCAGCTCTCTCACGGTTAACAGTATGCCGAAATATAAAAGCAACGAAATGGAACTACGAACTAAAACAATTGGACTTCGACAAACTACCAAAAACAACTAACCATTGTTGAGACTTTAAAATATTGTGGAAGCATTGAAATACCAAATGAAGACAAGCATATGCAAGAAACGATTAACGTATTTTTAGACACCTTAACTGGAAGACCATTTCAATTGAATTCAAGGAAAACTCCTTCACCCAAGGAATGGTTGTTGAACCCTGGAAATAAAGGAAAAATATAAAAGAAACGTCTTCGTCTCCTATCTGTTGCTGTCTTCTTTCGTATAATTCTTTTTGGGCCTTTCTTGTTCAAGGAGTTACACCGACTAGCCAACGTGGGGTAAAATGAAATAACTTCATGATGGAGTCAGATGTCAAACGACAACACAGCTTTGCCCTTGACTTTCAGTCTGAACCCCATAAATGGCGAACCCCATAAGATACAATAGTTCCTTGGACCTGAAGAGCGCCTACAAACAGATACCCACTCGAAGTGAAGAGAAACCAAACACGGCATGCGAGGCTAATGGTAAACTATCAGTTTTGCAGAGTTCCATTTAGAATCACGAGTGGAGTAGCCTGCTTTCAAAGATTTATGGACAAAATAATCTGGCAACATAAGCTCTGCGGAACATATGCTTATGTGGACAACATCGTTCTCGCAGGTAAGACTCAGCAAGAACATGACAAGAATTTGGAGCAATTGCTGAGCTCCATAAGCTCACATTCAACAAGAAGAAATCAATCATTTCAACCGAATCGATATATTTCTTGTGTTACATAATAACCCATGGCTCATTAAGATCTGACGCGGACAGACTGAGACAAATAATTTTCCTTTCTCAGCATGAGTTTTTAGCAAACACAGCGACAACAGTTCAACACAGGATTTGAAAACGCACATTTCTCATCACCAGCACCAGGATTCGACTACAGTATAATAGATAACAAGAATAATATGGAAGCCGAAAAGAACTTCTGGTCACCTGAATTCCATAAATCTTCGTGTTCCACCTTTCAACACTAACAGACCAAGAGTATGGTTCCACCAGCTCGAAGCCATCTTCACTAATCGAAGAATCACCTCACAACGAATCATGTACACACACATTGTAGAGGGCCTCCCGAGCGAAATCGCCGAGGAAATAGAAGACCTGTGGCGATTTAGGAATTAACAAAAAAACTCCCAACCAGATATTGACTCGTCGGCTGCCAGATACAAAATGTATAAACGCGTCGCCACGCATAAGGCTCCACGCATCCATCCGGTTAAAATCAGAAAAAAAAGAAAAATAATAAAATGTAAAGTAGCCAATGAGAAGCGGTCGCGCCAAAATTAGAAGGATTTTGGAGTGGCGAATTTGGAGCCCGTGAAGAGAGATAAATACTCAGGTTTTCTGTGAACCGCCCTCTTTTCGGGTGGTGACGTCGAACCGACAACACCGATTTTACTGTCGGGTGTTTTGGACACCACGCTATGTTTTGGGACGTAGCGTTGGTTAGTCCATTCACCAAGTAAATAAAGGAAAGTATGAAAGAAGTGTTTTCGTCTACTATCTGTTCTTATCTTTTCCTTTTTGTATATTTCTTGTGGACCTTCTTTGGGCAAGGCATTGCACCGGCCAGTCAACGTGGGGTAAAATAATATAACCAAAATATGGAGTCAGATACCTTACGGCAACACAGCCTTGCCCTTAGCCACTGACCTTCCTAAAAAAACCTTCAAACCCCACAGACCTCTTGGCACATCCGCCTACAGAAAAGCAATTCGACGCGCTGAAAGAAGCAATTCTTCCAAGATTGGAAAGATCGGGCAATGCTAAATTGAGAGAACTTCTCAACGACGTCTTATTGGGAGACAGGACGCCTTCTCAACTTGTACGTTTCATGAAGTCTTCTGTGCCGTAGACACATGGATGAAAGCATCATGCGCCAGCTGTGGTTCGAGAAGTTGCTACAATCAATGACGCACATCCTAATAACTTTCTCCAAAGAGAAGACAATCTCAGCTCACCGAATTCGCCGATAGGATTGCAGACACCTATCATCAGAAACCAACTGTTTCTAAAGTCTCTGCAGGGAACAACAAAAAATTCTCACACCTGTGCGAAAGATGTAGCAATACATCTTAAAGGGTCAATTAAAACCCAACTTTCACAGAGTAGAAGGGCCAATCACCTTCGGGAAAATACCTCTGCTATTACTGCTTCGTGTTTCGTGAACAGGTATGCAAGTGTGTCAAACCATGTCTATTCGCAGAAGGATTTTAAAAAACCCAGCTGGTAACACCAAATCAGGTCGTCTACTTTATATTCTCGACATAAAATCAAACAAAAATTTCTTAATTGATACGGAGCAGAAATAAGCTGCATTCCTCCGACACAAAGTTCAAGAACCTCCTTGGGCAACAAAACGTTACAAGCTGCAGATGGTACTACAAACCAAATTTTTCGTACCTTCACATTAAATATAAATTTGGGTATGAAACGGAATTTTCCGTGGATATTTGTTATTGCAGATATGAAATCACCCATCAACAGTTCTGATTTTCTTTTATATCTTAAATTTTTCGGTGGATTTAAAGAACCGCCGTTTGATTGACAACAATGCAAATATATCAGTCGTGAGAAGCATCAGAAGCAGCGACACAATAAGAATTCGCTCTGCCTTACCCACACGTGATTCAACTTACTTAGATATTTATATATATATATATATATTACCAAATCTGATTAAACCAATTTGTTACAATAGTGAAATCAAACATCATGTTACACATCACATTACCACTTGCGGACAACCATTGCACTCTAAACCACGGCGTCTAAATCCAGACAGACTAAAAATTGCAAAAGCAAAATTCCAACATATGCTAGACCTGGACATTAATCGTCCGTCTAACAGTCCATGGTCATCCGCTCTTCAAATAGTTCCCCCAAATACAAATAATGACTGGCGACCATATGGAGACTACAGAACGATAAATGCTGCAACTATACCAGATAGGTATCCTATCCCACATATTCACGACTTTTCTTCTTCCTTATCCGGAGCATCGATATTTTGTCGGCTCGACTTAGTTCGAGCATATCATCAAATTCCCGTCGCTGAAGAAGACTACTCGAAGACAGCTATTAGCTCCCCTTTCGGACTCTTCGAATTCAATCTTCTTTCGTTTGGCCTACGAAATTCTTCACAGGTCTTTCAAAGATTCATAGACGAAGTCCTTCGTGGTCTTCCTTTCGTCATGAGGGCAGATAATATTACCATTTATACAAAAATGGTAGCCGAGGTTGTAGAGTTCTGTTGCCTCTTGTTGTATTAAAAGGAAGAACAAATGAGTTGACAAAGATATTGACAGTTTTCAAAAGGAAAGTTTTAATAACAGCTTGAGACGAAAGGAATCCTTGTGCTGTAAGTCGCAGGAAGAAGAAAAAGCAGTTGTAGAGTTGACAAATAGTAAAGACGCTGAAGTTAAAGCAGGAATTGAGATGCTGTCGTCAGGACAGGAATTAAAATGCTGAAGTCAAAGCAGGAGTTGAGATGCTGTCTTCAGGACAGGAAATAAAATGCTGAAGTCAAAGCAGGAGTTGAGATGCTGTCATCAGGACAGGAAATAAAATGCTGAAGTCAAAGCAGGAGTTGAGATGCTGTCGTCTGGACATGAATTAAAATGCTGAAGTCAAAGCAGGAGTTGAGATGCTGTCGTCAGGACAGGAATTAAAATGCTGAAGTCAAAGCAGGAGTTGAGATGCTGTCTTCAGGACAGGAAATAAAATGCTGAAGTCAAAGCAGGAGTTGAGATGCTGTCATCAGGACAGGAAATAAAATGCTGAAGTCAAAGCAGGAGTTGAGATGCTGTCGTCTGGACATGAATTAAAATGCTGAAGTCAAAGCAGGAGTTGAGATGCTGTCGTCAGGACAGGAATTAAAATGCTGAAGTCAAAGCAGGAGTTGAAAATATCCAATTTGTTTCTCCGAAGATCCGTTGGTTTAGAGGGAAAGATGAATGATGAAAGAATGATTTTCCCAGACACCAATGATCCATAAATTAGATGTGCTCTCCTCATAATGCTTAGTGGACTTTCTGTGATGAGAGGGAAAAAGGATGGTCTGTCCTACTGCAAGCAAGGGAGGAAGCGAAGAGAGGGCGAGAATGGTTAGCACGGCCTTATATTTTGCCCGGGGAGGTGACCTGGACAGAATAGCATCAGTCATTCTCATTGGACGAAATATGTAAATTCGAAACTCCAACGGCCAAAACGATTCCCGCACTAAATAATGATCTGAAATTCTTTCTGCTCCACGTCTTTGCATACATTAACGGCATATTAATAGCAAGCAGCTCACCCAAGGAACATCAACAACACATCCAAGTGACATTCAGACGTCTGGATTACTTTGTTTTGAAGATAAATGTTCAAAAATGTATTTTCGGTGTGCCCGTAAACGATTTCTTAGGGTATCTAATTGATAATACAGGCATCACTCTTCTGCCTTCCTAAATAGTGACCATCAAAAACTTCCCTGTTCCTACATCAATAAAATAACTAAGGAGATTTGTTGGCATCGTCAATTATTATAGATGTTTCCTTCCAAAGTGTTCCTAGATACTGGCTGAATCAACAAACGTCCTCAAGTCGAAGGACAAGGACATGAACTGCAATGAAAAAGCTCTAGATGCATTCAACACCGTTAAACAATCCATTGCAAATTATATCAAATGAAATTAAATCAGGAATGACCCCTCTTCAAAACTGATTTTGTCAACAGATTTGTCTGACTCCGCCATTGGTGCTGTACTACAGCAATCGACCAAAGGTAATGTCACACAAATTTCCTTTTTCTTTGTGAAACTAAAAGACGCTGAAAAAAGATATAGAACTGTAGCGAGAGAGGAAACTTACCTCCTGGATCAAAGCGCGTAAGACTATGCCTTGCGTATCAAGCACGAGAAGTTATAGTGGGCCGATCTCGTCTCTCACGAGAAGAAATCTACCACGTATGTAAATTTCAATAGGCCGGAACTTGCATAAAAGAGCATGCCAGCAGCAGGAGCGGGTTGTTATTGTTCTTTGTGAACTGCTTTTTTTTTGACTGGCAGAACGAACGAGTTGACCAGAGGTGTACTGAGGAAGGGCTACTAGTCGTGTTTGATATTTTTTGTCAACTGAGGCTAGCCAATTGTCTGGAGACTGGGCTACTTCTCTGGTTTAACAACAAGTACTTTTGGACGCGAACTTTTTTCCATCAGACATTTTCGTCATTTGTTAGAAGGTCGAGATTTCATCATCTTCACAGATCACAATCCACCGGCTTTCTCATTTCGTTGCCAAAGTAATAAATATTCACCCAAGGAAATTTGTCATTTGGACGATATCTCACAATTTTCCACTGGTATTCGTCACGTTTCCGGAAACGACAGCATTGTCACCGATGCGCTTTCGCGTGTAACAAATACCCACATTGACGAACCACCAAATTATAACTATACTGCACAGGAACAAATAAAGGACGCATCAATGAAAAAGATCTCTGAACACATCAGTAAGCATAACAGAATATCCTGTTCCATTTAGTGACCAGAAAATATTCTGTGACAATTCAAAAAATTATCTTCGTCCTAATGCGCCTCCTTCATGCAGAAAAAGAATTTTCAATCTTTTCCACAGCATGTCACATCCTGGTAAACGAGCTTCACAAAAACTAACTTCTGTCAGATTCTCCTGGCCTTCAATGAACACCTACATTTACACTTGGACTCAGTATTGTATTCCCTGTGAGAAAACAAAAGTCCACTGACATACAAAAAGCAATCATAATGTATTTTCAAAGGGTCGTTTCTTACATGTGCATATTGACATCGTAGGTCTGTTACCCACATTGAATGAACACTTGTATATCTTAACGATGATCGACAAATTCACTCAGTGACCTTCTGCTCATGCTATCAAGGATATTTTTGCAGAAAATATGGCGAAAATTTTCATCGAACGCTGAGTCTCAAACTTTAGTATCCCCAATACTATCTCAACAAACAAGGGCCAACAATTTCAATCAGAACTACCCACATCAAAACCACTGTATACCATCCTTACACAAATGGTTTGTTGGAAAGATTCCACCGACTGAAACTGCACTTGCAGATCAACCTGATACAACCAAATGGAGTGAATATTTGCTGATAGTTCTTCTCAGGCTTCTTCGATCCACGATTAAAGAAGACATCAAAAGCGATACTGTAGAAATGGCATATGGTACAACCTTACGGCTACCTGGAGAATCTTTTATACAACCAAACCAAAAGGCCACTTCAATTTCAAATTATGTGTCTCGCTTAAGACAACTTATGGCAAAACTTTCCTTTACATTGACTTTTGTACATTCTAACCTAACATATCTACCTCTTATCATAAATGTTAGCGGGTTTGTTTTTGTCTGTCGGGAGACAATTAAGAAATCGCTGCAACCCAATTACCAAGGACCCTACAAGTATTAGAACGGTTAGACAATTTTTTAATAATCGAAAAATATAATAAAAAGGACTCTATCTCTATTGACAGTCTCAAACCAATCTCCACTGAGAAAACAGCTGATCGGCTTACAGAAAATGAACCCGACGTAAAACGAAAACAAAGTGAACACAGAAAACAGGTGCCCGTGGTGTAATGGTTATCGTCGTAGGAAATGGACACGGCGACACGAGTTCAAATCCTCGACGAGGCTGATTGCATTTCACATAGCACTAATACCCTTGGGAAAGGTATGAATCCAATTATTCTCCCTCCAGCTATGGGTAAATAGTAGGGCAGACTAGGTTCTTCAGCCTTGGTTAGGCAACTAGTCTAGGAGAAGGAAAACTCTGAATTCAAACCTGTTAAACCCCGCTTAAAAAAAGTGACCTTGTGTCACATCCTTTCCAAACGGAGGGGTTGGTAAATAGAGTAAACGAAAACAAAGACGAGAACCTCTCGTCAACAAATCAAAAATATAAAACTAAAATATGAAAATATAAAAAACTACATCTGGTAAACATATTCGCTATGAGAAATGTGCTCAATTCAAAAAATATGCTTGGCTTTATCTCTGCTTAGCCCTAGAAATCTAGCAGTAACTCCAGGCGAAGGGGTAGAGAAATATATAAAAATAAAGAAGATAAAAAAAGGGAAGGGTAAAGCTTACTTTGTATCTGAAAGAGAAAAGTGTCTATATTTCTTAACAACAATAACATCAAGTTCCCACAAAGTAATTCATTTCAAGAGAAATAAACTTTACAGAATCCAGCTTTGCATATTTTCCCCTATGCTTGTCGAAAATATTGAATTTAAGGTGACAAAAATAACATATATTTAAGTTACGACAATATTATACCCCCCCAAAAAAAAGAAGGGTATAAAGAAATATAACGACTAACTTGCTCAAAGCAATGCCATCAACAACCTACTGTTAGTTTAACTTTAGTAAATGTTAAAATACTATTCTTTGGTATTTTATATCAAAGTTGTTTTTGAAGCCTGTCTTTAGGTTGATGGTTGGTTGGGTTTGATGGCATATCAACCTTTGGAGGTTATTTAACGTCAAATCAATTTTTATGTAAATAATCAGTTCTATTTAAAACAATTCAGTTTAGCATGAGTACACAGTTTAATTGTCAAAAACATTTCTATTTCAAACTTTTCAGTTTATTCAAACAGTTATATATAACAATTCAGTTTAGTGTAAGTACAGTTTCAATGTCAAAAACTGTTCAATTTCAAACAATTCAGTTTAGCATACGTACGCAGTTTAAAAGTAAAATGTACAGTTTAATTGAGAAAAATATTTTTATTTCTAGCTATTCAGTTTAGTCAAGCAGTTCTAATTCAGCTAATTTAGTTTAGTATAAGTACAGATTTTGTTTACATACAGTTAAACGTCAAAACAGTACTATGTTAAACAATTCAGTTTAGTGTAAATACAGTTTCAATGTCAAAAAACAGTTCTATTTCAAATAATTCAGTTTAGCATAAGCATACAATTTTAATGTAAGTACGGTTTCAGTTTAGCATTAGCATGTTTAAATGTAAGTACAGTTAATTGTCAAAAATATTTCTATTCCAAGCTATTCAGTTTAGTCAAACAATTCAGTTTAGCATAAGTATGCCGTTAGTTCTATTTAACCCATAGATAGGGCCCTATCAGGTGCTACCACGCCGGGCCAGAGTGGACCAATGGCCATGAAGGGGTGCTCCGTATTCCCCAAAGACCTCACCATCAGACTGTTTAGTGTCATATTCAGGACACTCATTGGGGGAGGGTCTTACTCCTCTGCTGAAGTGCAGTCAGTGTATTCTACAGCCCCAGCCGACTGAGCAATACACAGAGTTAAATGTCAAAACAGTTTTATTTCGAGCAATTCAGTTTAGCATAAGTACGCAGTTTTAATGTCAAAACAGTTCGATCTTAAACAATTCAGTTCAGCATAAATACACAGTTTAAATTTAAAAAAAAAGTAAACTTCAACCACCGTTTAGATCTATTTAACCCATAGATAGGACCCTAATCATGTGCTACCACTCCGGACCAGAGTGGACCTGGGAGAGATGGCAATGAAGGGGTACTCCGCATTCCCCAAAGCTCCAACATTGCTGGGACCTCACCATTAGATCTTTTAGTGTCATATACAGGACACACGTTGGGGTGGGGTCCTACCCCTCTGCAGAGAACCAGTCGGTGTATTCTACTGCCCCAGCCGACAGGGCAACTGTTTTTAGGGTTTATTCTTTTCTCGGTGTCTCCTTCTTGTGTAGAAACAACCTGGACAACCTTGTTCTTCTAGTTTTCTATGTAAACTTGTAGCAGAAAGAACTTCGTATGTTTGGCGCGTAAATTATTTTGACCGTTGGTCTCGTCATATAATTTCACCTAATGGGGATGACGAATCCCATTCAGTCCGGACGACTTTCCCGGGCATATCAAAACTACCTCTTCCTCAAAATCTTTCAAGCTGGACGGACGTATTTCTGCCCACTCCTATATCAGCAGCAACTCACCATCATGAGGATAGAGCCGTCTGGTTTATGGACCCTTTGGGTCTACCCTTTTAGACCCAGGGGTTCCCAGTTGAAAATGAATTAGAAGTATTAATTCCGCCTCTAACAATTCGGCTAATTCATTCCTGGGAAACCCTTTCTGGAGACCTTCATACTTCTCTTTTACAGCAAACTGGACCACACATCATGACTGAATATTTCATTCCTGATCTACCGTCTAATTCATGGACCTTTGGGTCTACACTTCCAGACCCATGGTTCCACCGTTGAATACAAATTAGACGAATTAATTCCGCCTCTGACAATTCAGCAACTTCATTCCTGGACAACCTTTAAGGAGACAGCGATACTCAATACTTGCTATACCTACAGCAACGCATATTCCGCTCCAACATTTAGCTGCTATGATTCTTTCTCAACTCGATAACTATTTTCTTCCTTCCTACGAGACTTGAAGCATAGAGGTACCCTTTATTCTGGCTGTCATTAAACCTTCTTGAAAACCTTTCGATATCTTGTTCCGACTCATTTATTTTCTTTAAATATAACGGGAAGGTAACCCGTTCCACCATTCTGTTATAGACTTGTTGAAAACGAAGTTTACTATTTCTTGTGAAGTTCGAGTAGACCACCGCTTCCTCCTCATAGCGATGAATCTTTCTGTTTCAACTCGAATTTTCTTCTGTTGAGCCTACGGAGGCTTTTACCACATCTTATGACAAGCCCACAGCTTCCTTTATCGGCAAAAGTCCAATATTACTGCCTCCAGACCTTAGACTCAGCGTTCTTTTGAAGGGGACAGCATACCAAAACCACAAATCGACTGCAATAGGCTTTTTGTTTCAACAAGTAACAATAAAAACCCTGTAAGGAAAAGAAGCTTAGCCTCAACGACTAATGAGGCTTTTACTCAAGCCACCTTGCTCAAGAAAAACTGACTAAAGTCGGAGGCGAATAAACCAGAGCTTGCAAAGCAAAAAGAGTGAGCCAGGCAGAATAAAAAACAAAAGTAGCAAGGCTGAATAAAAAACAAAAGAAGGAAATCTCTTTAGCGGATTTCACTTAAATAACACTAGGGGCGGGGACAATAACTGTCAAATTGACAAATTTCAACATCACTGGCTTACCAAACTCAGAATCTATATGATAATGTACACATAGATAATAAAAAAATAGTAAAACGCTGATCATAAACTCTTCTCTTTCGATACATGCACATCGATCCGGAAAGGAGAGTATAAATAGGAAATCATGCAATTTCCTCGTCAAAAAAAGTTCAAGAAAAAATGGATCAAATTTGGCGCAATTGTAAGCCTAAACACGCCTACGCACGTGTTCTAGAAAATTGAAGAAGTTAATGAAAAACCCAACTTTAAAAAAATCAAAACACTCGACTACATTTTTTGACCAATCGGGTGTTCTAAAAATACGCTGTTACTTCTTTAAGGAGCTAACATGCGTGTGCATGATCCCCGCAAATACTTTAAGGTCAGAATATTTTCAAAAGCATCTCAGAACAGTTTACTTGTAACCCAAGCAAGACGATACAACAGTGTCTCAGAGTCATAACAGCCCATGTTTGCTTGACAGGTGGGTGATCCGTATCAAGTTACGACTGTCAACTTGGATGATAGCCTGTGGGGTTTAAAGGTTTTTAGCGTCGAGGTCACCAATGTGGGGTTTGAAGGTTTTTATGAAGGTCAGTGGCTAAGGGCAAGGCTATGTTGCCGTAAGATATCTGACTCCATATTTTGGTTATATTATTTTACCCCACGTTGACTGGCCGGTGCAATGCCTTGCCCAAAGAAGGTCCAAAAGAAATATGCAAAGAAAAGATAGAAACAGATAAAAGACGAAAACACTTCTTTCATACTTTCCTTTATTTACTTGGTGAATGGACTAACCAACGCTACGTCCCAAAACATAGCGTGGTGTCCAAAACACCAGATAGTAAAATCGATGTTGTCGGTTCGACGTCACTACCCGAAAAGAGGTCGGTTCACAGAAAACCTGAGTATTTATCTCTCTTCACGGGCTCCAAATTCGCCACGCCAAAATCCTTCTAATTTTGGCGCGACCGCTTCCCATTGGCTAATTTACATTTTATTATTTTTCTTTTTTCTGATTTTAACCGGATGGATGCGTGGAGCCTTATGCATGGCGACGCGTTTATACATTTTGTATCTGGCAGCCGACGAGTCAGTATCCGGTTGGGAGTTTTTACTGTTAATTCCTAAATCCCCACAAGCCTAACGACTCCACACGCTGGCTGAAAATTCATTGCTACCCATAGCGACTTAACACAAGAATAATTTCATTTCTTTGTTTTAAGATTCATCCAAGAATAAAACTTCTCTATTTTTATAGCATTCGTGTTGTGCTATTTTTATTAACATCAGTTAATACGTTCAGATGGATGAGAACAGATATTTTCTCCCATTCTCCTTTCGAATTAGTCCATAGGTCTTCGATGTTTCTCGGATTCTTTTCCTTAGCTCTTTCATTTAGTAACTTCCAAACATTCTTGATAGGATTCATGCCTGTGTTTTGAGCAGGCCACTCCATAACAGTAACATCCTCCTCAGAAAGAAATGTCATCACAGACTTCACTGTGTGACACGGAGCATTATCTTATATACAACTGGTTGATTAATTGCTGTTCTCAAATAAGGTACATGTTTCTTCAATATCTCTTTGTATTCAGTTATGTTAATTTTACCGTGTCCTGACAAGAGGTCCTGTACTAGTGGCAGAAATCATGATAAATACCATCACACCAAATTTAAGGCTGCTTTTACTGCACTGAGGCGAATATCGTTCCTTAGGACTGCACTGAACAAACCTTCTCCAATCACAATCGAACAGGTTAAACTTTGAGTTATTGCTGAAATTAACACAATCCCACTGTTCTTCAGCCCATTTGACGTATTCAGTGGCAAATTTTAATTGGCTCATTTTGTTCTTTTTAGAAATGTAAAGCTTTGTAGAAGCTACTCGACTGTTCACTTTTATTTCATTAAGTCTTCGGGAAATAGTGTGCCTTGATATTTTAATGCCAAGGTTAGCATTAGCTCTTTTTGAGATAGCAGTTGCTGTTGCAAATCAATCCTTTTTTAATTTATTACCACTCCATCTGTCTTCCCTTGCAGTAGTTTTTCTAGGCCTGCCAGGGGGGGTGTTCTTGGCTTTGCATGATCCAGTTTCCTTAAGTTTTCTTAAAATACTATAAATAACACTTTTAGATTTCCATACAGTCTTTGAAATATCCCTAATCAAGAGATTATCTTCATTACATAACTTGACTATCAGTTTTCTAATTTCCAATGTTGTCGCAAATATTTTCACCATGTTCACAATGCAAGAGCCGGTATAATTTAGTAGAATACCCAATTTCATATTTTTACCTTAAAATTTTTTTAACAATATAAAAAACTATAACATTTCATGGACTTTTTAAAAATTGTTCTGATGTTTTTGATCATCTATTTTTTCGAGTGTTATATAATTATTCTTATAACTTTATCAAAATACGTGTATTGAGCTTTATATTTTGGGATTATATAATTTACCTTTATATCCTTATTTTTCCTTGATAGAATGTTCTAAGAAGCTTTATAATAAAAAGTTATTTCACATTTAGACTTTTCTTAACATTGTTCTGATCTTCAGGCTCACTACTATATATATATATATATATATAAAACATAAAAAGATCATGAAAAAGTTTGCAAGAAATAGTCCTCACTCTTACAAAACAATCAAATTTTTAAAAATTCAAATTATGAACTCTAAAAGTTTGTTACTTTATATTTTATGCATTGTGCTCTATGATCACATGTAAAAGTGAGAAAAAAGGTTAATCAATCCACTGATTGCACATTTCTCTTATTCATTCATATATATATATATATATATATATATATATCACCTCTCCAACATAAGTGCCTACAAGCAGCATCTAATGACAAAGCATAACAAAGATACTGACAAACTCAAATCATTCGATATAAGAAAGCTCCTAAATAATAATACAAAAATCATATATAAAAATAACAATAAAAATTGCCTACAAATCTTTGAAGCAATTAGCATGAAAATTAAAAAACCTCCTATAAATAAAACAGCATTCACCACAGTTATTAACATATTAAACGTATTCAATAACTAACTCTGGCACCCCTTCCTAACAGAATGAGCCAACTATATATCATACAAAAAAACAAAAACATTCCAAATAAACATAAAAACTCACAGCAACAAACAATCAAACACAACTTCTGAGGATGACCAGTGAAATTGTTGAAAGTGCTTGAGCTAGTATGGGTCACTTTCTTCACCACCTCGACCCAGACATAAGGAAAACAAGAAGACACAAACACCTCCCCTTAAAGATCCTAAAAAAAAAAACACTCCAGGGTTTCAACAGAATATGCTTAAAATATATATATATATATATATATAAATTAAATTAAATTAAATTAAGTTTAATTTTTGTAATTGGCCCTACTTTGTATTGAGCACTCTTGGTAATTGTAGCATTGCAGCAGTTTACGGTGGGTTTTTATTTTTCTTTTGACCAACTGATTGCATATCTCTTGATTTTTTTCAACTGGTGTGATGAAGTTGGCCTTTTCTTTTTTTTTTGCTCTATATTTTTTTTTCCCCTGGGCGGTAATTCGAGATATTATTATCACTAGTTCCTGGCGGGTATTTTTTCTTTTTTCCTGGTAACCGTGAATGCTGGTAGATAGTAGGGTAGTATATATATATATATATATAAACTCTCCAACAGAATCAAAGAGAAATAAGACATGGAAATAAATTTGGTAGTGTTTATATATTTACAACAAATATTATAACATACAAATTAGTTTTCAATTTTATTTCACACACACACACACGCATATATATATATAGAGAGAGAGAGAAAAATTCATAACAAGGTAATCCAAGTAGAAGGAGAGATTTATTGAGAATTTGACACTATAGCGTTTCAGTTCTACTGAACTATCATCAGGTCCATGAGGGATGATATTAGCGATGTTTAGTCAATAATGGATGTTTAAAAATGCAAAATACAAAAATCTAGGGGAAAATTTGTATAACAAGAAAAAGTTGGTTGTTTAATTGGTGAACCAGCGTTTGTTGTTTTGAATTACGTCATTTGACTTATTAGGAATATTGTATAGAATTTATGTTACGTTTGTTTATGGAGAAAGATTTCGAGTCCAAAGGAAGAAAAAGAAATGTGAAGAGCTAGACTCATACATGCATGAAAAGACCTCCTATGTTCTCACAGACCGCAAAGTAATATAGTTTTCATTTCTTATTTCTTGTAAATCTTGCTTACATCTAAAGTTAATGGACAATGGATCATACAAAAAGTTTTGACAAGTAACCTCAAATTATAGCCTGCAGAAAACACAAATCTAGCAGATGGGGGTCAGGATCAGGGTCGGGGGAGGGTTAGTGATGAAGAACACAGGGCAAAGGAAAAAGTGTGAAGAAGGGAAAACAGAAGAAAAATAAATTAGTGTTCAACGAAAGAGTTATAATTTTGCGGATACGTAACTGCGGAAGCAAATAATGTTAAATAGTAAATGTTGGATTTGGTCAATTAACAATGGAAATGAATTCATTGAAGTTCAATGATTAGGAAATGTGGACACTCCCAACAGAAAGTCAGCCAGAGCAGTTTATATATATATATGTATATAATGTATATATATGGATGCATATATTATATATAATATTCATATAATGTATATATATACACATATGTATATAAAGTAAATACACACACATATATATATATATATATATATATAATGCATATATATATACACATTTGAAAATACATATACATCTACACAATATATATATAAAATATATAAAATTCATATATATATATATATATATAATGTATGTGTATATATAATATGAAATTTAAATATATACATAAAATGTACATATATATGTATGATTTTAAGATTATTTTGAAAAAAAGATATTTCATTCATTGCTTCTTGGTAAATACAGATTTCGTCCCAAAACAAATTGGAACACACCTTGGGTGTGTGTAAGTATATATATATATATATGTACATATAAAATAACCTGCCCATATCCTCAAAACATGAAACCAATATTTAAACCTGCAGGAGAATACTAAAAAGACCATTTAGAAAAAAAAAGAAAGATATTTCATTCATTTTTTTTCTGTTTTAATAAATATAAGACTGGACTGAAAAGTTCACAAGATGACTTAATATCTGCTGTAGATGAATTTTTTTTACCAAAAGGATCTAAGCATTGCAACACCTATGGAACAAGTGTATGGACCTCAAAGGGGATTACGTAAAAAAATAACATTATTTGGTCACATTCCGTGAGAATATCTTTGAAATTCTGCAAGGGTTAGCTTCAGAATTTCAGTCTTAATACATCAAAGAAGACACATTAGAAAGATATATATATATATATATATATATATATATATATATACAAGGGTAAGTCAAAAGATTTTGTTTGCAGCATGTCAATCATATGATAAAAGCTAAACATGGAATATTGTCTAATTCAAGAACTTATGCAGTACCAGTTCAAGCTGGGCCATAATGTTGTGGAAGCAACCAAAAACATTAGTTGTATGAAAGATGAGGCGGCAGTTGATCCATGAAAAGCAAACAGATGGTAGAAAAAATTTTGCTTGGGTTTTAAGAACCATGACAATCAGGCAAGGTTTAGTAGGCTTAAAAACATCCAATTCATGGAGGCAAATCAAGCAAATAGGAATTAGAGAGTATCAGGTGAGCTGAGCATTTCATAATCTTTTGTATTTTGTCACTTTCATGATCTCAGCAAAGCATCTGGAACTGACAAATTGTGCTAAATATTCTCCTGCTAAATGTCATGGAAACAATAAAAAAGATGTTTCATTCATTGTTTGTTTCTGTGTCGGTAAATACAGTTTCCATCTCAATACTACTTGGAACACACCTTGGCTGTATATATATATATATATAGAGAGAGAGAGAGAGACACACACACACACTTGGTTGATTGACTTTAATAGTATATCCACTTGTATAGGGTTTTGTCAATGGTCTGAAAGAATAGGGTTCAATCCCAGGTTGAGTCATACCAAAGACTCTAAAAATGGTACTTGATGCCACCTTGCTTAACACTCAGCATTATAAGGTAAGGATCAAGGGTAAAGTAGAGCAATCCAGGGAAAGGAGTAGTGCCCTCCCCCTACACCTTGGTGTAGTACCTAAGTAAAGTTGGCGACCTTAGTCGAGGGTGACCCGAAGGCTCCCTTTTTAATAGCTACTACACTGAGGTGTAGGGGGAGGGTGCTAACTTGATATATTATTAACATTAAATTTATTTAACTACCATTAATTAAGTGATTTATATATTTTTAATGCTATTTATTGAAATATTGGTAAATGGTTAGAGTGTTTGCTAATGTCCTGGGAGACCTGGGTTCAATCGCCAGGTCGAATCATACCAAAGACTCTAAAAATGGTATTTGATGCCTGTCTTGCTTAACACTCAGCATTATAAGGTAAGGATCAAGAGTAAAGTGGAGCAATCCAGGGAAAGGAGTAGCGGCCTCCCCTACACCTTGATGCAATAGCTATCGAAAAGGGAGCCTTCTTGTCACCCTCAACTATGGTCACCAACTTACTGAAATATTAATCCATAGTTTTTATAAAATAGACTAATTGATCATTTTATCTAATATTTTTCTAATAAAGAATACAATTAAATTTAATAGATAAAATACAAATATATGTTTTTATAATAAGATAATACGATAAAAAATTAAAAATTAATAATAATAAATAAAGAAGAATAAGATTAACAGACTTATAACAAGTAGGAATTATCCTGATAGGACACTGTTTTAGTTTTTTTTATTACACCATTTTTTGCTTTAGGTAAAAATAAGTTTAAGAAATGAATATTTAATTTTTTCATATCATGAATTATTATTTACATTATTAAAATATCTATTACATATTAATTCTTTACTTATTGTGATTACTTAACATTCAATATGTGAATTACATATTAATTCTTTATTTATTACAATTGACTTTACATTTGATATGTTAATTCAAAAAACATGAATTTTAACAATAATTTTAGCAGTTAGAATTAGTTTTTGTAAATTAAGATCAGCATTGAATTATCATTTCCCAATAACTAGAATTATATTATTTAATATTGATAAAACATAATAGTTTCGACGAAAGTATAAATGCACATTTTATCTATAAATTTAGATAAGTTCCGTATCACTATTTACTATATCCATAATTTGATTTTTTAATTTCCAGAAGTATTTAAATTAGGGGTAACGCTTTTTTTTTGTTTATAGGATCATATAAACATTGTATGAATGAAAGATAATAATAGATATATTATTTCCACTATTAAAAACTTTTTCTTGATTAAAAAATATGATAAACCCTAACCGTAAGCAAAAAAAATTATTTTAATTTAAAAAAACGAAAATAAGAAATTTTTTTCAAATCCCATTCTTGCCAGAAGCAATATTAAAACACCCAAATGAAAATTTTCTTTCTACATCTGATGATGGTTTCACAACCAGAAATAAATTTATAATGACACCAAGGAAGTGAATTTTTTTCTTTTGGTTTTTATATAAAAAAGACTTTTTAGCATTGCACTTTGAGTGTTGATGTACTTTTAATCCCAAATTAATTATACATCAATAGCCATTGACATTGAGCACTCAAATTGGATACTTCTACCCCTTGGATGATATAAAGTAAAAAATATATATATATATATATATATATATATATATATATATATATATATCTCCACTGGTCACCATCCCATGCTTACTTCCTCTAGTACAAAATCGATATATATATATATATATATATAGTGACATATCAAAGTAATAGATCATCATCATCATCATGCCATGCTATCAACTTGGATATCCCTTACTCTCTCTCGCCACCGCTCCCTATCGTCCATTGCTTCTGGCAGGTCCTCAGGGCTACATCCCGTATCAGCACAGAGCTGCTGTATGTAGGTTTGAGCTTGTCATCTTGCCTTTGCATATCTATGTGAAGTGGTCCACAGGAGTACATCACTTATAGGCTTGTCCTTACTTCTCCAGCAGTTTTTGATAGTTTTCGTGATGGGTGGTAGGTGGCCATACAGCTGCTGCTTTGTGGGGCACTGTCTCCAGGACTTGTTCAATATTGCTTGCAGTATTCTTGTGGAATTGCCATCAAACTTTTTCTCCATACATTTAGTTAGCATCCATGTAGTGCATCCATATAGCAGTATCAACATGACCACTGATTTTTAAAAGCTTTTAAGTAAATAATAATAATAATTTCTATTATTGTTACTAACTTCAAAGTTCACTTCAATAAATATTATAAATACATAAAATATACTATATATAAGGAAGACAGAAGAAATATTTGTCAACATCTATATTTATTGAAAAATTCACTAAGTAAGACACATGTTTTAAACACATTCAAAAATATGAATAAAACGAAAAATAATTTGCAGTTTGGAATAAGATTATATTTAAATTATTGATATGCAAATTTTTACCAACCAATAAGAGCATGCCACACACAAAGACTGATAATTTAGAATTTCCATTTACAATGAATGAACATTAAATTTCTGGCTTATGCAAAAGTTTTCGCGAAGGCAACAAAGCTTTCTCAAGAAGTTCATAGATTGATAATTGACCATCCTAATCATGCAATTGGATATTGAAAGATCTCTAATGAACTCAAAATCTCCGACAGTATAGTAAGAGTCATTATTTGAAAATGGAAGCAAGATGGCCTAACTACGAATCTATCTCAAACAGGGTATCTTCATAAATCAAGTGAATAAGCTGCTACAAGCATTTCTTGGAAAGTAATTTGAAACGTATTCTTTACCTGGAGAGAATTTAAGAAGGATCTGCAAGAAGCTGGGATAGAAGTGAGCAAACATCAAATTAGACACGCTTCAACATTGTGCTGCATTCTTGCAGTCCTAGGAACACCCTATTTCTGAAGCTCAGTCACTTAAAGTCATGCCTGTTCTTAATCATCTCAAGGAGCCTGCTTTGTTTGCGGACAAAATATTATTGTCTGATGAGACAAGAACTGAACTATTTGGTGAAAACTATTTGAGAAAAGTTGGGTGAAAAAAGTGCACTTCCTCGAGCCTCCAAACTAACATCAATGGTGGTTGAACTATCAGGTTTTGGGGTTGTTTTTCTTTAAGAAGGATGAGTACAATATTCATCATTAAAGAAAAATAGACAGTGCTATGTATAGTAAAATACTTGAGTAGAATTTGCTTTAGTCAGTAAGATATCTTGAACTACCGAGTGGTTGGATTTTTTAACAGGAATAATGATCTGAAACATATTGCAGTAAAAATGAGAGAGTGTTTAAAGGTGAATTTAAGAGTGGCTAAATTCAATAGAAAAACTATGACTTAGTTTGGTTTGGTTGGCTTTTATGGCATATTAAGCATTGATGGTTATTCAATGCCAAATCCTCTTTATTCATATATATTGAATATATATGATTTTGTTTGGTTGGCTTTTATGGCATATCAAGCATTGAAGGTTATTCAATGCCAAATCCTCTTTATTCATATATATTAAATATATATGATTTTGTTTGGTTGGCTTTTATGGCATATCAAGCATTGAAGGTTATTCAATGCCAAATCCTCTTTATTCATATATATTAAATATATATGATTTGATTTGGTTGGCTTTTATGGCATATCAATCATTGTAGGTTATTCAATGCCAAATCCTCTTTATACATTTATATTAAATATATATATGATTTGTAATTACATTTTGTAGATAACATTCTTAAATGAGCCTGAGATCTTTTTTTGCACACAGTTAAATGGTTTCAAGTATTGCTATATAAATAAAAAGTAAAGTTGGTGACTGTAGTCAAGGGCAACCCAAAGGTTCCATTTTCAAAAGCTACTTTGACCCATCTCCTATCAGGTGCTACAAGTCAGAGTGAACATGGGAGAAATGATAGTGAAGGAGAACTCCAAATTACCCAAATCTTCAAGCCTGGAGCCTCACTATCAGATGGTTTAATGTCATATCTAGGAGATTCATCGGGTGGGGTCTTACCTCTCTGCAAAGGCATAGTCGGTGCATTCTACAGCCCAAGCTGACTGGACTCAGAAAAACTATGGAAGGAATTTCAACATTCATTTGAGGAATACCAAAATTTGAGCAATTTTAAGGTGATCTCTGAACAGAAGTGAAATAAAATAGTTAATCTGAGCAAGAAATTATTCCAAATGTCTGACAGTTATTAAAAGCAAATAAGTGACATGTTATTAAATACTGAATGTCGTTTATTGATTTGCACCTTAAACTTGTGCTTGCTTCATATATGGTGGGTTTGTTAATAATTTTTGGTGCAGACAAATATTTCCTCTTTTTTCTTATCCATAACAAATTTTAAGAATTTACTATTTTCAAGTGAATTCTAAAATTACCAGCCATGAAAGAAATTATTTGCTTAAAAAACCTTTTAAAATTCTCTGAGTCACTATATATTCATATACACACACATATATATATATATATATATATATGTATATAAATTAGAATAAAGTTGACATAGAGTCAGTGGCATTTGGTGACTCTCAATTTCTTTTTTGAATGACATCTCAGCCAGTGTGAGTTGTTTAATGTCAAAGCTATCCTGGTAAAAGAACAGAAATGGTAATATTTAACCTGTAGCTGGGGGAATAAGAGAGTTCATGCCTTTCCTAAAGTCATTAGTCTGAAAGCGAGCATAATAGTGCAGGTAGAGTTCAAACTTACTACAATGTTGCAGTCCATCAAGTTAACCACAACGCCACAAGCACAGCCCCTAACATAAAAAATTTTTAATTTCTGTACCCAGACAGTGGTTGGTTGATTGGTTGTTTTGTTTAACAGCGTATCAACTGTTTAACACCGAGTTAAGTCATTTCGATAAAAGTTTTAAACAATTCAGTTTAGTATAAGTACAGTTTTTTGTTTACACACCATTAAATGTCAAAACAGTTCTATTTCAAACAATTCAGTTTAGCATAAGTACACAGTTTAGTTCTATTAGACTCATTAATAGGACCCTATCAAGTACTACCATTCTGGGCCAGAGTGGAACTGGGAGCACTGGCAATGAAGGGTTACTCCACATTTCCCAAAACCCCAGCATTACTGGAGCCTCACCATCAGATTGTCTAGTGTCATATCCAGGATACAAGTTGGGTGGAGGTCTTACCTCTCTGCAGAGAAACAGTCGGTGTATTCTACAGCCCCAGCTGACTGGGCAACCAGACAGTGGTTGTCCCTTTATAAACCATATATCAATATATATTAACACACACAAATAATCACACCCTGAACAATTTTTTATAAAGTTTTCTTTCTAAGGCTAAAATAACAAGATTTTATTATTTATGCAATCAAAATGAATATTATTAGATATTATTCATTACAAAAATCTACAGCATTGAAGTTCTGTAGAGTGTTAGCTGGAGATACCACAAGAAAGAGTTCATGTTGCCCAGGTCAAGAATCTCCCATGCAATTTTGTGGTCTGTCAGGCAAAGGATATGTGTCACTAAGAATTTGCTTTGTGTTGGCGTGGTGGTTAGAGTGTTTGTCAATGGCCCGGGAGACCTGGGTTCAGTCCAAGGTCATGTCATACCAAAGACTCAAAAAATGGTACTTGATGCCTCCTTGCTTAACACTCAGCATTATAAGGTACGGATCAAGGGTAAAGTGGAGCAATCCAGGGAAAGGAGCAGCGCCCTCCCCTACACTTTGGTGTAGTAGCTATCAAAAAGGGAGCCTTCAGGTCACCCTCAACTATGGTCGCCAACTTTTACTAATTGATAGGGCTGTTGTTGATTAATGGAATCCACTAGAAAAAGAGACAGAGAAAGAAGAATTCAACTTAGGAGGATCTTTGGTGGACATTGGTTGTGGTGCTTTCCAAGTGGCCCATAAAGGTCATGTTAAATATGTACAAATATGAAAAAAAACAAGGTAATCAGAGGATAATTTTCTCTATACTTGAATTATTTGCCTATTTTAAATGTTTCAATTTTTTCATTAAACCTTCATCAGAGCATCTGAATGTGTGATGTTGTATCTTCTGAATTTAGATTGAATTTTTTAATATCTGTATATTTACATACTGTTGGATTTACTTCCATTTTTCCAGGTATATATATACATATATATAAGACAATTCTATCAATTAAAAATTAAATTAACTGACTAGCAGCATTTTAAAAATGAAAGTGCTCAATATCAAGTGATAGAGTAATCTAGTATCCACTACTATAATATACTAAAATTACCACTCAAAGTTTAATACCATGAGGCAATAACTGCTGGTGAGACTGGCTTCTCTGTTTTTTTAAATACCTGACAACTGATGCATAAACTTTGTGTAGCAACTCTGGAAGAATATATATATATATATATAATGATAGAGTCTATTGTCAAGCTTGATGCATTTGGTGTCTTTGTTTAATGGCATATCAACCTTTGTTGGTTATTTCATACCAAAGACATCTTTCTAGAAGAACAGTAGTGGAACTATTTCACCCATAGCTAGGAGGATAAGGGGGTTCATACCTTTCCCAAGGGTATTTGTCCGAAAGGGAATGTAATAGCTACCTGTATAGAGGATTTGTTTATAGTGGCAAAGGTATGTCTTGAACCAGTGACACTTTTTGTATCTGCTGATAATAGAAGAAGAGATTCTCATGAACTATACCCCACAGGTTTCCAATTGAGACATTTTTTCTTCTAGACTGGTTGCCCTATTAAGGCAAGAGAAACCACTACCCTTACTGGTTTACCCATAGCTGGGAAATGGAGAGAAGAGATAGATTCATGCCTTTCCTGAGGATATTAGCGCAAAGTGAAATGCAAAGTGTTGCCTAGGGTCAATAAATGTTACATCATGCACCTATCCGTTATATATATATATATCTACATAATATTCATTCATGTACAATACAAGACATCATATCAGAATTTTAAAAAAATAGAAATTTTCATTATGCATAAATGTAACGCTTACATAGGATGGTAGAGTGATGCCACTTTAAAATGTCTCCACACATAAGCAGTCAATATGCTTGTGCAATGTCTTTTGGTTGGTTAGAATGGTTCACCTGGAATGGTCAGTGTGTCTTAATGTTCAGCAGATTATTTTCTGGCACAAAATCTCTCATTCCTGACCCTCCTTATGCAGCCAAAGATATCTGAACCCAAATTGTGCGTGGACTCTAAAAATCATCTTAGAGAGAAAATGGGTTTTGCAAAGTGAAAACTGATCAGTAGAGAACTTCAGGAATTGTAAGGCTGGGAAAGTATTATTACACAAAAATAAGAATATATTCTTGCTTCCGATATATAAAATAGAATTTGTTGTGGTTTGGTTGGATTTTATAGCATATCAACCATTGTATGTTATTTAATGTCAAATCCAATTTACACATACATATCAAATATATATATGATTTGTAAACATATTTTGTTGATAACATTCGTAAATGAGCCTGAGCTCTTTTTTCCACTCAGTTAAATAGTTGCAATTATTGCTATATAACAGTCGCAATTTAACATCATTTATTTATTTGTACACGGTTTATTCTATTTGACCCATAGATAGGACCCTATCAGGTGCTGCCACTCCAGGTCAGAGTGGACCTGGGAGCAATGGCAATGAAGGGGTATTTCGCATACCCCAAAGCTCCAGCATTACTGGAGCCTTACCAACAGATTGTTTCATGTCATATCCAGAACTCATGTTAGAGCGTCTGAGCTCTCCGCAGAGATGCAGTTAGTCTATTCTACAGTTCCAGCTGACTGAGCTGAATAAAACAGGAAACTACTTTATAAATAAGAATATGTTACATATGAATAAATAAAGCATGTGTCAATGTGTGTTAGTGCATCTATGTACAAACTTATAAATATATAGGAAGGGAGAGGCAAAATTCACCTTATTTATTGAATAATTGGATATGTCTATCTACTTGAGTGTGTGTGAGTGTGTATATATATATATATATATATATAGTAAAGTAAAGATGGCAACTGTAGTTGAGGGCTACCCGAAAGCTCCCTTTTCAACAGCTACTACACCGAGGTGTAGGGGAAGGTGTTACTCTTTTCCCTGGATGGCTCCACTTTACCCTTGAAATGTACCTTATAATGCTGTGTGTTAAGTAAGGAGGGATCAAGTACCATTTTTTTGAGTCTTTGGTATGACTCAACCTGAGATTGAACCCCGGTCTCCTGGGCCATTTGCGAACACTCTACCACTAAGCCAATCATACATATATATATCATCAAGTCATACTGATCATATGAAGTTCGCTGACTCTTTCTTGCAATCTGTCTCTATCATCTGTTGCTCCTGGCAGTTCCTCTAGACAGCATCCAGTGTTCACACAGAACTGATGTATTTTGAGTTCATGTTCTTGCTGGTTTCCCAGCATTGCTATGTCTATGAATAAGGGACCATAACATCATTTATGAGTTTGTCCATTTTTTCCCAGCAGTGCTCGGCATGTCTTGCTCATCTTACTTGGATGGTTTATGAGATGGGAGGTAAGTGGCCATTCAGCAACTGCTTTGTGGGGTGCTGCTTCCAAAATTTGTTCAAAACTGCATATAGCATTTTTGTGTAGTTCCCATCAGGATTTCTCTATGTTTTTTGGTTACAGTCCATATTCCACATCCATATAGTTTTACACACACACGAGTGTGTGTGAGAGTATATATATATATATATATAATAAAGAACAGCAGCACAGTAGTGTATAGGGTTTGCATTCCCTTATCCTTCACATTTTATTTTCAAAAATGTTTATGCAAACTGATTTCAGTAACATTTGAATCAACCTTTAGGTATCTGATTGGGGAAGTTCTTTTACCTTATATATATATATATATATATAACTGAGTAGTGCATTTCCTGTCTTAGTGGCCTGTGAGACGTGATTTCAAACAAGGCTCCAGATTCTATTTTGCTTTCTTGCCCCGGTCATTCGAACAATATTGAAATAGAAGCTTTGGAATCACACAATACTCTCTCATGGCATTTGATCCTTCCTGCGGGGCCCCCAGATGAGCTGATTGAATGCATTTTGCTCCAGGATCAAGTGTATGGTCAGAGAGAACATTACCTCCACTCCGGATGACATTTTCATACCTATCCTAGCTTGATCCTGGATCAGGCGGATAAAGAGGCAGGCAGAACTTGAGTAAGTAATGAGAGCCAAAATTTTTAATCGGAAATTGATTGCCTCAAGGTTTTGTTTTCACGCAAGCAACTCGTCTTTCCCAGGTCAAATGAAAAGAATAGAAAAGGTTCCGGGAATCTAACATTACTTCTAACCTCTGGTGGAATTTCAAAAGAAAATTGCATTCATAAATATATGAAGGCACATACAAATATATGAGGACAGATACAGAGAAATTTAAAGCAAAGAAATCCACCCCACTACTGTTGCTAGAAATAATAATATGCAGTTAGAATAGCAAGTGTAGGTTATGAAGTGATCGAGATGAGAAAAGTTAATCATATAATAAGTAAATGGAATAAAAATATCACAAAAGGAATACAAGACTAAGCATGACTGAATGGGAAAGGTGATCCATTGAGAATTGCACGAAAGACTATTATTTCATTAAGCTGACAAATAGTATATGCACAGATCAGAATCTGTCCAGCTTAAATGGAAGGAATGTACTCGGTTTGGTTGTATGTATTATTAACCATTGTAGATTATTTAATGCCAAATCCGTTTTTTTCATATACATTAGATACGTGGTGAATTCAATAAGTTTCCAGACGTTTTTTGTACAAGCATTTAAAATTGTCGTAGACTCTTGAAAATTCACTATGTTATTGCTATACATCTTATGAGATGACTGACCAATTTTTATGATTTCAGGTTCAAATTAACAGCTACAGCAGCAATTAGAATACACCCTACTAAAGCCCGATTGTCACAGCTGGTGAATTTCAAAAATGCAATCTTGACATGAGGACACTTTAGAAGAACGATATGCAATAAAATTCTGTTTTAAACTTGGAAAAAAATGCCACAGAAACGTATGGAATGCTTCAGACTGCTTTTGGAGCGTCTTGCATGAATCGAGCATCAGTTTTTGAGTGGCATAAGAGATTCAAGGAAGGCAGGGAGTCTGTGAGGGATAATGAGAGGTGTGGGAGGAGTAAGGAAGTCAGTACACCAGAGTTGATTGGCCAAAGGGTTAGAGTTAGGTTACTATGTTGAGGTTTTAAGGGAGTTCAGGAAGAGATTCTGTCAGAGGAGGCCAGCACTCTTCAAATTGGGTCAGTAGCATTTCCAGCAGGACAATGCACCAGTCCACAACTCCATCCTTGTCGCAGACTATTTGACCAAGATGGGCATCAAGACAGTTCCTCAGTCTCCCTATAGTCCAGACCTTGCTCCCTGTGACTTTTGGTTATTCCCTAGGCTCAGAGGCTGTCGTTATGAGACAATTGAGGTGCAATACTTACCGTCATAGGAAATAGACTTGATGACATAACTTCGTATCTTGCATAAGGCTGCTTACATTTCACGTTGTGCTAATACTCTTGGGAAGAGTATGAATCCAACTATTCTTCCTCCAGCTATAGATAAATCGTACAGCAGACAAGGTTCTGTGGCTTTGATATGGCAACTAGTCTAGGAGAAGGAAAACTCTGAATTCAAACCGGTTAAACTCAGCTTAAAAAATAGACCTTGTGTTGCATCTTGCTTGTGCAGAGAATTGATAACTATATAAATATAATGTCTTCAGGAAAGGCAGGAATTCCCTTATAGTAAATTGTTAGTGATCTCTAAACTTAGTACGGTAATTAGTCTGAGAGAAGAAAATCCCTTGATAATCTGTTTATTGACCAGAAATCTGTGTTTGATGTGAACTAATTTCTATGTGCTAATTCTTACAACATAAAACATTCTTACTTCCCTCTGGACTTTTTTTCTTCAGGGAGCAAGTAAGACTGTTTGATGTTGCGCTTGCCAACCAGCAAAAACTTATATTTTTTCAGCTCTGTATGGACACTGGGTGCTGTCTAGAATAGTACCTCTCAAACTAACTAATGTAGCATACCAGCATTTTTCTAGTGAGCCACTTATCGGTGGGTGGGGGTGCTTATCTCTTTGCAGAGATTCAGTCGGTGTATTTTACAATCCCAGCCAACTGGGCAGGGTACCATATTTGTGTCATATTATTATTTGATTTATGATCAAGTTTCAAATATTTCTATCAGTTGTATTGTATCACAACATGTAAAAAGAATAATATTAAACAATAATGAAACATTTTGTGCATTTTCATTTCCACATTACATTTTATATATATTTCATGATATGTAGAAAAATTAGTAACAATGATCCAAGTGGAAGGAGATTTTTATTGAGAGGTCGACAGTATAGCCTTTCGGTTCTACTGAATCATCATCAGGAAAATGAGGGATTATATTAGTGATTTTAAGTCAAAGATGGATTTTTAAAAATGCAAAATACAAAAACCTATGGGAAAATTTGTATAATAAGAAAAAGTTGGCCGTTTAATTGGTGAATCAGCATTTGTTGTTTTAAATTACATCATTTGACTTATTAGGAATATTGTATAGAATTTATCTTACGTTTGTTTAATGAGAAAGACTTCGAGTCAAAAGGAAGAAAAAGAAAAAAAACAAAAGAAAAAGAAAAATAGAAAGCATAAAAATTATATATGTGGAAAATATTAACTAAAGATGGAATATATTGTAGCTATTTAAAATGGATTTGCTCAAGTAAGGAGAAATATCATAAAAGCCAGGATGAGTATTTAGGGAATTAAAGAATGACATAGCAGCGGCTTCGAAAATTCGTCTTAAACTTTTATTACGGATGTAAATGAGAATCTTAGGAGAATTAAAGTCGAAGTTGTGATTAGATTGAGAAATGTATAGGAATAATGCATTGTTTGAGTTGCCAATTCTTATGTCTCATTTTGTGTTCTTTCAAGCGGACGTGAAGGTTCCGAGATGTTATCAATTATTGTCAGATTACAATCCTTTATTTACTGTTCATATTTCATGTTAACATGAAACTGGAAACCCGTCACATTCCAACAGTCAATGATTTGCATACTCGAACTGGTATGTGTACCATGAGTTCAAGTAACATTGGTCTAGAGCACTTACCAAGGATAATGTTTGAGAGGGACTGATAACAAAACAAAGATAATAATGACTTATCCCCTCCTT
This sequence comes from Sepioteuthis lessoniana, assembly GCA_963585895.1. Lineage (NCBI taxonomy): Eukaryota > Metazoa > Mollusca > Cephalopoda > Myopsida > Loliginidae > Sepioteuthis > Sepioteuthis lessoniana. Next base: position 62,572,024 of record OY757936.1, read on the forward strand.
GATTCATATTTACTCCCCACTTCACTGAACTTAAAAGATGCCCCCTGCTACTATAAATATCCTCATTATACACCTGTTGACTCATGTGAAAGGGTATAGATTTACCCGAGCACTATATGATATGACACAGGGTCAGTTTTTTTACTACTTACCCACGGCTTGAAAAGAGGAGAGAAGAGTTTGATACATGCATTCCCCTAAAGCATTTGAGCAAAGTGAAATACAAACAGCCTCATCCAATGCAATGATTATTTGGTTTGGTTTGGTTTGGTTTTATCATATTTACCCAACCCCTCCGCTCGGGCAGGATATGACACAAGGTCAATTTTTTAAGCGGAGTTTAACAGGTTTGAATTCAGAGTTTTCCTTCTCCTAGACTAGTTGCCTCACCAAGGCTGAAGACCCTAGTCTGCCCTACTATTTGCCCATAGCTGGAGGGAGAATAATTGGATTCATACCTTTCCCAAGGGTATTAGTGCTATGTGAAATGCAATCAGTCCAGGATTTGAACTCGTGTCGCTGTGTCCAATTCCTGCGACGATAACCATTACACCACGGTTAGGTTTTATGGCATATCAACCATTGCAGGTTACTTGATGACAAATCCTTTTTATAAATATGAATTAAATATATGATTTCAAGACACATTTATAAATAACATTTTTAAACAAACCGGAGCTCATTTTTTTTTACACACAATTAAATAGTTTCACTTATTTCTATCTAATAATAATAATAATAATTCTATTTACTATTAATCATTTGTTTGCATAGGGTTAAATGTTTTCAAGTATTGCTATGTATCACTAACAATTCAATTAAACATCAGTCATTTGATTATACACAGTTAAATGATCAAATGGATGTATTTCAAGAAATTCAGTTTCGCATAAATACACAGTTTAAATGTCAAACAGTTCTATTTGATTCATAAATGTAACCCAATCAGGTGCTACCATAGTGGACCTCAGAGTGATGGCAATGAACAGGTACTCCACATTTCCCAAAGCTCCAGCATTACTGGAGCCTCACCATCTGATTGTTTAGTGTCATATCTGGAACACTTGATGGGGAAGTCTTTACCCTTCTGCAGAGAAGCAGTCGGTGTATTCTACAGCCCTAGCTGACTGGGCCATGTAACAGGGTAAGGCTGATGAAATAGAATGTCAGATTCTATCACTGAAAAAATAAATAGATAAATTATATTTACTGCAAATAATTTTCCATGTATTTACCCAACTCCTGCCATGAGCAGGACGGGACACAAGGCCAATCATTAAATGGAGTAAAGCTGGTTTGAATTCAGTGTTTTCCTTCTTTCTGACTAGTTGCTCAACCAAGTTTAAAGAACCCAGTCTGCTCTACTATTTACCCTTAATTAGAGGGAAAACAGATGGATTCATTATCTTTCACAAGAGCATTAGTACAAAGGAAGTACAAACCGCCTTGTCCAGGATTTGAACTCATTTCCACTTCTTATGATGATATCAGTTATGGTGATCTCACCTCCATAAGAACAAGAAACTTCAATACATAGTCACTTATTGACCTTAGTTTGGCACAAGACCATAGGTACAGTGTATGCAGAGCTGGATTCAGACTTGGTAAGGTCTATAGCTATATAAAACTGCCAGGTTCTTTTTTTTAAAATCATGTCAGGATTTTGTCCCCTTACCATTTCTGAAACTCTTTCAAGGCGCTAGACTTGTTTAACTTATGTTTAATTTGCCTCCCAACAGCATTTTTAACCTGACAGGCAACAAAAGAAACAAAATAGGATTTTTTTCACAGCAAATCATAAACCAAAATAAAGACATGCAATTTTGTGTCGCTATCAGAAATGATGATACCCCCTCTACCCCGAAATTTGGGCTTCAACTCTGCATTGTAAATTAACCATTTCTTCCTGCTGTTGCATTTCTGCAACTTCTCACTGTGGCATCATCTCTTTGTTGTTATTGTTAAATCATGCAAGTTAACTCCCCTGATACTCTCGAGAAAAGTGAGTGTTTTTCTAAGACTGGAAGTAAACAGACGGCTATACTTGTTTATGTGAGGGTGTGATAAGAACGAGAGGTTAAAAAGGCATCTCTACATATGCTGAGTGTTGTATTCTCAATTCTTTATATTTAACATTGGTAGCAGAGCTAAACGACACTATGGCATCAAAGTATTTTGCTCCACCTGCATTGCTTAAGCATAAGTACAGTACATGGAGGAAGGAGATGCAAATTTGGGAGTTAGCCACATCACTGGATAAAACCAAAAGGGCCCTCATAGTGTTTTTGTCATTGGAAGGAAAAGCTAGAGAAGCTGTTTTGGAGTCGGATACTGTGGTTCTTAATTCTGAGGATGGAATGAAAAAGTTATATGAAAAACTGGATACACTTTTTCTGGAAGATATAAACCAGTCTGCCTTTCGAGCATACAAAACCTTTGAAAGCTATTGGAGACCGCCTGGGACGTCATTGGAAGATTTTCTGATTGACTTTGGCTGACATGTCGCCAAATTAAAAGCCAAATTAAAAGACTTTAACATTCTTTTACCAGAACCTGTACTTGCCTTTAGAGCACTAAAGAGTGCCAACCTCACCCCGGATAATGAAAAATTGGTCAAGGCTACTGTCAGCGAGTTAACGCTATCTTCCATGTCAGGACAATTACGGAAGATTATGCATAAACATCCTTCTGACGATTCATCACCCAATACTTCACCTGTCGTGGTAAAAAACGAAATGGATATTATTAACTATGCAGAAAATAACCTAATGGACCCTACTGAAGTATATTAGGTCCACCTAGAGTGGTAATAACTTTCTTCATAGTTCTTTTTCGGTTTCATTGTTTAATGGCGTATAGACCTTTGCAGGGTATTTAATACCAAATTCATCCTTGTAGTAGGACAGTAGTGGTAATATTTAACCTATAGTTGAGTGGGATAAAGAGGTTCAAACCTTTCCTAAAGGTATTAGTCCAAAAGTTAACTTAATAGCATGACTGGAGTTAGAACTTCCTTGCTATAATGTTGCAGTCATTCATCATGCAAACCACAAAGTCTTGGGAATTCTCTTCAAATAATTCTGACAATGTTTTAAAAGATTACATAATGACATTGAATCTTAAAGCATTGATATTGCAATTTGATAGGAAATTGAAGATATAATCATTTACAAATTATAATTATCAAATAGTAATGCTTTTTTGAAATCATGTAATTGCTCACAAATTATTAGTTTCATGATGGCTATGAAAATCAGTCAGTGTTCACACTTTTTCCTCTATCTTGCCTTCAGTTTGGTTTGGTTTCTTTGTTTTAATGGAATATCAACCTTCATGGGTTATTTAATACCAAAGCTACCCTTCTAGAAAGACAGCAGTGGTACTATTTAACCCATAACTGGGAGGATAAGGGGTTCATACCTTTCTCAAGGGTATTTGTCTGAAAGTGAACATAATAGCGCAACTGGAGTTCGAATTCACAATGAATCTGCAGTCCAGCGCTTTAGCCATTACACCATGACAGCACCCTCCTAAATTATTAGTATTAGATAGGAATACTTGAAACCAAACAACCGAGTACAAATTATATATATTCTCTTTTGCATTATATACATTCAGTGCTTGAATTCTCTAATTATTTATTAATGTTAGTTACTTGAAACCATAAAGTGTCCAGGATATGATAATAAACTGTATCTAGTTGTGAGGCTACAGTTGTGGAGCTCTGCTGGGTGTGGATTCACATGTTCAGTGTTATTACTTTCAGGTCCACTCTGATCTTGAGCAGTAGTAACTGTTAGGGTTTCATCTTAGGGTCTCTCAATACTTAAAAATAAATATAAAACCCAAACTGGAATCTTAAGCCGTTGCTCGTTTAGCTTATGCATTTAGAATTGAACTTATTATTCATCTCCAAGACCAAACTATTTCAATTATAATGATAAGATAAGACCGATTCCTTGAAGGCTCTACAATGGATATAGCATGCCTTTTCATTTTCTCCAACTGGAAACACAAAATGCCAAAAAGGATTTTATGCAGGGAAACAGGGAAGTCCATTTTCTATTTTAGAGTCGAGATGAACACTAAAGAAAAATGTCAGACCATAAAAGCACCTCCCCATCTACTTATCTCAAATTCTATCCATCCAAAAAATTTCTAGTATTTTACATCCCATTCACATGCACTTTTTGCGAACAAAATATCAGAGTAACCTTCTTAAAGAACACCATTTTATATTCGGTAAAGAAAGAAAGGTCAATTTAAATGCAATAAAGAAAGAAAAAGAATGCAAGCTTAACCAGAGTAAAGAAAAAAAAAACAACAAAAAATGTTTAACTTATTTTCATAGAAAATAATAAGAGAAATAGTAAACATTGCCCTTTCAACCATGAATATGGCAAATGCAGAGAGATTAAGACCTCCTCCTCACAAAAAAGGGGTATCCTAACTATGACACTAAACTGTTGCCAGTGGTGAGGCTCCAGTTTTGAAAATCTGGAGAGCCTGGAGTCAATTTGGATTTAAGTGGTAGTACTAATTATTTTCCCATCTATTTGAAAATTATGTTTGGTTTCTTTGTTTAATGACATATCAACCCTTGCAGGTTATTCAGTGCCAAAGTTACCCTTCTAGAAGAACAGTAGTGGTACTATTGAACTTATAGCTGGGAGGATAAGGGGGTTCATACCATTCCCAAGGGTATTTGTCTGACAGTGAACATAATAGCGTGACTGGAGTTCAAATTCACTTACAATGATTCTGCAGTCCAGTACTTTAACCATTACAACCATGAGGACACTCCTACTTGAAAATCATTTGTATTAGATAGGAATACTCAATTTGATATCACTGTGTGCAAATTATTTGTATTAAGAATTGTTACTTGAAGCTATAAGTGTTTTATAAAGGTTATTATTTGTTACTTATGATAGCTGATAAATTATTTGTGTTAGATAAGAATACTTGAAACTAACTGTATACAAGCAAATGATTATTATGAAATAGAAATAGTAACTTCAAATCATATCACTGCATATAAATTATTAGGATTAGATAGGTATAGTTTAGTGGTGTTTTGTGGCATATCAATCCTTGTGGGTTTATTTAATCCCAAATCCTGTTTTGATATATATAATGTAATTTGTAAACAAATAATTTATTTTGCCCAGTCAGCTGGGGCTATAGAATACACTGACAAGTGTCCTGGATATGACACTAAACAATCTGACGGTGAGGTTCCAGTAATGCTGGAGCTTTGGGGAATGCGGAGTACCCCTTCATTGCCATCACTCCCAGGTCCACTCTGGCCCGGAGTGGTAGCACCTGATAGGGTCCTAACTATGGGTTCAATAGAACTAATCCGTGCTTCCTTCACTATATTGAATTTTGCATTTAAACTGCATATTTATGCTAAACTGAATTGTTTAAAATAGAACTGTTTTGATGTCTAAACTGTGTACTTATACTAAACTGAAGAATCTGAAATAAAACTGTTTTGACATTTAACTCTGTGTATTGCCCAGTCAGCTGGGGCTGTAGAATACATTGACTGCATCTCTGCAGAGGGGTAAGACCCCTCCAATGAGTGTCCTGGATATGACACTAAACAATCTGATGGTAAGGTTCCAGTAATGCTGGGGCTTTGGGGAATGCAGAGCACCCCTTCATTGCCATTGCTCCCAGGCCCACTCTGGCCTGGCGTGGTAGCACCTGATAGAGCACTATCAATGGGTTAAATAGAATTAAAGACATACTTATGCTAAACTGAATTGTTTGACTAAACTGAATAGCTTGAAATAGAAATGTTTTTGACAATTAAACTGTACTAACATTTAAACTGTGTGCTTATGCTAAACTGAATTATTTGAAATAGAACTGTTTTTAATTCTATTTATCAAGTATTTCTATCTTATATGAATAATTTGCACGTAGCTTTATAGTTTCAAATAACACATCATAACCCTTAGTAAATGATTGAACAGTTCTATTTGATCCATAGATGAGACTCTAACAAGTACTACCACTCAAGTCAGAGTGGACCTAAGGGTACTGGCTGTGAAGGGGTACTCCATATTCCTCAAACTCCAAAACTGGTACCTCACCATCAGATGGAGGTGTTAGATATGAGTACTTGATACCATATAACAGTAGAAACATATGATTATCATAATCAAAAGTGTGATTAAAAAATGACTGCAACACAATGTTGAAAATATAGTTAGGATGTTACATTATGTCAGGAGAGAATGGTACTTCTGGGTTTTAGATGAAGAAATCAATAAAAGAATGACCCAGTCAGCCTAAGGAATGAAAGTGAGGGTCAACAAAGAAATAGATAAATAAATAAATAAACAAAATCACCTGTTAACCCTCACATAGACAAAATGAATGACAAATTCTTGACAGCACGTCAGCCATCGTTTGAAGAAATGCAAATGATCTTGTTCAATTAAGTCTAAGGGGTTCTTTTTGGTAGGGGTGTATAAGAATATCCTTTGAATCAAAAGTTTATAATGATATTTAGAATCTTAAGAATAAGAAGACTGATCAATGTCAAATTAGAAATGGGAAATTGGTAACTTCAAAGAAATTCTTTGAAGTTCATGCAGATGTGAAAGAGAGAAAAGAAGGGAGGATAATTATGATTAACTGGCTTTTAATTACTTGTGTTACTTATTCAGGTCCACGTTCTGATAGCGTCAGTGGGTAGTTGACCGCCTAAGTGGTTTTGATCTCCCAAATTTAAGTCTAGTCTAGATCATAACAGAAGTGAGCCACAAAAAATGCTAATTTGACAAGCAAAATATCTTTCATCCAGAAACAAGTTGAGAACCTACTTGTTTTTAAAAAAAAAAAACAAGGAAAAAATGAAATTTGACCACCCTTTGCAGAAAGGACAGCTTTCTAAACAACCTTCATCTAAAATTGCTGTCCAAAGCAACTATCCATCACACACTTGTCTGACCACAAGTCACACAGACATTTGTCCCAATGGTTACTATCATACAGTTGTAGTACACTGGCATATATAAGTAAAGAGGGTGACCCAAAGGCTCCCTCTTCAATAGCTACTACACTGAGGTGTAGAGGAGTACACTACTTCTTCCCCTGGATGGCTCCACTTTACCCTTGATACGTACCTTATAATGCTGAGTGTTAAGCAAGGAGGTATCAAGCACCATTTTTTAAGTCTTTGGTATGACCCGATCTGGGATTGAACCCCGATCTCCCGGACCATTGGTAAAGCACAAATACATGAAATATGTTAGTGCAGCCATGGTAAAATGAGTTTGATCCAACATTTGCAACTAAATCAAATTTCTTCATTAAATAACCTCTAAATAGTTAATATGTTATTAAACGGATACTCCAAAGAAAACAATTCATAACTGAATGCATAATTTTGTGGCATTAGCATAAATGTGGAATATCATTCTTTTTAATAATTCAAATTCTCTATATAAGGGAGATAATTATGAAAGGTTAATTAGAATACTTTACACCTTTCTAAATTGAAGCATCCGTATCATCATGGAAAAGGAATATTTTTTCAGAATTTTTTCCATAAATATGAACTCAGTATATAGTAAAAATTATCTTAATCCCACAAAAATATTTGTTCATTGGTTATTTAAAATAGCAGAAAATCAGAGTGCTTCAGGCTTAAACAGAGGTTTTTCATCAAATTTTGTAGGCTGAGATATACAAACCATATAATATTTACAGAAGAATATGGGATGTGCATGAGGAAGCATGTTTACAAATGAGTTAAAGATGGGTTTGCCACTACAAGCCTGAGTCAGAAAGTAATTCCATCGAGTAGAAAGACACCAACTCTCTAGTAAAAAAAAAAAGTTTCCAGGGCAGCAGTCAGTAAAGAGGGTCATGCTGACAGTCTTCCAGGATTTGAAATAACCCATGTCAATTGATTTCTTTGAAAAAGGTACAGCTGTAAACAGTGCTTCTTATTGCCAACTCCTTAGGCAATATTTTACCATATAAGTGGGTGAACGAACATCTTTCAGAATAAATCTGTTCTGAGAATTCCGGTCTTCAACTTTCAATTCATTTCAATTTTTCTATAATCTAGGACCTACAGCTATGAATTTCTGTTTTTCTTTATGGCATTTATTAATCTTGTGAGATGATGGATTTGCACCTGAATCTCAGCACAGGCCTGGGCAAGATTATATGGAAGACCAGTAGTTGTGCCCATGTGACAGGTTTCTTCTCTTCAAGGCACTAAAAGAAGGGGATTGCTGGAATGAGGTAAATGGTTTAATCTCAGACTGTCTTAGGGACTCCAGTTACTAGTTTTGAATTCAGAGTTGTTTTTTCTAGATCAACTGCCTTACTAAGGCTAGAGAGCCCAATCTTCCTTACTATTTTACCCTTATCTGAGGAGAGAAGAAATGAATATGTGCCTTTCCCAAGGGCATTATTGCAACATGAAATACAAATAGCCTTGTTGAGAAATTGAATTTGGTTTGCTGGGTTTATTTTAATTATCATCCATGTTTTGGAAAAATTACATTGTTATGGTATTCATGAATCTTACAAGATAATGGATTTGTCCCTGGATCTTATCAAAGGCCAAGCCAAGGTTGTACAAAAGATCAGCAGTTGTCCATGCAGCAGGTGTTCCATCTTGACTACATTAATATTGTCCAAGGAAAGGTCACCTTTGAATCAGTGTCACCATTCAGATTGGTTTGGCTTGGTTGGGTTTTATGGCATATTAACCATTGTAGATTATTTAATGCAAAAATCTTGTTTATACATATGTATTAAATATATGATTTCTAAACACATTTTGTAGATGACATTTTTAAATGAACCTGAGCTTATTCTTTTTCACACAGCTAAATGGTTCCAAGTATTGCAATATATTACAAACAATTCAATTAAACATCAGTCATTTGTTTACACACAGTTAAGTGGTCAAAGAGTTCTATTTCTAACAATTCGATTTAGCATAAGTCATCTCTTTGCATTTAATTTAAATATCAAACAGTTCTATCTGACCCATAGATAGGAACCTATCAGGTGCTATCACCCAAGCCAGAGTGGAACTGGGAGCGATGGGAATGAAGAGGTAATCTGCATTCCCCAAAGCTCCAGCATTACTGGAGCCTCACTATTAGATGATTTAATGTCATATCAAGGATACTCATTGGAGGGGTCTTACCCCTCTGCAGAGATGTAGTCAGTGTATTCTACAGCCCCAGTCAACTCGGCTGGTCACCATCAGTGGTGCTAGAACAAGGTTGAACATCAAACTGCAGTTCCTGGTTTTCAATTTTTTTTCCTTTTCCTAGACCAGTTGACCTACTCAGGCTTGAGGCTTGGTAGATTAACATGGACAGTGTAAGGGAAACATCAGGACCCATATCTGTTAGAAATCCCAGAATGCAAAGTGACTTCTGCCCAGACTAGGTCCAGTTATAAGATTTGGAGGGAAATTTGTTTGTAAAGAATTGGACCTAAGTAGTTCTTTGATACTAGTTACAGTGCACAGGTAAATTTATTTTCCCAACTTTCTTGTGAAATTTCTGTATTTTATAAGACCTCTTATTGTAAGAATATTAACTATTAATTGTTGTTTAAACCCTTTTATTTCAGTATTTCACAGTGTTTTGAATTGAAGCAGAATAAAACTTGTATTGTGAATTGAATTACCACGACCAGAAAATCCGCTAAACACCTATGCACAATATACGGGAACACTGAACAGCTGTTTCGACCTTATTAGGTTTCATCAGCAGTGTATGCCATAATCTCAACCACTGGAGATCAAACCAGCGACCACAGATTGCAGTACCAAAACTCTACAACTGAGCCACCAGTTCATATCGCACACAAGTGACACCAAATCAACTAGTCATGGTAATTGCACGGCCAAATAACCTAAATGCGTCTTGCATGTTACATCCGTACTCTTTCCAGAGGACACGGTCACCCCCAGGGCCAGGTGTTCGGCGGATTTTCTGGTTGTGGTAATTTAATTCGCAATATTAATTCCTCTACTTGAAAAATAAAAATATATACATCAATAAAACAAGTGTTCAATCAAACATCAGTCGAGACTTGTGCTTTAATTTTCAACACAATTTGTGCACACAGTTCTCTTGAATATTGATAATTTTTGAAAAGATATATTTGACCATTAGATGAGACTAACAGGTTCTACCACATTGGATTTGAGCGGAACTTGGAGTAAAGCAACCAATCCAGGAGAAGGAAAACTTTAATTAAAACCAGCAGTTCTCCATAAAAAGTTTTGGGTGGAGGAATTGGGTAAATACAGATCAGGTATATTGATATCAAATGCACCCGAACAACCAGGCTGAAAACTACACTCTACATCCTTTACAGGCCAGTAACTAAATGATATTTCAAGTTATGAATAATATAATAGCAGTTATATTTAAACATGGCAGAGTCTATTGCCAGATTTTTACCAATGTTTGAGAGCCAGGATCTGGAGGTAACAAGTTAATTCATTTTTAAACATATTTTTAGATAATGAAAGAGAACCAATAACTTATAACATCAAATCATTTTGATGATTCTATTTAAGAAGGAGTGAAGGATTCTATTTAGCTTTTCATAGTTGTCTCTGTCATGCTACCATTTCCGAAGGATTGACAATTTCTAATTCATATTTCATAGTGGACTCTATCATGCTTCTATTTAGGAAGTAGTGAAGGATTCTATTTAGTTTTTCATAGTTGTCTCCATCCACCTTTTATTTAAGAAGGGCTGAAGGATTCTATTTAGTTTTTTATAGTTGTCTACATCCTCCTTTTATTTAAGAAGGGGTGAAGGATTCTATTTAGTTTTTTATAGTTGTCTCCATCCTCCTTCTATTTAAGAAGGAGTGAAGGATTCTATTTAGTTTTTCATAGTTGTCTCCATCCTCCTTCTATTTAAGAAGGAGTGAAGAATTCTATTTAGTTTTTCATAGTTGTCTCCATCCACCTTTTATTTAAGAAGGGGTGAAGGATTCTATTTAGTTTTTTATAGTTGTCTCCATCCTCCTTCTATTTAAGAAGGACTGAAGAATTCTATTTAGTTTTTCATAGTTGTCTCTATCCTCCTCCTATTTAAGAAGGAGTGAAGGATTCTATTTAGTTTTTCATAGTTGTCTCTATCCTCCTCCTATTTAAGAAGGAGTGAAGGATTCTATTTAGTTTTTCATAGTTGTCTCTGTTATACTGAGTATTTGAGTGAATAAAAAAGTCGGATAAAATTGTTATTCAGATGTAAATTACAAATTTCATAACCACCTGGGTTCTAATAGAAATAAAACGTTTTTTAAAAGAATTTATTCTTTTTTTTAAAAATCTGACTCATTACCAGGGTAGAAAAATATCTTCTCAAAGATAAAAAAAACTGCCACAAAAAAAAAAAGTATCTTTTTGTTTTTTGTTTTTTTTTTCTTATAGGACCCAGATTGTACAGATGTGGAATAAATTGGACTGGAACTTGCTTTGATATCATGACTAGAATATTTTGCGTCAATTAAAATCTCACTATGACCTGCCATTTTTTTTTGCTGGTTTACAGCTACTTACATATATACAAAGAGAGAATTTTACTTAAATATAGATATAAATAATATACGACTTAATAATTGACAAGAGAATAATACAAATTTTAGGGAGATAAAAGAAGAGTAAGATGCTTGTGATTTATTCAGAAATCTAAAGACTGGAATGCAATGCTGGTGAAAATCATTAAACATGGCAAGTGATTCATGCAGGCCTTTAAAAAATTCTGCTAGTTTTTCTCTTATCTTTTTATTTATTTATTTTATTTTAGAAATTTATTTTGTCAAAATATCTTCATGGAAAAGAGAATGAAAAAGCCATACCCTCTTCAACCACCTGCCCTAGAGTTCATGCAACACAACTACATTTTTCTTGTGAATAAATAGAAAAGTATTCATTGTACACCCTACTGTAACTCACTAAAATGTCCATCCATCCATACACAAAAGGCTCCACCATTTTCTGCTTTGTCCAATCAGCTGGGGCTGTAGAATATAAGAATTGCATCTCTATGGAGAGGGAAGAGACACTACTTTCAGAACAAGTTTCCAGTATATAACACTAAACTGTACCTGGTTGTAAGGCTCCAGCACTAATGCTTTGAGGGATGTAGAGTACCCCTTCTTTACCCTGACTCACAGGTTTACTCTGATCCAGAGTGGTAGTGCCTGTTAGGGTACCATCTATGGGTCAAATAGAACTAGTCTCCTAGTTATGAGACTAGACTGTATCTGATGGTGAGAATCCAGTCATAAAGCATTAGAGAAAGTGGAGTACCCTTTCATTGGCATAAATCCCAGGTCCAGCCTGATCCAGAGTAATGGTACATGTTAAGGTCCCATCTATGGGTTAACTAAAACTATTTAATCATTTTTTTAAAACTTGAAACCATTTAACTGTAAGCAAAAAATAAGAAGAATAATTGGATTAATATCTTTCTCAAGGGTACTAGTACTATGTGAAATACAACCAGCCTCATTCAGAATTTGAATTCAGGTCACTGTGTCCATTTCTTATGACAATAACCATAATACCACTTTTTTATCTAAGACATTCAGTATAAAAAAGATAGCAAATAAGCAATAGAAATAAATCGAAAAAGCCTTTAAATATGAATGATTGGCCTAAACATTATTCAAAGCAATGATACATACTTGAATTTTACTAATGAACATATTATTGACCATATATAATATGGTTAAGTACTGCTTATGAATTATTATCCCATTATGGTTACATTCTAAGTAAAAAGTTGGCAACTGTAGTCGAGGGCGACCAGAAGGCTCTCTTTTCAATAGCTACTACACTGAGATGTTGGGGAGGACACCACTCTTTTCCTTGGATTGCTCCACTTTACCCTTGATACATACCTTATATTGCTGAATGTTAAGCAAGGAAGTATCAAGTACCATTTTTAAAGTCTTTGGTATGATGCAACTTTGGATTGAACCCAGGTCTCCTGGACTACTGGCAAACACTCTACCCACTAGGCTTATTATCATCATATGATTAAGTACTGCTTACAAATAATTATCCTAATATTAAGTGCTGCCTATGAATAATTATCTTTAAGTTTAATGAAAATGACTCTACGTCCTTTATTTTTATCAATGACTATAACCCCTATTCTACTACACTACCAAACCATATGTGATACAGCATCGGTACAGCTTTCTTTTCTCCTCTCAAAATTGATATCTACTGAGTTTTGCCTTTTCAGCAAATGTCAAGTTGAAGATAAAAGGAAGTGAAAACAAACAGATAGATTTACTTGAATCTTGCCAAAGAGCTGGAAAAGTTGGGGAACATGAAGACGACAGTAATACCAGTTGTAGGTGAAGCACTTGGAAGGGTATCCATATGCCTAAAACAGAGGCTGGGGAAATTGGAGGTCAGAAGAATCAAGACCTTCTAAACCACGACACTGTTGAAAATCAGATAAAATACTTAAAAGAGTCCTGGAGACTTGCTGTCATTCAGACTCAACGAAAAAAACCATTTAAAACTGGTGTGAAAAACTCACAAGGAGTAAAATAATAATAATAATAATACTGTTACAGTGAACTACAGAATGAAAATAAAAGATAAACAAATAATTGGATCTTGCTTGAGAGATGAAAATGCTGAGGAGCATGAAGATGATGGAGAAACCAGTTGTAGTTTGAGACCTTGGAATGGTTCCTAAAGGCCAGGAAAATAGACTGTGAAAACTGGAGATCATTTAGGTCACAGCCCTGTTAATACTAGCAAGTATATTCCGAAGAATCCTGGAGACCCAAGGAGACTTGTTGTCACTCAGACTTCAATCAAAACTTGAATGAAAAACTGGCATAGGGTGAAAATAATAAAAATAAAGATAAAAATTAATATAGGGAGAAATTGAGTGAAAAAAAGTAAATTAACAAATAAAAACTAATGTCATCAAAAGAAGTAATTAAACAGTCCTGTTTTCTTTATTGAGCCACAAATTCTATTTTCATGTTCTAGGTACACGATCTTTGCCTTCAAAGTCGACTCTTTGAATTTTTCTAACCCCACTTCCACACTTTTCACCTCAAAATGCCAAGGAAAAATGTTCCTGCATAACTCATCCATCCATGGAAGATGGTGCCAAAACAGGAGGATCTTAGAAGATGGAAGGATCTCAGAAACCTATAAATAATGCCCTCTCCTGCCCTAAGTGCTGTCTCTTTTTTATCTTTGTTCAATGACAAGAAACTCACAAATGTATCAGTTTTATTGCTTTCTCAGAAAAGTAACTTTTCTCATCGCCTCATTTAGTCAGCTCTTTTATCATCTACTTTCTACGCAGATCAGATCAGAGAATTTCCAATAACCTTCTGTGTTTGGTTGTTCATCATGAGCTGAATGAAGGATCACACATAATTTTTAAATCTGTCAGTCATGAGACCATCACCAAAGATGCATCATCTAAGTTAGCTGTTCATCAACAGTTCTGAAAGGACTCCTGAACACTTTGGAGAAGTCAGAGAATCTCCAGTGACATTCTAGGATGGTTGTTCATCATGAGCTTAAGGAAAAATCACATTAAATCCTTTAACTGACTGGTTGATTTTAATGTCATGTCAACCCATCTTGGGTCATAGGATACCTAAAAGTTAGGAAATTGTGTTCATTTTTTTATGCTGTCGTTTCTTAAGAGTTTTTTTGCATTGTTATATGATATCAAGTATTCCAATCTAATACTAATAATTTTCATGTAGTTATATTGTTTCAAGTATTCCTATCTAATACTAATAATTTTCATGTAGTTATATTGTTTCAAGTATTACTATCTAATACTAATAATTTCAAGTTTCAAGTTGATGATTTCTTCTAGTAATCATAATAGTAATTCTAATAGTAATTATTTATTTGCACACAGTAACAAAGTTTTAAGTATCAAATAATAATCCTCAGTAAACAAACATAGCTTCAAGTAACTATTCTTAGTATAAATGATTTATAGCTATATGGCATCAGTTATTTTTTTCAAATATGAATATTTGTTAAAGAGATGTATTTAAATGATACCCTGACTGGTTCTACCACTCCAGATCAGAGTGTACCTGGAAGTAATGGCAATGAAGGAGTACTTAACACTTTCCAGATCTCCTGAACTGGAGTTTCACCATCAGATGCAGTTTAATTTCATATCAGTGAAATCCCCCTGCTGAGTTGCCGTTTGCATATCCTACAGCTCCAGCCAACTAGGCTATGCACATTTTAAGTACTATTGCAATGGCTTAGAAAACGTTCTTTTTGTGGAGTTGACTTTTGAACAGCTTTTGAACAGCCAACATTTCTATTCATCAGAAACTCCTGAAAGGAAAATCAGATGAGATTATTTTTGTTCTCTTAATCCTGTGAGAATTTAAGACATTTCTTATGAATGATTAAGTCAGACGGTTATTCATCATTGAATAAAAAATCAGATTAGAATTACTGAACCCAAAGGATTCCTCAGATAGCAAAATACGAGAGTGAACTATTAGTTCATGTTACTTAACACGCTTGATAACTCAGGTACTTTTAAGACTGAATAAGAAATAAAAAAAATAGAATAAGTTCAAAAGGTGTAGTGTTTCCCAGAACCCTCTGACTGGAAGCAGGAGCAGCACAAGCCGAAAGAAAGGGCTTTCCAAGTGCTAAAGAGAAATTCTACCTCATTTCAGCATTACCTTTGATACTGAATGGACTTTCTTCCCTTAGCTGCTGGCAGGTAGTGCATGTGTTCACCCAAGTTCGCAGCAGCCCCAATTAAAGAACAACCACTGGACATAACCACCGACCTTGAACTCACCACCACAGAAAATGACAAATATAGTTCAATGCTTTTTCTGGGAAATGTGACATATTTCTAACGGTTCGCAAAAACTTTTCTTGCCACAATATAGTCATTAAAACTCTAAAATAAATTGGAATTTAAAAGGTATCTTTGTCTCTTTCCTTCCTTCCTTAAATTCTCTTGCAGCCTTTCACTGACAAAGAAGTTGACAAGTTAAATAGTGTAAGAAGAAAAACAATGGCGTTTGATACCCAAATTCAACAATCACCAATGACAACAACCCCCAAAACAAAACAAATAGCAAAACAAACCTTCTTCTCCCCATATGCGTCTGCCCTGTTGGTGAGGCTTGGAATTCCCCATCTCTGTACCAGCTATCACTTTTCAAATGTCCTAAGTCTAACATGACTGCCTTGATGGTTTATGAGTTATTGTCAATAGCCAGTGATTGGAATATTAAGGACTCAAACCTGTCTTTTCCTAAAAATCATATTACAAATGGCTGTTTACACAAAAGACACGTAAAGTAATGCATTCTTTTTGCTCCAGATAAGTGAAAGTTGTAACAGGTTTGTTTGAGGAATTCTTTGAATAAATCAAGAACCATTAATCATTGGTAGGAAAGCATATTTTTTAAACATCCTTTAAATGTTAAATATACAGAGGAATGATAAGGTCAAAGTAGAAGAAGAGTTTTTCTCACACTGAATAATGACTTTTTATAAAGTTCTTGCAAGCAGGGGATAAAACTGTTCAGTTTGTCTACAAAAGTTTTTCAATGAGGAAGCTACTTTTGAGTCTTGGAAACAACAAAGCCTTTTTCTCTATTATATGGTTGCCCAGTCGGCTGGGGCTGTAGAATACACAGACTGCACCTCTGCAGAGGGGTAAGACCCCTCCAATGAGTGTCCTGGATATGACACTAAACAATCTCATGGTGAGGTCCCAGTAATGCTGGGGCCTTGGGGAATATGGAGCACCCCTTCATTGCCATTGCTCCTTAGTCCACTCTGGCCCAGCGTGGTAGCACCTAATAGGGCCCTATCTATGGTTAAATAGAATGGCATACTTATGCTAAACTGGATTCTATGATTAAACTGAATAGCTTGAAGTAGAAATGTTTTTGACAATTGAACCATACTTACATTTGAACTGTGTGCTTATGCTAAACTGAATTATTTGAAATAGAAGTGTTTTATGACATTGAAACTGTATTGACACTAAACTGAATTATTTAACATAAAACTGTTTTGAATATTAACTGTGTGTAAATAAAATCTGTACTTATACTAAACTGTATTAGAACTGCTTCACTAAACTGAATAGCTAGAAATGTTTTTCACAATTAAAATGTACTTACATTTAAACTGCGTACTTATGCTAAACTAAATTGTTTGAAATAGAACTGTTTTTGACATTGAAACTGTACTTACACTAAACTGAATTGTTATAAATAACTGCTTGAATAAACTGAATTGTTTGAAATAGAAATGTTTTTGACAAACTGTGTACTCATGCTAAACTGAATTGTTTGAAATAGAACTGATTATTTACATAAAGATGGATTTGGTGTTAAATAACCCACAAAGGTTGATATGCCAACAGACCAAAACAAACCAAACCAAACCATCTATTATATGATAAAAGGATATTCTGTTATTAAATTACAAAGATACACAGTGGATTTTTCTTTACCTTCTATTCTATCAATATCTTTTTAAAAATTTATGTACATGATATATGAAAAAAAATTTTTTTAAATATTTTTAAAAGTGATATAAATTTCAAGTAGAAGAACACTTATATATCTAAGAAGTAATAAACAATATGATAGATTAATATATAATAACTGTCCACCCCCACCCGCATGAGCAGGATGAGTCACAAGGTAAAATTTCTAAGCAGAATTTAACTAGTTTGAATTCAGAATTTTTCTTTCTCCGAAACTGATAACCACACTAAGGTTAAAGAGCTCAGCCTGCTCCACTATTTACTCAAAGCTGGAAGGAGAATAATTGGATTCATACCTTCTCCAGTGGTATCAGCACTATGTTAAATGCTAACAGCCTAGTCCAGAATTTGAACTCATATCACTGTGTTCATTTCCGATGATTGTAACCATTACAACACAAGTACCTCCATTGATATATTAATATATGTTTTCTTGAAATCATAATTCTAAAAAATGATAAAAATTTACTTGTATCATAAAAAGATTTACTTTGTTGTCAGTTTTTCAATTACAATGATTCACAGTAGATTTTTCTTTAGATTCCATTGTAAATACCTATAAAATAAAAATCTAGGTATAAAAAAACAAAATGCTAACATTTTTTAAAAAAACAAAAAATTGCTCATGAAAAATAAAAAAAATGTTTACATGATATACAAATAGAAATACCGAATATGATATACGAAAATAAATTATAAAACTTCTGAAAAAATACCTATGATATTCGAGAACATACAAATGATATATGAATATATCAATATACCTAATATAACATACAATATGTTTTCTTAAAATGATAATTTAAAAAATGAATTATGAAATCTTATGTATATGATATATGAAAAAGTACTTATATGATATATGGAAATTTACTTTGGTAATAAAAAGATTTGAATCCTGTTCTTAAATTAGAAAGATTCAAGGAAGATTTTTTAAAAGATTCTACCATATATTAACACTATCGTAACTACCTATATAAGAATGAATAACAGATTTATAGGTTTGTTACAAGCAATATTCCTTGGTATGTAATATAATTAAAGATGATAGTTAAATATATCAGTTAATTATTTTATTTGTAGTGATAAATCATAAGTTAGCTAAAAACTTTAAATGGATGTGTAAGTCACAAAGGTCATACGTAGGCACATTTCATACAAGTGGCAGATATGAAGTTGACAGGTTTTTTTAAAAAGTTACCTAGGACAACATATTTGAGACTTGTTTTGAAATCGCTGTTGTAGGCCAGATATTAAAAAGTAAACATCCTGTTGTCTGAATTTGGATAAGATTAATTTAAATCAAATAAAAGTTAATGACACATGTTCTTGTCATCATTAGAGGATGAGGTAATTAATATATTATATAAGCAGGACATTTTTGGAAGTTATTTCAGAATCAAGGCAGTCAATGAATTAGTTCAGACATTTTCTAGCAGCCCCCTTGAGAGTAAGGCCTTGGTCATGGAGAAAAGGGGTTGGTATTTTCTTTCATCTACCACCCATGAATGATAGTGTTTCTATGTAAGAACTAATATCTTTCTATTTTTCTCTTGCATTGCAATGGCTGACTACTATAAAATGTGGCGGTCAGAAATATATGGGAAATAAGCTTTATACTTTGTGAAATAAAACATTTATGCATATCTATGATCGTGTAACATAACAGGTAGAGCAGCCGGTGCATTCAACTCGGCTTCCCTGAGGCAGAAGAGGAGACGAGTTTGAGTCTTACCGAGGGCTTATCCTTTATGAGAATTGTCTAAATTTCAGCTTTACTTTCTTAAAATTATTTAACAGGTCTTTACTCAGGATCCTTGGTGAGGGAAGGTAGAGAACATACGTACTCTACGTTTCATTCATACTTTTGGATAATACTTTTTCCATCAGATTGATTATATTCTCCTAAGGTTACGAGTAATCTTTTTGTATTTCATATAGGTTAGGACAGTCAGGTATTTTTTAATGCATTTATCAGTCCCTTTTTTGAACACATGCAAGGCTCCCACTATAACTGGTACGGTGATAAGTCTTGGGGTGCCACATTCATTTATTTTCTATTTCCAGATCTTTGTATTTACTTATTTAATTATACTCTTTGACTGATATGTTATCATCTGTTGGCACTGACATATCAATTAGAAGGCATGTTTTTTCTTTTATCTGTCTTAATCACAAAATCTTGTCCGTTGCTCTTTTATTTTTTGTTTTTTGTCTGTTTCGATTGCTAAGTCACAGAGAATAGTAGTTTTTTTGGCTTCTGTTATTGGTTCTGGTTGATGTCTATTATTATTTCCAATCAGTACTGTTCCTTACTGTCATAGAATGATGACCCAAATGAGATGCGTTAAAAATGCAACCCAAAAGAAAAAGATTTAACGATATACAAGTCAAAATCTGTTCCATTGTAACTATCTACTTACATTTGTCATTGGGAGTTGCTTTGAGAGAAGGTTGGTTGGTTAGTTTTACAGCATGTCAACTCTTGCTGGGTTGATATATATATATATATATATATATATATTTATTTACCAACCCCTCCACTCAGGGAGGATATGACACAAGGTCAATTTTTTTAAGCGGAGTTTAACAAGTTTGAATTCAGAGTTTTCCTTCTCCTAGACTAGTTGCCTCACCAAGGATGAAGAAATCAGTCTGTCCTACTATTTACCCATAGCTGGAGGGAGAATAATTGGATTAATACCTTCCCAAGGGTATTAGTGCTATCTGAAATGCAACCAGTCTCATCCAGGGTTTGAACTCATGTCGCCATGTCCATTTCCTACGACGATAACCATTACACCATGGGCACCTCCTATATATATATATATATATATATATATTTTCGAAGAATAGATTTTTTGATGCATCAAGGGTGGTCTTCAATGAAGTACTGTCTTCATTGCTGATTTCAAGTTTTTGTACATCATATCAACAACAACCCAACCTGGATCCAGAATTTCCAGGACACCTCTTTGAAAGTATAGTGCTGTGTACCTTGGCATTATAAAAATGGCAAATATTCAAATATATATAAATTCTTATCAGCAATAGCCAATGCGAAAAGTATGTTCCCCAAACCTCCCTTTTATAAAGAGATTTATGCTTTACATATGTTTTGCTTGATTTTACAATCGCACAGATATTAATATTAGATATATTAATATCTTATCAAGATCTAAAGAAAAAATAGGAAATATATATATATAGGGGAAACAGAAGAGCTACACACATAAAATATCATTTAATAATGAAAAATATGAATACAGCACAATACTTACTAGACACGTATAGTGTATAGGGCCTCAAAAAATTTAACGAAAACATACCAAAAATTACTTAAAAAGTAAGATAAGTAGCACAAGATTTCAAAAATACCTAAGAACACTGTAACCTTTGCCGAGAGGAAAATCTCTTGAATCACCTAACCAGAACAAAACTCACTCAAAATAAATGACAAAAACTTCTATCCAGATGTAGGTGCAAAAACAAATTCTTTTGAAATCAGCTGAAAATGAATCCCTCCAAAGATTATTAAAAAATAAAATAAATAAACAAGTAAATAAAGATAATATTAATAATAATTGCTAATCTATTTACGAGAATGCTATCAATGTAAATAAAAAAAGTGACATTCATATATAAAAATTTATTTCTAAGAAAAAAATCAAGCTGACCACATGTGGACTTGATTTGGCCTGAGTGGAAAAGGGAGAAGTAATCCCTGTCAATATTTTACCAAAAAGTTACCTCCCTCTTTTTGTCGAGAACTACTATTCAGACGCTCATTGTGAATTCGGGGACCGAACTGAAGGCAAGAAAACTTAAACTACCAGATGGGTTTTATCACTTCTTGAATAGAGCTTCCCAAGAAATAAAAGTAAAATCAAACAAAAGTCGATTACTGAAATTCTACCAAGTTAAACAACTGAAAGAAAATTCAACTGCTGAAAAGAACTTTAAAGAAGACTCGCAATTAAATGAACTCTGAAACATTTCTTCAAAACAAAAAAAAAGAAAAAAAAAATACTCAAATTCAAAGATCTTTGTTTCCCGGACACTCTCTCAGATAAGTTCCAGCAAATTGCAGTAAAATTTGCGACACTTTATCTTTTCTATCCCTTTCTTTCTTGTTTCTTTTATATAAAATTCCTTTTTAAAAACTTTATTGTCTGTGTTATCTTTTCGAATCAGTATCCGAACTAGAAAGCTGCTGAACTTACTGTTAGAATTTACCATTTAACATTGCACACTAAAGCCCCCTAAAAACATTACCCAGTTAAAAACTAAGCTAGGCTCTAGTGTCATTCCTTCATATTAGATTTTACCCATTAAAATTTTCTTTATATTGCAAATTTTATTTTATTTTATTTCTCAAAATCTTTTTACATAAAAGGCAGAAAAAAACAACAAAAAACAACCATAAAAACAAAAGAAACTCCATAGTCACTACGATCCCTCATCCTAGGTCTTAGACAAAGATCCAGAGAAGGACTGTGAAAAATAAAAGCTGAAAATTGAACAATAATAATACTAATCTAGACCTCAGCATTGTTAAGATTAGCTAGAAAATTGAGTCCTGGAGACCTGAGGAGACTTGCTTTTACTCTGACTCTAGGGAAAGACCACCCAATAAAACTGGTGTAAAAAAACTTTCAAATAGTGGTGATAATAGTAAAGTAGTAAAGTTGGCAACCTTAGTCAAGGGCGACTCGAAGGCTCCTTTTTCAATTGCTACTACCCCGAGGTGTAGGGGAGGGCACTATTTCTTTTCCTGGATTGCTCCACTTGGCCTTTTATCTTTACCTTATAGTGCTGAGTGCTAAGCAAGGCAGCATCAACTACCACTTTTTGAGTCTTTGGTATGACTCACCCTGGGATTGAACCCCGGTCTCCCAGACCATTGGTGAACACTCTACTCATTAGGCCAACACTACAAAATAAATTAAACATGAGAGCATCTAAATTCGCAACCCACAAAATCAATATGATATAACCACATATGGAACTGCACAGTATAAGAAATTGACAAATACCAAGTGTTACTGACAGTGTGTCTGTGCTATTCTTATATATGTAAATATATTTATATACATGAGAGTTGTTCAAAGTTCTAAGCTTCAATGTCTGCAAGATGAGTCCCAAGAATACTATCACCAGAGCACAAGCTAAAAAGGGTCAATATGTCCAAGACACTTCAGACTTTTCGAAACCTTCTGGGAGAGGCTTTGAATTTATCGTATAATATTGTTTGTTCTCTTGATGAAGTGTGGGCCTGTTGGATTCCCACTGTAACATTGATCCATGAAGATATTAATGCTGCTATTCAGGAAGGAGTGAAAGATTCTAATTAGCATTTCATTGTTATCTGTTACATTGAGAATGTAGATTATTAAAAAAAAATTGGCATACAATCCAGACTATTAAAAAATAATTGTTCAATTGTTAACTGAATAGGAATTTCCTTTATTCCTTAAGTTAGACCATTTTAAGTGCACTGCTCAAACAAGGATCTCTTTAATACATAATTGAATTTAAGAATAAAAAATCAGTTCACGAAAATTGCAGCTAATTTTGATTTCAAATCTGTTAAATCTACAATTAAACTTTTACATATATGCTAATTCATAACGTGTTTGCTAAAACTGATGCAAAAAGTAGACAAGATGACAAAAAAAGCCTTTTCCCTTTACCAAATTAACATAATCTATACAAATTTCAAAGGGAAATAATCCACTACCATATTAGCATAAAGTTATCTCCCCTTTTAATAACCGCTTGTATTCATTATTTTTCTTGTATATGATTGCTTAGTCTCTTGCGATATAATTTATGTCACTATTAAAATATAAAGAAAAAGAAAAAGAAAAAAGGAAGATGTTAACTGGCAAGGATCATATCTTCTTTTCTGTGTTATTTTTTGGAGGGCTTCAAGATTTTTTTTCAACAATGAAAAGAAAAAGTGTGAGAGAGAAGCAAGATGAAAGTAATCTTTAACATCTAATTCATAAAAAAGAAAAGAAATTTGTTTCTTGAGACACTCCAGTGCACGTCTACAATGCAAGAGCTCTTCAAACTATTGATTCCATTCGTTTTGCTGCTTCTGTTGCTGACATAATGTTCAGGGTGATCGACTCAATGGGCTTTATCAGGTGTACAAATCTGAATGCAAAGAGTAGAGTTGTTTTTTTTTCTTCATCTTTTTTTATCGGCTGATGTTCGCCAATACTATTTTTTTGGTTGTTATTTTACAGAAGTAGGGAGCCTAATTTAGACAAAAAAAGACCTTTCACTTGTTTGGATATGGATTGTAAGAAAAGCATAGAATAGATTGGTCAAAACATTCTGTCAAAAATGTAAGAATGGTGAGATCAATACTCCAGATAACTCTAGGAATAAAAATGAGTCTTTTCTTCTCTACATATTGCACATGTGCCCAGTCAGCTGGGGCTGTAGAATAC
This sequence comes from Sepioteuthis lessoniana, assembly GCA_963585895.1. NCBI lineage: Eukaryota > Metazoa > Mollusca > Cephalopoda > Myopsida > Loliginidae > Sepioteuthis > Sepioteuthis lessoniana. The sequence goes on from OY757936.1 coordinate 62,596,059, forward strand.
ACCAACTGCATCTTTGCAGAGGGATAAGACTCCTCCTATTATGTGTCTTAGATATGACACTAAACAATCTGATGGTGAGGCTCCAGTAATGCTGGAGATTTGGAGAATGCAACATACCCCTTCATTGTCATTGTTCCCAGGTGCACTCTGGCCCAGAGTGATAGCACCTGATAGGATCCTATCTATACATCAAATAAAACTGTTTCACATTTCAACTCAGAGCAAACAAATGACTTATGCTAAATTGAATTGCTTGAAATAGAACAGTTAAATCATTTAACTGTGTATAAACAAAAGACTGATACTTAATTGAATTGTTAGTGATACATAGTAGTACTTGGAACGTTTTAACTTTGTTGACTGATGCTAAACTGAATTGTTTGAAATAGAACTGTTTGATTATTTGATTATGTGTAAGCAAATTACTGATGTTTAATTGAATTATTAATGTTGATAAGCAATACTTGAAAACATTTAACAGTGTGCAAACAAATGATTAATAGTAAATAGAATTATTTGTATCAGACAGAAATCAGTGAAACCATTTAACTGTGTGCAAAAAAAAAAGGAGCTCAGTTTCATTAAAGGATGTTATCTACAAAATGTGTTTAGAAATCATATATTTAGCAAATATGTATAAAAAGGATTTAGCATTAAATAACCAACAATGGTTGATATGCCATCAAACCAAACCATACTTCACATATGAGGAAGGTAGTAGAATAGACTGTTCAAAACTTTATGGTAACAAGAAAATTAAACTGAATGAAGTCAGTAGTCTAAAGTACTTTTGGAATGAAAAATTATAGTTAATTGACTGATGTCAACCATCAGGAGTTATTCTATTGTTAGAGTTAAAGGAACTGCATTAATTGTATTTTATATTTACATTTGCAATCACTTATATGATATCAAGCATTTCCATCCAATACAAACATCCCGCACACAGTTGTATGGTTTCAAGTATTCCTATCAAATAGTATTCATCATCATCATCATGTCGTGCTGCTAGCACGGATATCCCCGACCCTCTCTCGCCACTTCTCCTTATCGTTCATCACCTTCAGCAGGTCTTCAGGGCTACCTCCCATATCCTCATATAGCTGCTGCATGTATGTTCGAGCTAATCGTCCTGCTTTTGCTTGGCCATATGTGAGGGTCCATAGGAGTACACTTATGAGCTTGTCCCTGCTTCTCCAGTAGTGTCCTGCATGTCTGGTTTGTCTAACTTGGATAGTTTTCATGATGGGAGGCAGGTGGCCGTATAGTTGGTGCATTGTGGGGTGTTGCTGCCAGGACTTGTTCAATATTGCTCGCAACACTCGCTTCTATAGATGAGAATAAAAACAGCCATGGAAAGATAACCAAATAGTATTAATTATATGGTTTCAAGTAATTATTTCAATTTAATTACAGACATTTATTTGCTGGCAGTTATATGGTTTCAACCCACAAATAATAATCTTTGTAAACAATTATAGGTTCAAGTAACTATTCCTTATACAAATAATTTACAGTTATATAATATCAAGTATCTTATCTCATTTTCAAACAGATATATTTGACCTGTAGATGAAACCCTAATAGCTACTACCACATCAGGTTAGAGTTATCCTGGGAGTCATGGCAATGAAAGGGCATTCCATATTTCCAGTGTTTCAGTACTGGAGCCTCATCATCAGATGCAGTTTAGTGTCATATCTCAGACAGTTGTTGAAGTGGGTGGGTGGGGGGCTTACCCTTCTGCAGAGATGCAGTCAGTGTATACTACAGTCCAGCTGATTGGGTTATTGTTGTATGGTTTCAAGTATTCCTATCTAATACTAATAATTATACATTTTTAAGTATTTATTTATTTATTTATTCAGCAACAAACAATAATCCTAAGTAAACAATTATAGCTTCAAGTAAATATTCTAAATACAAATAATTTACAGTTATTTGATATCAAGTATTCCGATCTATTTGTATCATTTAGGGTTTTCGGACTATTTTCTTCTTACTTGCCTGCAGTCAGGATTGAACCTGTAACCTTCAGATGAATGTCTCCTTAGAAGCTTAGGGAATCAACAACTATAACCGTTACACAATGTGACTGCAGGCGAGTAACTATACAGGAATACTTAACTCTTGTACCCGGTTATGGCTCACGGAATCAGAACAGGCAACCCCCGTGGATTCAATAAAGGACATAGTTCAAAGTTCCGTGTAGGTTCCCCAGTTCGACAAACACCTGAAGAAGGCCGGAGGATATATCGGCCAAAACGTTGTGGAAATAACAATAAAGACTGAGACAATAGTCCGAAAAACCTAAATGATACAAGCTTCATCTCAGAAATTTAGACAACTAATATTCCGATCTAATACAAATACATCTATTTGATCCATAGATGGTACTCTCGGTAAGAGTGGACCTGGGAGTGATGGTAATGAAGGGGTACTATGCATTCCCCCAAGCTCCAGCATTACTGGAACCTCACCATCAGATAGCTTGATATCATAACGAGGACACTCGTTGGGGTGGGGGTCTTACTCCTCTGCAGAGTTGTAGTCAGTGTATTCTACAGCCCACCCAGCTGACTGGGTGGAAAAATGTAGTTTAGCATCATAACTAGGAGTGTGTGTGTTGTGTGTAGGGGGTCTTATCCCTCTGCAGGGGATGCAATCAGCATATTCTAAGTTCTATCAATATGGCAACTCTTTCTGATTAATTTGTAGATGAAATATGAGGAAGACAGAAAATGATTGGTTGAAATGTGGCAGTAAAAAGAAGACAAAAATACCAATATCAATAATCTAAAGAATTCTTGGTAAGATAATATACTTCTTCCCTCTATATTGTCTATAGAAGTTGGAAGAATTGCTTAATCATAATATCATGGTAAAAAGGAAAAAAATGGAATTACAAGAGAGTCAAAAGTTTTGCAATATTTTGGTATGGCTTATTTTGCAGTGTATATATCACATGCCTAAAGCACTTTAAGTCATTTAAGTTACTACCTGATGTGGTTGGTTGTATCATTGTTAGTGCACCAATACATTGTGTATTGGTTCATTTCAAGTGTGATTTGCAAGCCACACAGATGGAATGTAGTCTAATTTGGGAATTTGTGCTTTATGAGTTTGAACTGGGTCATAACACAGTCGAAACAACCAAAAAAACATTTGTTATGCACAAGGTGAAAGTGAAGTAATCACAGAGGAGTAATGAAATGGTTGAAGAAATTCTATTCAAGTTGCAAGAACTTAGAAGATCAAGCAAGGTCTGGTAGGCCTGAAACAATGGAGTCCGAGGCTGTGCTCTAAGCCAAATAGAAAAACTTGGTGAGTAGTACTCAGCGAGTATCAGGGAAGCTGACAATCTCATAATCCGTTGAGGTTTGTCTCCTTCAAAACCTCAACAAAAGTATCTGAAGCTGCTGAATTGTTCCTCACATTACCAAAATTTTATAAAACTTTTGACAAAATCAATAGTTTTATTGAACAATGCCACAACTCAGACACAATTAAAAATAGAAGCAAAAGTTTAATATATAAGCATATACTAATTGTGTTTAGATAAGTGTACTAGACTTTCATGTTAATCAAATCAAATTAGTCTCAAGTGAATGACTCCAAAATGAAAACTTTTAATTTCTTCTTTTTTCATCTTTATTATCGTTTACAAAATAATTCTCTACACATATCATCTATTTTAGAAATAAAGTGTTTCCTCTTTCTGCTTTGATTAGCATATTAGTCTGCTCAAAGTCAATTGTACACTATGTACAAATTAATGGACCATAATTATTTGTGTATAAGATATACAATTTTTCAGGATTTTTCAGCCCAAAATTTGGGAATGCATATTATGCACAAGAATTACATAATAAACCTTTTATGCAATATGCTTTACCATATTGAAGATGGAATGACTGAATATAAGTTATATCTATAGTTCAAACTAATGTGACAATATGCCTGACACGGCTGGTTCCCACTATCTCAACTTCTTATATCAGCTCAGGGCCATTCGATCATCTCGTGATTCCTCTCATCTCTGGCTAGGGGTATTTCACATGTTTTAACAGATATAACATATATAAACAAGACTGGAAGAAAGAAGAACGAACAAGCACAGACTTGGGTTAGACCTAAGTGTAACAAGGGAGAAGTTTTGACACACTTCTGGCATTCTGTGGCTATCGCAAGCATATACCCAAACGAAATTCCGACACAGCTACCAGGAATGCTGACTCATCCTCTTGTGCTGGCTGACCTGGCTTCTGGGTCCACAGGTCCCAACTCCTCACTTCAACAGCCGCATCTCTCTAAGAGTCACCTTTCCCTGACTGTCACTAACTCCTATCCATTGACTGCTCTGGACCTTGCCTTTCCTCATCTTCTTCTGATCTCATAGAAAATCTCACATGTAAGCTCTTTGTGTGGGTTTTGCGCCAAAACAGACAAAGGAATCCTCTGACTGGTGCTCACCCATGTCAAAGTTCTGTACTTGAGTGTAGTTCACGTGTTGAATTATGTGTGAAAGTGAATCAACTTGAGCATCAGTCAGGGAGGATTATACGCGTATTGGGGCGTTCCACAATGCGCAGGTGGTCTCGTCCATTCCCAGGGTGGTGATTGGCTGCAAATCCAAGAGAGCCTATGCTAGTGTGCATATATGCTGACCAACTCATTGGCTATTTTAGTCTGTTAGCCGACGCCAGCTGGGCTACCGAGCCGGAAAGTATTGTTCATCGTTTTCTCCTGTGCGTTAGGGCAGTAACTTCTTCAACCCACACCAACAGAACAAATGCCCACCATCGTGCCACACTAATGAATTTTACAAGATTATTTTCACCACTAATTTGTTGCATTAAAGCATGAACATGGCTGAACATTTGTCCTAAACATTATATAAATTTTGTGTTTAAAAACATAATGTAAACTATATGAATTTTAGTCAGTGGGAACCAAAAAATAGGTTTGAAAAAAAGGTTGAATTTAAACACTACAAATTCTAAAATGTCAATGTGTATTATAGACAAGAATATTTTCTCCCGAATTTTGTAGTCCAAAGTTAGAGGTACGTGGGGCCTTCAATAAGATTCCAGACTTTTTTTGTTTGGGCATTTAAAATTGTCGTAGACTCTTGAAAATTCACTATGTTATTGTTATACATCTTATAAGATGACTGACAAATTTTTATTATTTCAGGTTCAAATGAACAGCTACAGCAGCAATTGGAATACACCCTACTAAAGCCTGATTGGCACAGCTGGTGAATTTCAAAAATGCAATCTGGATGTAAGGACACTTTAGAAGAACGATATGCAATAAAATTGTGTTTTAAACTTGGAAAAAATGCCACAGAAACGTATGGAATGCTTCAGACTGCTTTTCGACCATCTTACATGAATCGAGCATCAGTTTTTGAGTGGCATAAGAGATTCAAGGAAGGCAGGGAGTCTGTGAGGGATGATGAGTGGTGTGGGAGGAGTAAGGAAGTTAATACACCAGAGTTGATTGCCCAAAGGGTTAGGTTTATTATGTTGAGGTTTTAAGGGAGTTCAGGAAGAGATTCCTAGTAAGAGACCAGCACTCTTTAAATCGGGTCAGTGGAATTTCCACCAGGACAATGTACCAGTCCACAACTCCATCCTTGTCACAGACTATTTGACCAAGATGGGCATCAAGACAGTTTCTCACCCTCCTTATAGTCCAGACCTTGCTCTCTGTGACTTTTGGTTATTTCCTAAGCTCAGAGTCTGTCATTATGAGACAATTGAGGAGATGAAAGAGGCTGTGATGAAGGTCTTTGACACACTCACACAAGAGGACTTCCATGGGGCCTTCCAGAAGTTGTTGGAACAGTACAACAGGTGCATTGCAGCTGGAGGAGTTTACTTCGAAGGGGACTAGAGTTTCATGTGTGCACTATCAATAAAAGTGCCCATATGAAAAAAGTCTGGAAACTTATTTAATGATCCTCGTACATGTTATAATCAAATAATTACAGGTTATGATACAATCTTTTATTTCTTTCACTATTGACATCAAAAACAGTCAATAGATTTAAAATGGCACTAATTTGGGTGAGAATCTAAATTTAAAGCATTCTAAAACATTATCTGTTCACACACACACACACATATAATCTATCTCTATTTGTTCATATGTATGCATGCATTTTACAACTCCTCCACTTGAGCAGAATGCAACACAAGGTCTATTTTTTAAGCAGAATTTAACAGGTTTGAATTTAGCTTTCCTTCTCCTAGACCAGACACCACAACAGGGCAAAAGAGCCCAGTCTGCCCTACCATTTTACCCATAGCTATAGAGAGAATAGTTGGATTCATAGTTTTCCCTAAGGTATTAGTGCTATATGAAATGTAAACAGCCTCATCTAGGGTTTGAACTTGGATCACTGTGTACATTTCCAACAATAATAACTATTTCATCACAGACGTGTATATTTATTTATTTATCCGTTCATATGTATGTATGTATCTATCTATCTATCTAGCTAGCTAGATCTGTCTGTTATTATCTATCAATCCATATGTATGTATGTATGTATCTCTCTATATATGTATCTATCCCAGTCTGTTAATGTGTATAAATATATCCATCTCTGTTCATATATATATACAGGGTACAGAAGCAAAATTAGGAATATTCTTGTATAATAATAAATAACTTTATAATAAAACAAGATTAATTTTAATTTAAAAAAATAAACAACAAAATATGAAGATAGACACAAAACAGTAAATTTACTCAATATGGCCACCATTTTTTTCAATTATTGTATCAACATGCCTTTGAAATGATTTGCATGCCTTCAAAATAAATTCTTTAGACATTTTATTCCATTCAACCTCAATAGCAGTCTTAAGTGAACTAATATTTGGATGGGAAGTTGCATTTGTCTTGTTTTCTAAAATTCCCTGTATAGCATAATCAAGGGGGTTATGGTCTGGGGTTAAATCTTGTTTAATTGCTGTCCTCACAGTTAACTCGGGGACATCTAATTTATTAGTATGCTTTCTTACTGACATTGTGGGCTCCTTAATCAACATAGGGAGAGTAGTTAAAATGCTTTCTTTATGTTTTTATCAATCTTCCACCCCACCTTTTCTTTAAAAAGCTCTTTTCCTGTGAAAAAAAGTTTTCTTTACTTTGTATACACTAGACGAAGAAATTTTGGCTTGGTTTTAGCATTAAGCAAATCAGAGATTCTCTGTTGTTTCTTTTCTTGTTCATTCATATTAGGCTGAATTTTAATTTTAAAAAAAGTGCAAGAATAATATATCTAATCAAGAAAATTTAGATTTATCACATTTTTTAAAAAAATTGGACTAATCAGACTAAAAAATAAACATTTAAATAATCATTCCATATTTTGCTTCTGCACCCTTATAAAGCGTACAGAAGCAAAATATGGAATGATTATTTAAATGTTTATTCAAAAGGAATGTTCCAAAAAGGAATCATCCACAATTTTGTTATATCTTGAGAGTCAGATACTTTGGGAGAAATGAAGCCATTTACCAAAATGCACTAAAGTATTATTCAAAGAAAGAAGAGAAAATAAATAAAATCCTTGAACATTGTTCTTACAAATAATTTTTACCAAACAATGTCAGATTTTGCAGTTGAATCAAATTCCTACCCAAGAAAAATAAATCTGAAAACTAAAAAGGGAAAAATTTCTCAAAAGTAATCAATATTGATTTGGTTTCTTAAACGATTTACTTCTATCTGATTCTTCTAAAGTGTTGACACGACCTGATAAGTTGGTACATTATTCATTTGTGAAACCAATAAAAGACACCAGTGATTATAAATCCATTAAATTTTTGAATTTCTTACTGCATATTACTTTTTGTCAAATATTCACTTGATAGTCTATCTTTTGACAAGATCAAATTCGAATCTCACAATCATTTTGAATGATTAAATTTTCCTTTATTTTTCTATGTTTTCTTTTATAAAAATCTAAATCCAATCATTTTGATTTTTACACTCTAAAAATTGTACTTGGATGAGACAAATGTTCTGCAATACTATGTGCTAGTTGTTTAGAGTATATATCCCATGACCAAAGCATCTTAAACCATGGAAGGGATCTGCTGTTGTTGGTAGTATCATGGTAGTTGGTATGCTTACATGTTGTGCATTGCTTCACTTCTTTGTAATTTCAAAGCCAAGCAGATGAATGTGCAACATAGTCTAAATCAGAAACTTGTGCTTTACAAATTCAAATAGGGCCACAACACCATGGAAGCTACCAAAAACATTTGTGGTGCAAAAGATGAAGGTGTAGTTAATTACAGTACAGGTGGTTGAAGAAATTTTGCTTGGTTTGGTTTTATGGCATATCAACCATTGTTAATTATCTAATGCTAAATCCTGTTTTTACAAATATATCAAATATATGATTTGTAAACACATTTTGTAGATACACACAGTTAAATGATTAAACAGTTCTATTTCTAACAATTAAGTTTATCATAAATCAAAGTTAAATGGTTCCAAGTCCAAGTATTGCTATGTATCACTAACAATTCAATTAAAAGTCATTCATTAATTTACACACAGTTAAATGGTCAAACAGTTATATTTCTAATAAATCAGCATAAGTCATTTGTTTGCATACAGTTTAAATAGTCAAACAGTTTTATTTGACCCATAGATAGGACTCTCTCAGGTGTTATCATTCTGGGCCAGAGTGGACCTGGGAGTGATGGCAATGAAGGGGTTACTCTGCATTCCCCAAAGTTCCAGTATTACTGGAGCCTCACCATCAGATTGTTTAATGTCATATCCAGGACACTCATTGGTGAACTCTTACCCCTCTGCAGAGATGCAGTTGGTGTATTCTACAGCTCAAGCCGACTGGGCTGAAATTTTGCTTGAGATACAAGGAACTTGACAATCAGGCAATGTTGGGTAGCTTTAAAAATGTTAATTCTGAGGCCATGTTCTAAGCTATAGAAGAAAACTCAGATATTGATTGGTGAGATTGGCATCCTCCTGACCAGAGTGAATTGTTCCTTACATTACCAAAATATGGCAAAACCTTTGTCTCCCTCTAAAAAATAAACAATGAAATATTATCAAAGCTCAACAGAGAGCTGTTGATTAAAAATGAATATTAATTGCATAAACATATTAAATAAAATATTAATAATTAACCAAACATCTTATATATATAAATATATATATATATATACATTATATCAATAGATATGTTTCGGCCAAATTTCACCTCTGGCCATCTTCAGGTGATTAGTGAAAGAAGAAACAACACAAAAACTACCAAGATGAGGACAAAAAGTCCGCAATAAATAAAAAAAATAAAAATGAAAAAAAATTAATTCTCAGATTAAGAAGCCTCATCCCAAAATGATTCCAATTAAAGTCAGACCAATCAATCGAGGTTTCACCAACTGACTCATCAGATTTTTCCTGATGATCCAGTAGGTGAAACCTTAGGTAAATTGGTCTGACTTTCTTATTTTAAATTTGCTCTACTTAGCGGATCAAGCACTTTTTATGTTTAGCTTAGTTGATCCTGCCTCTGTTTTTTCTTTTGGCTTTGGAACTGCAGCACTATTTAATCATTTTCAAATAGTACAGGTGCCATAAATCTTTTCTTATTTTTTATTGAATTTCTTTTCCCTGATATCAGTTTGCATAATTTTTATTTGCAAATTGTATCATCTGGGGTTTTTTCACACCGTCAGAAAATTATAGGTTAATTATTATATATAATTAACATATATATATATATATATATATATACTTTTAAGAAAAACAAAATCTGGTCACTTTAGGATTATAAATTTATTTCCATCCTGCTATGAGTATAAAGGAATTGTTGCTCTGTGATGTCAGTTACATTGAGCTCTTTACCAGGAATATATATATATTTAAAGTTTGAATAATTTAATTGTCCTGACTGAATTATTCCCGACTCCGGTTTGACTGGATTGAAGTAAATATATATATATATATATATATATATATATATATATATATACTTGTTTTATGAATTATCATTGTGTATCCATATATATATATATATATATATAAACACAATGATAATTCATAAAATAAGTATGACAACAATTTGGTCAAAACTTTCATTCACTTGGAGAATTAGTTATTTTGTCACACAGCAATTATTAAAAGTATGTGTGTGTGTGTATATAAATCATCATCTAAAATTGAATGGTCAACACAAGCTTTTTTTAATCTCATGATGCATAAATTGACAGATGCTTGTGTTTTATATGGCATTTATTTTTTTTATTTGTAAGCATTGAGTGTGACCACATCACCTTCTGTCATTATCTACAAGGGTAAAAGTCACAATCCGTTTTTTTGAAAACGTAAATATTCATTTATATCGTTCATTTAAACCTAAAATTTTTTACAATTGAGAGTTAATTTCTGCCACAAGTATTTAGTCTCATGCCTAAACTTATTAACGAGCTCATAGCTCTTTTTTAGGCGGTCTTATTCATGGAAAATAATAATACATAATTTCTCGGAAATATGTGGTTACTGTTATTGAACAGTCTGGTTACATTTCACTTTGTTCTAATTATATTTACCAACCCCTTCACTCAGGCAGGATATGACACAAGGTCAATTTTTAAGCAGAGTTTAACAGGTTTGAATTCAGAGTTCTCCTTCTCCTAGACTAGTTGCCTCACCAAGGCTAAAGAACATAGTCTTTCCTACTATTTACCCATAGCTGGAGGAAGAATAATTGGATTCATACCTTTCCCAAGAGTATTAGTGCAATGTGAAATACAATCAGTCTCGTCCAGGATTTGAACTTGTGTCGCCATATCCATTTCCTACGATGATAACCATTAAACCATGGGCACCTCCATATCTTTTATATGACACAAGGTCAATTTTTAAGCAGAGTTTAACAGGTTTGAATTCAGAGTTTTCCTTCTCCTAGACTAGTTGCCTCACCAAGGCTGAAGAACATAGTCTGCCCTACTATTTACCCATAGCTGGAGGGAGAATAATTGGATTCATACCATTCCCAAGAGTATTAGTGCAATGTGAAATACAATCAGTCTCGTCCAGGATTTGAACTTGTGTCGCCATATTCATTTCCTACGATGATAACCATTACACCACAGGCACCTCCACTTTGTGCTAATGCTCTTTGGAATGACACGAATCTTTTTCTTTTCCTCTCAGTAATGAGTAAATATATCAACATTAATTTTATTTATACATCTGACAAAATTTTAAGGATAGATTGGCTGAAACATTGTTTACAATATCAAAAACATCAATAAAAATTTCAATGGTCTGAATGAAAGTTGTTATATATATATATATATATATATGATTGTTCATATACATCTATATATTGTTCATACATGATTATACAATATACTGGTCTTTTTTTTCAAATGAGTATGTTTGTACATATATATTTGAAAGTAAATAATGGAAAAGAATTCAACTGTGTGGAGAAAAACGGAAAAACAAGGTAATCCCAAAGTGAAGAATATATTGTAAACGAAAGTAGACGTCCTGATGAAGATTCATTAAAACCAAAACGTTTAACATCAACTTTCCTTTGCAATAAATTCACTTTTAGATTACTTTGTTTTTCAGTTTTTCTCCACACATCTACTTACAAATAGATGAATATTCTTGTAAATTTTGTATATTTATGATTTTTATTTATGATTCCTCAGAAATGAAATCTTTTCAATTATACTAACTAAACTACTAACAGGGGGTGTCCTCATGGTGTAAGGGTTAAAGCGATGGACTGCAGAATCGTAGTAAGCGAGTTCAAACTCCAGTCGCGCTAGTTCAGGCAAATACCCTTGGGAAAGGTATGAACCCACTTATTCTCCCAGCTATGGGTTAAATAATACCACTACTGTTCTTCTAGAAGAATGGTTAAATAACCTACAAAGGTTGATATACCATTACACTAAACCAAACCTAAAGTACTCACACGCATATATAAGAAATATTTCAGCATAAAAATTTTCTCATGCTTTCTTCATTCGACTTCTGAAATTCCTCATCAAAAAGAAAAGTAAATCCCTTATTTATGGCGTCAAAAACTTATCAGACTTGCCTTTTATGTACAATTTTATAAACCATTTTTACTTTGCTTTGAAATTGAACTTGTGTCTCATCCTGCTGTTGCATGAAAAGTTGAGTAAATACTTATTCCCCCACCACAAATACCTTGAAAACATTCTCTGAGGTTAAGCAACTTCTCATGTCAAGTTTCATTAAGATTTGCCAATTAGCTGAAGAGTCGTGGCCTAGCATTTATTGTCATATGAAGTGAGCTTAAACAAGTCGAAATTTTGAATAAGGCTGTGTGCATTTCTCATAGGAATTCAATTATTCTTCCACCAGCAATGGGTAAATAGTAGGGCGGACTGTCTCTTTAACCTTAGTATGTGTTGTGGACCCAGAAAGGGTCACTAATGAAAATGCAGACACGATTATTAGGTAAACAGATTATATTGCACAAGAAAGATAGAGTTACATAGAAAAGGTAATAAGTCTCGTCCTGTTTCGGATAACTCCGGTATTGTTCGGCTCGCAGCGAAATCTCTCAGTACAAATAAAGGTGAGAAGAGTCCATTATAGTGAGATGGGTAAGGCTCCCAGAACAGTATGGCAATCAGTCTAGGAGAAAGAAAACTTCAAACCAACTGTAGATCTGGAGAAGGATAGGCTTTGTGACGTTATTTTTGCCCCAGACACAGGACATGAGTAGCACCTCCATAGCCAAACCAGGTTTTGGGGTAAGAAGCAAATAAGCAAAGAGAATTATATATTAGATAAAGTATGTGAATAAGTTTTCAGGTTTTGAAAGATTGGGGCGTGCAAACTGTAACACTGATATAACATAAACGTGTGTATAAACATATAAACCACCTATTCACTCTGTTATAAAACCATATTGGATACAAACAAACTTATTTTTAACAATGAATATTAAATTTGATTTAAGGAAAACTCTGAAAAGAAAAAAAAACACAAAACAACAACGCGAGTCTGAAGAAAAATTAAGATTTATTAATTTTTTAAAAAAATTTGGTCAAATTTTTGCAAAACCTAATTTGGTAAATATTTTCAGAAAATCAATTATTCACATAAATAATTCAAAATAAAACAAAGATTATGGAAGATTTCTTTTTGCCAATGGTTTTACCAGCATTCATTGCATAAACTCTAAAAAAAAAAATTCTCCTGAAACCAAAATAGTTGAAAGTCTTGAAGAAGTATGAATAAAGAAGATGAGACATTTTTACTTTTTTGAATATTTTCAGAAAATCTTGTAAAAAATCTAAGTCAAATTTCCATATGCATGCAGGAACAAATATTAAAAAAAAGAATTTGAACTGATAGTGGAGGATAGAAAGTAATATTTTTAGTCCAGGTCCTGTCCTATCAATCGTCTGGTAAGGCAAGGATATCCATTTTTAATTCCATAAATAATACTCTATTTGTAGATACTCAAACACTAGTTATGTCAGCAAGTTTTATATATAATATGTAAAATAATTTCTGTGTCTGATGATGTTAGGTATAATATTATTGGAGGCACTTGTGGCATAATGGTTATTGTCATACAAAGCAGACTTGGCTACCAAAATTTAAAACTTGAATGAGGCTGTTTGAATTTCACATCGTGCTATTATCCTTGGAAAAAGTATGAATCCAGCTATTCTCCCTTGAGTTATAGGTAAATTGTTGGGCAGACTAGGCTCTTTAATTTTGTCATGGCAACTCTGTTAAGAAGGAACACTCTGAATTCAAACTAGTTGTAAACCTGGATAGGGATGGGCTTTGCCAGACTATTTCTGTCCAACATATGCTTCAGGAGTAGCACCCCAACAACCAAACCAGCTTATGAGATCAGTGAGATAATAGGATCATATATATATTGTTGTAGCCTAAAGCTTTTCCTATTCTGCTTCAAGCCAAGAAAAAACAAAAAACTCTGAGTTCTTATAACCCTGTGTCAGTATAAATAGCTGCCAAAAATTTAAAATTCCATTCAGGTCTCAGGCAAAGAAGATCAGTGTGACATGGTTCCAGTAGTTCTTGCATCTAGCCAGCTGCCACTGATTTCTTCCAGATGCTCACACCTGCCACTACTCCTACTGTCCTTTGGAGGGCATCCCTTTTGGCACAACCACAAACTGTCCTTATAAAGACACAGGTCTTTTTTTCCTACGACTGTCCTTATAAGGACACAAGTCTACTTACCTTGCCCAGTTGGCTGCGGCTATAGAATACACCGACTGTATCTCTGCAGAGGGGTAAAACCTACCCAATGAGTGTCCTGGATATGACACTAAACGATCTGATGGTGAGGCTCCAGTGATGCTGGAGCTTTGGAGAATGTGGAGCACCCCTTCATTGCCATTACTCCCAGGTTCACTCTGGCCAGGAATGGTAGCACCTGATAGGGCCCTATCTATGGGTTAAATACCCAGTTAAAACTAACTGCATACTTATGCTAAACTGAATAGCTTGAAATAAAAATGTTTTTGACAATTAAACTGTACTTACAATTAAACTATGTACTTATGCTAAACTGAATTATTTGAAATGGGACTGTTTTTGACATTGAAACTGTAATTATGCCAAACTGAATTGTTTAATATAGAACTGTTTTGACATTTTACTGTGTGTAAACAAAATCTGTACTTATACTTAGCTGAATTAGAACTGTTTCAATAAACTGAATAGCTTGAAATAGAAATGTTTTTGACAATTAAACTGTGTACTCATACTAAACTGGATTGTTTGAAATAAAACTGATTATTTGTATAAAAATGGATTTGGTGTTGAATGACTTATTAAGGTTGATATGCCATAAAACTTCGACAACCAATGAACCTTTACTTACCATTACTGCCCTTTTCAGATTAAGTCAATTACTTCTGGAACAACACCACAAGAACAATGCCTTATCAGAAACCTTTACGACTCAGAGTAAACAACCAAACCATGAGTGAACAACACTCCTCAGACAACTAACAACTTCACTAACAGAGCAGTGACAACTAGTGACTCAGACCACATTACTGAATCTACAAACTGATTGTCTCATGACACCAGTCCACAAGCAAATAAATCTGCTCATACTGATGAGACTTGATCAACTCACTCATAACTTAACCTTTTACACTTTTCTAGTATTTATTGCCAAAATAAAAGTTGGCTTTAAACTTTCTCATTTGCTTTTGTCATCTTTGCCTCTCCTGTGTCACTTTACTCAATCCTAAAAGTTTGCAACATGGACATATTCATCGCCCCCTCCCACATCACAACAATATTGGCATGGAGCACTTTTTGTATTCTTTTTAAAAAAGATCGTTCTTCTTGACTAATTGTTGGGGAGGAGATTGTTTATAAGTGTTTTGTCAGTGGTTATGTCTCCTAACATTTGTAGTTGAGTACTTTTTGGGAATGTATCTAAGCTCTGCGTATGCAGTCAGTTTGACCCCTTCCTCAAACAAGGCTTCTCAATCTGCCCATTTGATGAGTGTAAAAACACCAAACTCCCACTTATAGGAGAATATTGTGGGGTTCCCATTATAAAGAATGTAAATAGCATGGAATATTTTTGCAATCTTTACAAAATGGGTTGTTCTTTTTAAGTTATTGTTGGGAAAAGCAGCTTCTTTGACAGGTTTTTGGCTAATAGTATATATATATATATATATATATATATATATATGAAGGGTCATGCAATAAATAAGGGGAATATTTTGAAAAAGATTTTTTTTTCTGAATTTTTTTTTTCATAAAAATAAACTTAGCATTGTTTGAAATTCGTTTATAGCAAATATTTTAATCTTACAAAATAAAAGTTATTCAAAATGGAAGCAAATCAAATAGAGTGCTCCAGGCTTGAACAGAGGTCTGTCATCAAATTTATGGTGATGGAGAAATGCAAACCATGTGAAATTTACAGAAGAATGTGTGATGTGTATGAAAAAGCAATTTTTAGTCAAAAAAATTGTGGAATAATAGCACTTGCAGCCATAACTGAAGCTGGAATATATAGAGAATTATCGCCACTCATATTACCAGCAGCCAATCACAGCCCATGCAATGACATGCCAGCATGTGCACAATGAGATGCTCCATAAATAGTCCTCCTTCTCAAGTGGGGTCATTCTTTTGGCGACTCTGTTTGCTTCACAACTGAATGCTGACACGAACAACTTTGCAAATTCGACAAAAATGTTTACAAATGGGTTGAGGAAATTGAATCAAGTGGGTTTTGGTATTGACAATTTGAAAATTTGTTTTCATATATTTGTGGTATCTGAGTACCAAAACACATAGGCACAATCATTTGTGTGTTAGACACGTGTAGCAAAGAAAATGTATCATACAATAAAAAACAATTCATAACAAATAAACAAGATATTTATTGCAAAAGTAAATATAGTTGAATGAATGAAATACTAAATGAATTCTTTATAGAGAAAAGTTTTCTGATATAAGTGGAGAGTTCTTTATAAGTAAAAGTTGTTGTTGTGTGAAGGTTTATGTTTAAACATTGTACTGTGTGTGATGCGACATGAGGTTAGTTGATGTAAAAGCCCCCACCCCTATCAGTATATGCTTCTTGATGTCAAAGATAGAACAAAAGGAGAGAGAGAATTTGCTGTCCTTTTTTATACTCTTCTTTGGTCACACCACCGAGTGGTCATTAGAAGTACTATTGGAAAGCAAGGGATGTAATCCCTACAAGGCTAAACATGGATTTGTCATGAGGACCCTGAGTTGAAAAGACAGTTCATGAAGTAGAAACACACCGAGTCTCCTGTAAAGAAAACATTCCAGACACAGCTGTACCATAACGACATCCAATAGACGTTTGTACCACTACAGGTCTCAAATAGAAGGTTTTAATGTTACTAAATGAAATAAGATGTTGTACCACCACATCTATGCATAGCCATTTGTACCACTGTTATATAATTAAGTTAATGATTTTTTTTAATATTAATCATTTTTGCATTTATTATATTTTATTATTTAGTTTGGTAAGGCTTTGAACTAGTTGGATCTCTTAGTTCTGGTGCAGAGTCAGATGGTGCAGTCTTATGCATGCATGGAAAAGATACAACATAATAAACCTCCAGACAAGAGATGGGGCTGGAGTGTGGATGATGTCATGTGCAGAAGAGATGGTCCAGAGAATTTGAGGATTTTGAAAAGATAGTAGTTGAGTTTTCTACCACTGAAGGTAGCGATCGAGTTTTTCGGATCTGATCAGATCAGATCATATTTTCAGATCTCAACTGGCAGAGATGAATTGAGATCTTAAACACCACAAGATGTGCCATGCATTGGGAATGGGGTCAGCATAGTATGGTTAGCATAGGCTTTTAAAAATTGTGTCTCTTTCCTTATGTCGCCAAGGACCGAAGCCAGAAATCAATAAACCCGTTTGAATCTGAAACAACAGGTTCTGCCTGTATTTGTATATGTATTACTGCTGTTATTGATATCTTTGTGAGTATACAATGCCACCACATGTGAATAGGTTAATGTGTGTATCGCTACATCTTACATGGTATTCAGACCCTGTTGTAACCTCATCATGGAAAAAGTGACAAACACACAAAACTCTGTTTTAGTTCACTAACACTAAGGTTTATTTGCTACTACACTTTTTAAGTATTTATCAGGAGAAAGAAAGAGAGTATGAAAACTGAGTTGATTGCATTAGCTGGACAAAGAGAAACAACATATTATGAGAAGAAAGAGAGCAGAAACAGACCTTGAATTTTCTTTCTGGTTTTCTGTTGTAAATCTAAAGTGCTTGTTTGCTGGTTTTATCTTTATGTCTGATGTAAGACAATTCTAATATCAGCAATTCTGAAAAGTACTGACTAGAGTGATAATTTCAACAATTTAGTTGATTTTGATTTTCCAGTGGATCACAGAGTGAAAGATAAGCAAACACTTAGATCTTGCTAGAGAGTTGAAAAAACTGGAATGTGAAGTTGACAGTGATACCAATTATTGTTGGAGTGCTTGGAATGGTCTTCAAAGGCATGAAAAAGAGACTGAGGGAACTGGAGATGAGAGGAAGAATCAAGACCATCCAGATTTAAGTTTCCTCTTCTTAGCCATGTACAAGTCATCTCATGTGCAATTTCCAAAATTGATCACTTGAAATAACAATACAATTGTTTTTCTTCTCATTTTTGCTATCTAGATTTTGTTGTTTTACTGTTTTAATCCACTCTGCTACTAAGTGGTATATTCTTCCACCCTCCTTCTCAATCCATTTGGATATTCTTGAACACTGATGTTGCTTCTTCAAATCAAACACTGTGTTCAATGCTAATAGAATTTACCCTGTGCTTACTTCATCTATCCTCACTAAGTAGCATAGTCAGTATAGATTATGGTATTTGTCTTTGCTGAAGATCCAATGAGCCTTGAAGTTCTGATAAGCTCAAACAATGTGCTATAAAAGTCTGAAAAAGAAAACGTGCTCAGTAGATTCTTCCATACAAGCAGTACTGCTACAAAATATTATATCCAACACTACATTGATCTTGCAGTTTTGGTTGAATTAAACTCTAAATTAATGTGTATGAAATATTACATAGATTGTTATTGTAACAAAAGGATTTATATATAATAAAATTACAAATCATCCTTTCTTGCTTTAAAAGATTCTCTTGATTTTTTCATTCCATGGAATTTTCATAGGCTCTGTTAGTTATTTGTTTTTCCCACAAGTTTATCTAGTGATCTTTCATTGAAGTAAGAGCTACAACAAGTCTTTTCAAATCTCTAGGACTCTTCTGAGTATTTGAGACAATCTTAATAACACTGTGGATTCTATCTTCTCAATTCTACTTCTTATCTCTAATTCCTTCAGACTTTTTTTCCCAAGATCTTAGGGGCCGTTCCTAGTTCACCAACTACAATTGGTATCACTGTCCCCTTCATATTCCATAGCTTTTATTATTATTTTTATAATCATCTTCACAAAACCACAAGGGTTTCTCATATATATTTGTCAGCATGAGACTTCCATTTTCTTTTGACTTTTTTCACGTTAGCTGTAATTTAAACAAATAACCAACAATGAAAAAAAAAAACTTTCAAAAGTTATTGTTTTTTTGTTTTTTTTCCTCCCTTTTCCTTTTTTTTGTTGGGGAGACAAGCCAGGAATCTCATTTCTTACCTAGGATCTATGTAATACTCAGTTTAGAGTAGAGTGTTCGCTAATGGCCCGGGAGACCTGGGTTCAATCCCAGGTCGAGTCATACCAAAGACTTTAAAAATGGAACTTGATACCACCTTGCTTAACACTCAGCATTATAAGGTACGGTTCAAGGGTAAAGTGGAGCAATCCAGGGAATGGAGTAGCGCCCTCCCCTACACCTTGGTGTAGTAGCTATCGAAAAGGGAGCCTTCGGGTCACCCTCGACTATGGTCGCTAACTTTACTTACTTTTTAGAGTAATTCTTAAATAAATTCTTCAGATCTCTATGGTTTATTGGTGTTTTATGGCTTATCCATATTTACCAATCCCTCCACTTGGGCAGGATATGACACAAGGTCAATTATTAAGCGGAGTTTAACAGGTTTCAATTCAGAGTTTTCCTTCTCCTAGACTAATTGCCACACCAAGGCTGAAGAACCCATTCTGCCCTACTATTTACTCATAGCTGGAGGGAGAATAATTGGATTCATACCTTTCCCAAGGGTATTAGTGCAATGTGAAATGCAATCAGTCTCATCCAGGATTTGTCGCCATGTCCATGTTTTATAGCTTATCAAACCTTGTTAGTTATTTAATGCCAAATCCTGTTTATATATATATATATATATATAATTTGTAAGTGAATGCTTTGTAAGTTTATTTTCAAACAAGTAGTTAGAGCTCATTTGTTTGCACAAAAATAGTTTCAAGTATTCCCATCCAACACAAATAATTCTATTTAATATTAACCCTTGGTTTGCACACAGTTAAATGGCTTCAAGTATTCTTATCTAACATTAATTATTCTATTTGATATTAATCATTTGTTTTCACACAGTCAAATGGTTTCAAGTATTCCTATCTAACATTTCTATTTCTCAAGTATTAATATGTATTTTAATTAAGTAGTAATAATAATAATGATAATATTCCTTAGGTAATATTGGTATAATGGTTAGAGTGTTTGCCAATGGCCCGGGAGACCGGGGTTCAATCCCAGGTCGAGTCATACCAAAGACTCAAAAAATGGTACTTGATGCCTCCTTGCTTAACACTCAGAATTATAAGGTAAAGATCAAGGGTAAAGTGGAGCAATCCAGGGAAAGGAGTAGCACCCTCCCCTACACTTTGGTGTAGTAGCTATTGAAAAGGGAATCTTCGGGTCACCCTCGACTTCAGTTGCCAACTTAGTTAATGACTGAATTGTACTATTTGATCCATAAATGACACCTTTTCATAAATGATACTTTTGATATGTAAACAGAGCTACGTATTAATTCACTTCATATTTTTGATCCTTTTATAGAAACACTAAATCCGTTGTAGTTATTTGTATTTCATTGATCACTTTTAAATAACGTTCTTTCAGTCCTGGTTTGATATTTGCAATTTTCCTTTGTAAAATTTGGGTGATAAAAATTATTGAATATCTTTGACCAGATTACTGAACCATCCATTTTAGGCTCAGACAAGAAGTCCAAGTAAGTTTTGTGTGTACATAATGTTTAAAAAAAAAAAAAGATTTGGTGTGTGCAAAAGTTTCCAGCATCCATATGGAAAAAAAAAAAGGAATTTTTTTTAAAGCATATTCTGAATCTAGTTTTTTAAAATGTGGCAGCAAGACATTTTTCTGCAAACATTATACATAAACAGATTTTGTTTTAACAGCACCATTGGCTGTGGCTATAGAATACACTGATGGCATCTCTGAAGAGGGTCAACGGGTGTCCTGGATATGACATTAAACAATTTGATGGTAAGGCTCTTATAATGATGAAGCTTTGGAGAATGCAGAGTACCTCTTCAATTACCCCCAGGTCCACTCTGGCCCAGAGTGGTAACACCTGTCTGGGTCCTATCTGTGTGTCAAATACAACTGTTTGACAGAGTGAGTGCAAACAAATGACTTAAGCTAAATTGAACCATTAGAAGTAGAACTGTCTGTCATTTAACTGTGTGTAAACAACTGATTTATTAAGTTGTTAATGATGCATAGCAATACTTAGAATCATTTAATTGCGTGCAAATAAATGAGTAATGTTGAAAAGAGTAATTAGTGTTGATTAGCAATACTTGAAACAATTTAACTGTGTGCAAACAAATGATTAACAACTTATAGAAATTATTCATATTAGATAGCAATACTTGAAACCATCTGTGTGCAAAAAAAAAAGAGTTCTGGCTCATTTAAAAATGTTATCAGCAGAATGTGTTTACAAGTCATATATATATATTTAATATATATGTATAAAGAGGATTTGGCATCAAATAATATACAATGGTTGATATGCCCTAACTCAACAAAACCAAATCATATATACTTAATAAATATGTATAAAGAGGATTTGGCATTAAATAATCTGCAATGGTTGATATGCCATAAAACCCAACCAAATGAAATCATATATACTTAATAAATATGTATAAAGAGGATTTGGCATTAAATAACCTACAATAGTTGATATGCCATAAAACCCAAGCAAACCAAATCATATATATTTAATATATATGTATAAAGAAAATTTGGCATTAAATAACCAACAATGGTTGATATGTTATAAAACCCAATGAAACCAAATCATATAGATTTAATATATATATATGTATAAAGAGGATTCGGCATTAAATAACCTACAATGGTTGATATGCCATCAACCCCGACCGAACCAAATCAAACTCTGTTTTAAAATTGCCTTGGGGTCAAACTAAGAGAGTTTTTGACAATGAATATTGAATTTGATTTAAGGAAAATCTGGAAAAAAGAATTATAGGACGGAATATAAATCAGGATTTATTAGCTTTTTGTTTTAGATTTTGTTCAATTTTTTGCAACACCATCTAATTTAGCACCATTTTTGGAAATCAATTATTCACCTTAATAATTCAAAATGAAAAGAAGATACTGAAGAAAGATTCTTTTTTTTCTCTTTTGAAGGGTAGTGTGTATTGAGCAAAATGTTTACAAGTTTCTGAAGCCCAAATTCAGTAAACAATTTTTCAAAAATAACCCAATATTTTAAAATCTAGAAGTACTGATAAAGAGGATATGATTCTATCATATTTTCAGAGAGTCTCGTACAAGACTTAGCTAAATGTCCCTATATATATATATATATATATATATATACATATATTTACTCAACCCTTTTGCATGAGCAGGATGTGACACAAGGTCAATTCTTTAGTGTAGTTTAACAGGTTTCAATTCCGTGTTTTCCTTCTCCTACACCAATTACTATGTAAAGTTCAAAGGGCACAGTCTGCCCTACTATTTACTCATAGCTGCAGAGAGAATAATTAGATTCATACCTTTCCCAAATGTGCCAGCACTTGTGAAATGCAAACAGCTTTGTTCAGGATTGGAACTTGGATTAGCACGTCCATTTCCTATTATGATAGCATTACACCACAAGCAAACTTATATATATATATATATATATATATATGAGAGGCTTACTTTGCAAAACAGTTATCACTTTAGGATATTGAATTGGCGATCTGAGTTCAAATCCTTGACAAGGCAGTTTATATTTCATTTCACATAAAAATCAAGAAAAATCTTGAATCCATCTGTTCTCCCCCATGTTGTATATTGAACTGCTGGATAAACAATGAAATACTCTTAGATATATGAAAATATAATTATTTCTATTCTTCGACGGTGATGTTTGTGTGAAGTAGGAATACAGTCAGAGTGTTTGCACATATCTTTCTTCTGTGACAGGGACTCTTTTTGTGAAGTAGTGTGACATCCAGGGAACACACACAGGTGAGCTGACAGGTCTGCTTGAGTGACCAGTGGGTCTCTGCCTTCAGTCCAAAATTACAAACCTTATATTGTCTCTCAAGTCCCACATATTTTCTGTTTATGGCTGGTTATCGGAACTTATGTACTTTCGGGTTTTTTTCCGGTAATTTGTTGATCTTATCTGCAAACGGAAATATCTGTCATTTTATCCACAGGCAATAAATTACATTTTTCTCTTTCCTGTGAAACCACTTTGTTAATGTTATCTTGCGACTGCATTGAATCTGCTTACTTCATTGTCGCCAGCTAAGCTAGAATATTACACCCAGCTATGAGTAAATAGTAAGACAGATTGGGTTCACCAGCCTTGGAGAAAAAACAGTACTCTGTGTAAAAATTAACTTTGTGTTGTATCCAGCCCATAACAGAGTAGATGAGTATATATCAAAGATTGAGTCCAGGTTTTGAAATAAAAATAATATCAAATATACTGAATTTCAGGATGAATATGTAGAATAGCATGTACATTACCCGGCTTTAGGTAATTCCCTACTTGGTTGGTTTGAGAACTTTTTAGCACTCTCTGCATGTGGCGGTGGTCTTTTATTTTCTAAAGTAAAATGCCTAATTTTGGCACATTCCACGTCACCGATGCAACTTTTCCAAAATCTGACTGCAAGTGCTCCAGGAGTATAAGACACTTACTACAGAAATGTATTGAGAAAGAAAAGTATTGTCAGTGGTCAGGAATGAATGTAAATAATTGGTATGCTTGTTGGGTGAGAAGATATCAAGTCCCCACTCACCAAGAAGCAATATTGACATTAATATATTCGTGATTTACTAACAATGAACACAACAGAAACAGAAGTATGAACAAGTGTTACATATTAACCTCTAACAGCCCATGTAAATTTGTGGATTTCAAAACAGGATATGCACCTGTGTCTTAAGGTAAACAAAAGACAGCAGAAACGCCATGTGTATTGTGTAGGAATAGGGCATAGGCATCCGAAAAATATATAACAATGCAAGTTTTTAATCCTGCGCAGTGAGCAGTGACACTAGACATCACGCCATCTGGGCACTGGGTCAAAAAGTAGAGAAAAGTCTAAATGTACAAGACTCACTAGTGTTGAAAGCAAGTATGATCCCGGAACAAGAGGAAAGGAAGATGATTAAATGCTTTAAGTCAGCCCTGTGCCAGTCTTGTGGAGGCAGAGCAAAGAAGTAGGGCTCTATGAAGATATATATCAACCTGGTGTAGATCTTAGCAGTTCCAACTTTCTCTCTCTCTCTCTCTCTCTCTCTCTCTCTCTCTCTCTCACAACCAATTTTGCCATGATTTCATAATAACCCAGAGAGATTATATTTTCATAAATTAATGTTATTGTTCCTTCATCGCCTGGTGTGCAACTCAAGATAAACTCATTCATACATACAATTGAACCTTTTAGTGTTCGCCAATTGTCTCGGAGAACTGGGTTCAATCCCAGGTCACGTCATACCAAAGATTTTAAAAATGGTACTTGATACCTCCTTGCTTAACACTCAGCAATACAAGGTACGTATCAAGGGTAAAGTGAAGTAATCCAGGGAAAGGAGAAGCGCCCTCCCCTACACTGAGGTGTAGAAGCTATTGAAAAGGGAGCCTTCTGGTCATCCTCAACTATGGTTGCCAACTTTACTAATATACATAAGTAGTATTAAAAGAAAAGATACACAAACATGTCCCATGATTGAATTATAAACATGTTCTATAAACAAGCAGTATGTAAGTGGAGATCTAAATAGAAAAAGGCTTACTTGATAAGTGTGGGTAACATAAGCATGTCGCTTTAACCATTTCATAGCAGGGTCAGAGACAAGTTATTACTGTTCAAAGAACAAAGGTAAATGAATGTTGAGAAGGGGTTTCTGGAACTGTCCTGTGACAGTCTACAGGCCCCAACTGGACATGCCAGGTCTCTAAGGGCAATATTTATTGTACCCCTGCACAATTTTTTCTTATCAAATGCAACTGTTATATCATAATGGAGATTATGTCTCTTTCTGTCAGTAACCAAAACTACATCACCACCAACATCACAATTCCCTTAGTTATATTCTCAATGATTAAATAGTCATTATTTGATCTACTAATATTGTTTTATTTTCAAACGCATTGAAAACAATCCTATATTTTATTTTTTATAGAAATCAATTAAAATTTTTTAAAAAGTGTGATCTTTTAATATTTGCTTTTCTTTAGTTTCGTTAGTCTTACTAATTCAAGAAATATTTTATTACATTAAAACTTAAATATTTGTGCCCAGTGGAGGGTGGATTTTTTCCTTGTATATATAATATGAATGCATTACTAATGATTTTACAATAGAAATGCACTGAGTGTGAAAAGAATTGCCAGTGATCAGGAATCAATGTAAGTTATACTTATTGAATTCTAAATAAAATGTGAATGCATTACAAATGATTTTACTGTAGAAATGCACAAAGTATGAAAGGGATAGTCAGTGGTCATGAATTAATGCAAATTTTAGTTGATGAATCAAGATAATCCTTCAGTGTAACTGTCCTCCATGTAACTGTTAAAACTATTTCAGGTACTGATACATTCATGCCTTTGCGGTAGTAGGAGGTCAAACTTTTTCAATAATTTATTGTAACATTATTAGATTTAGCATTATTTCAAAGCTTTTCCAAAAAGAAAGTAGAGAAGGCTAAAAAATGTCAAATGAAAATCTTGGGAATTCTGTTTATCATTGCCTTTAATTTCTTTTCTCGCTTTCATTTTCTTTCTTGGCCTTTTATGCATTTTTATCATGGTTTTATTTCTCATTTTCTTATATATAAATATCAGTGTCAGCTGAGAAACTCTCTAAGCCTTTCAGCAATTAACAGTGCCATCATCCAGAAATTACCCACAATGCATCCCATTTAGCATCCAATCAGATTGCATCATCTGATAAACTCTACTTGAGTAATCTGATTGGATGCTCAGTACCTGTAGCCCAAAGCTAAAAAATGCAAAATACATATTCTGCAGTGGCAATTGTTGGGAAATGAAAAAAAAGGAGAAAAATTGTGGAATCAAAAATTTACTAACTGGGAATTTTCCAGATGTGTCTAAGATCCTCGAGTTTAAACAGAGGTCAGCTAAGTTTGGTAATTTGTGTAATCTCCTGAGAGATGCACAGAACACAAAATCCACTTCAAGTTTATTTTCAAAAAGTAAATTATTACTGAGTGATAAGCTCTGTTTTTTTAAGGAAGAGGATCCTGTATTCTGAGGGTTAGTGAACTCAACTTGCCAACAATAGCTTGAGAGTTCAGTTCTCTCTGAGTCCCCCATATTTCTGGCCTTATGCCAAACTAAGCAAACCTTTGTAAAAGACAACTCCTTATTGCACAAATACAGAAGGGAAAATATTGCACTAATTACTGTGAATGCCTTGTTGGCAAAGCCTAGATCATTCCAACTGCATTTCTTATTGCGGGTTGTGTTTTATAACAGATTGACCCTTGGAGGTCATTTAATACCAAAAAAACCCCAGGACTGAAGCCTCACCACCATAAGGTTTAGTGTCATAGCAGGACACTGGTTGGAGGTATTTTATCCCTCTGCAGAGATGCAGTTTGCATATTCTTCAGCCCCAGTCAACTCAACTCCTTACAGAGGAGTAAGAACACTCTAAAAGGTATTCTTGGTATTGAGACTAAACAACATTTGGTGGCAAGGCTCCACTTTTGGAGTTCTGAAGAGTGTAGAGTCACCTCTTCATTGCCATTACTCTCAGGTTCACTCTGATCTGGAGTGGTAATATCTGTTAGGGTCTCATCTATGGTTTAAATAGATATATTTAAAAATGATTTGTATTAGACAGGAATACTTGATACTTTCTGTTTTCCTTCTTTTTTTGTAGGTTCTTTCTTTGAATTGGTTTTTTGTTTGATGTTTTTGTGTATGTATTTTTTGTATTTAGTATTTTGGGGAGTTAGCTAGAAGAAAATTAATGTTTGTATATTATATATATGAATGAATGTGAAATTCTGTGTATGTTTTAGCATAGATGCAAACATCAAAAAAGCAAAATGTTAATCTTTATGTGGATGATCAATGTGCAATGTGTATTATATGTACTAATAAATGATATCTATCCTGGTTAGAGGATATCTAATTTGCATAATGATTTTAGAAAGCAAGTTTTTATAAATTACTGTGTTATACATTTGTAATTTTATGGTTTTATTTTCCTATATATAAATGATTGTTTTATAAATAACTTTTATAAGAAAATCCAAGTTATCTTTTAAGTTTTAATGAGGAGGGGAAATTTGCAGTGTATGTTAATGTTTTGGCTTTTATACTGCATTTGAAAAAAAAAACAATCTCCACAGATGTGATTAAATAGATATGAAATGATAAAATAAGAACAAATTATTCCGAATGACTATAATGAAAAGCATAAACAGTCACACATAAAGAACTTTTTTTAGTAATGGTCTTCATTTTTATATACCATTAGGTTCTATTGGATTGGGTATTTGTCAAAAAAAATCTGAAACCAAAATCAGTCAGTGTCATTTAAAAAATTGTTTTGGTAATGATTGTAAAATGAAACCCTATCCTGAAAGAAAAAATTTTGCAACAAGGCACAGATACTATAGCTTATATATATATATATATAGTTGCATGACTGACTATTTGAATGAACAGAAATATTACTCCTGAAAGTACATAGTCAAACACATACAACTTAGGAGAAGAAATTAAACAAATTTGATGGTGAGGTGTCTCCATGGTGTAGTTACTACTGTCCTTGACTGTGACATTGTAGTGAACGAGTCTTAACTTGAGTCACACTATTATATTCATTTTCAAACTAATAACCTTGGGAAAGGTATGAATCCCCTTATCCGTCCAGTTGTGGGTTAGTTATCCTTCAACAAGAATGGCTTTGGCATTAAATAACCCATGAAGGGTTATATGTTATTAAAACAAAGAAACCAAACCAAACCAACTAAACAAATTGATTTTTTACCTCAATGAAGCCTTTCTTTCTTCCTACTAAATGCATAATGAGAATAGATTAGATAGATTGATTAGGACTGAGATAGAGTTGGTTGGTTGGTTGGTTGGTTTTACAGCATGTCAACTCTTGTTGAGCTAATAAATACTAATTAATTAATTGCAAGTAAACATATGGCATCAAGAAATTAATGATAATAATCATCTGTAAACAATTATAGCTTTGAGTAATTATTCTTAATACAAAGAATTTGTACACAAATATATGGCTTCAAATATTCTTATCTAATCTTAATGATTTGCAAATGATTATATGGTTTCAAGTATTTTTATCAAATACTAATGATTTATAAATAATTATATGGTTTCAAGTAACTATTCCTATTTGATGATAAAAGCATTTGTTTATACAGTTATATGGTATTAATGGTTTGGTTGTCTCTTGTTGCATATTGACCCTTGAGGGTTATTTAATGCCAAATCATCTTTATTCATATATATACTACCCTGTCGAGGAGACTTACAATGCACCTTTCTGACACAAGTTCAATAGCTCAGCATTTAAAAAAACATTCATGCCCAACAACACAACTACGAAAAATTCTCACCGACAACACAACAATACTCGAACATCAAAATAATAAACAAAAACTTCAGATTCTCGAAGCACTATATATTAGAAACCTGCAACCAGCACTTAATAGAATTAATTTTCAAACCAGTGCTAACATACTTAAATGTCTTTAGCTACTGGCACTATTTACAGAATTACATTTAAAAGCAAGCGCCATAATCTCCAACAGCAAAGACGTCCTTACACAGTAGTAATTTGCTAAAACAAAAGTTACATCACTTTTGTAACAGATTCTCCCCTGATGATGGCCCAAAGTCGGGCAGAAAGTACTAGGGATACATACAACTATGGACAATACCTAAATCAATTCCCCCCGAATACAATAAAAGTAATACGGGAATTCGAACGGATCCAAAAGAAAATATGTAGGCATAAAATGTCTATTATGTTTAATGAAATTTGCATTAACGAAGAAATGCTGCCTAAATATACATATATACATATATATATGTGTGTGTGTGTGTGTGTGTGAGGGGGTAATTTGTAGATGAATAGTTTGTAAATAACATTATTTTCAAATGAGTTCCAGCTCATTTGTTTGCCAACAGTTAAATGTATTCAAGTATTGCTATCAAATCTTAATGATTTAATTCAATATTAATCATCTGTTCATATACGGTTAAATTGTTTCAAGTATAATAAATGATTATATAGTTCTATTTGACCCATAGATGTGATATATGGTAATAAATGTTCCTATCTAATTCTGATAATCTATTTACAATTATAAGGTTTCAAGTAAATATTCCAATCTAGTGATTTGTTTGCAAAGTTATATGATATCAAGTGTTCCTATCTATTAATTATAATCTATACACAATTTTGTGGTTACAAAGTTTTAGTTTATTTTTTTGTTTAATGGCATATCAACCTTTGCAGGTTATTTAATGCCAAAGTCACTCTTACTAGAAGAACAACAGTTACACTATTTAATCTATGGCATGGGGGATACAGAGTTCATACTTTCCCAAGAGTATTCGTCCGAAAGTGAACATAATGGCACAACTGGAGTTTGAACTCACTTACTTCAATGTTGCAGACCAGCACATAACTATTCCTATTTGATATTAATTTGTTTTCAATCAGTTAAAGGATATCAAGTGTTCTTATCTAATACAAATCATCATCATCATTATCATCATCATCATGTCGTGCCACTAGCACGGACATCCCTGACTCTCTCTCGCCACATCTCCCTATTATTCATCGCCTCGGGCAGGTCTTCAGGGCTACATCCTGTATCCTCACATAGCTGCTGTATGTATGTTCGAGCTGGTCATCCTGCTTTTGCTTGGCCATATGCGGGGGTCCATAGGAGTACATCACTTATGAGCTTGTCCTTGCTTGTCCTGTATGTCTGGTTCATCTAGCTTGGGTAGTTTTTGTGATGGGAGGCAGGTGGCTGTATAGTTGGTGCCTTGTGGGGTGTTGCTGCCAGGACTAGTTCAATATTGCTCACAACATTCTTGTGGAATACAAATAATTTATACATAATTATATGTTATCAAGTATTTCTGTGTGATACAAATAATATTCAAATAAATTTATTTGATCCATAAATGGAGCCATAACAGGTTGGTTGATTGATTAGGTTTTATGGCATATCAACCCTTGTAGGCTATTTAATGCTAAATCCTATTTATACACATACATATTAAATTTATATGATTGATAAACAAATAGTTTGTAGGTAACATTTTAAACAAGACAGAGCTCCCTTGCACATAGTTCAATGGTTTCAAGCATGGCTAACACTAACAAATCAATTTAACATTAATCCTTTGTTTGCACACAATTAAATGGTTAAAAAATTCTATTTGACCCATAGATAGGATCTTAACAAGTATTACTAATCTGGATCAAAGTGGACCTGAGAGTAATTACAATGAAGGGGTATTACACATTTCTCAAAGCTCCAGGACCAGAGCCTCACCATCAAAAGGTTGAGTGTCATATCCAGGACACTTGTTGGGAGTGTCTTATCCCTTTGTAGAGACGCAGTTAGCATATTCTACAGCCTCAGCTGACTGGGTAACTTTAACAGGTACTACCACTGGAGGATAGATAAGTCTGAGTAGACTGGAACAAGTCCATAGATCAGATCAGATTCAGATCAAAAGAGCATGGAACAAATCAATAGAAACAACTTAGAAAGGATAGATAAATACATTTGGAGATGGGTAGATATTAACAGACTGATGTTGATATTACAAAGAGCAAAGTAAATCAGAGGTGAAGATGAGGAGAACAGTTTGCCAATTTGAGAAAGGAAGAGACAAAGAAAAGCCATTAAGGGAAGAAAAAAAAAAAGAAAAAGGAAACACTCTGTCTTGTAATGTACTATATTCACACAAGCATGGCATCATGTGTCCATTAGCTTGTCTTGTGGCTGAAGCATGTTTCATATCTTTACAGAGAGGTTGGTCAGTGGGGGTAAAGGGGACAACAGAACTTGAACTGCAGGATATAGCTGAATGGGGACTTGACTTCCTACTGGGGCAAATGGTGTTTAATTGACTGGAATTGATGAGTTATATACAGACCAAAGAACCCCCTCCAATATATATATATATATATATATATATATATATATATATATATATATATGAAAAAACAAATTTTTCAGGGGATGTATTTATCTATATATGATAATATGCTAAGATATAATATTTCGTTCTTTTTTTAAAAATCATCTTTAGAATGACATTGAAATATGGTGTATCATCTGAAAATTCATAGTGTTAAATTATAATTAATAGTCATGTTTCAAAATGTGATGATGTAATTAGAATTTGAATATTTTTTTTCAAACAAGGATAATGTGTTTGCTATAGATTTGAATGAACAAAAACCAACTCTCATAAAAATTAAAGATTTTTAAAAATATTCAAAAATAATGTCTGTGTTTGTAGTTTAGAAATTCTTTTAAAATTTTCCTTCTAAAAAAGAATTCATCATTATCTTTTTTCATCATAAATAAAATAACATATTTGTCATGGCTTGCAATAAAATGTCTTGTTTATAAAATAATTTGATAAGAAATCATATCAAAACTATTAAAAGTAATTATGATTTTTTAATAAAAAGTAATTTGAATAAATGATATTGTAACTATTTAGAACTAATTTAACTAAATAAAATAAAGGATGTAGAGTTGCTTTTATTAAAGATGAAGATAATTGTTCGTAAGCAGAATTTACCCATATTACATACATGCTTCAGAATAGTCATTTTTAAAAATAATGGACGTAGAATTGTGACACAATGTGTGGTTAAATAATTAATACATAAAAATTAAAATTCATGAAATATATGAAAATTAATATATTTCAACAACAAAAAGATCTTTAAAATAAGTGTCTTTTTGTTCAAGGCTTAAATGGAACTAAAAAGCTGGTTTATTGTTCCTAAAGGTCAGTTAAATATGGGACAATTATTTTTGATTTTAAAGGTCAGCAAATTTATTTAATTTTTCAGTTGTCATCTAACTCCATTGATCATAATGATGAAACAAGTCATTTCGTAAAACATTTTCTAGCTCTTATCTTAAAGGTCAATGTCAGAAAGGAAACTTAATTTTGCTCCACCCTAAATAAAGGTGAGCTGGGGATGGCTCATCCACTCAGGTGAGACTGAGAATTTTTAGTTCAACCCCATTGCTCTAAACCCGTTTCCATTGGTCAGAGAATCTAAAAAGGGTTTTCCCTATACCTGTAAGATAAAATCCTGAACTAAGATTGGCTGACCAATAGGAATATGACTCCTAATTATCTCTTATTGTACAACCAATCAGAAACCTTTTTTAGTCCAGATTTTGATCTATAAAAAACTGGATGGTAAACGAATCATCAGAGAGGATGAGAAAAGTGACAAAGAAGAAACTGAAGACTGACAAAGAAGCATCTCTTCTATTCTAGATCCAAGGCACTCCGAACAACCTGCAGACTTTATAAAAATTCAAAGTCCCAGACTTTAGAGACATTAATGTTAAACTAACCACACCTCAACCTCTCTCGATATTCTTTCTTCTTCTTTTAGCCAGGAAAGCAAACATTGTTTGCTTGTTATTTATTGTCTCACAAATGTGTTTCAATAAAAACCAGCTTTGTTATTTGTTAACAGGTTTTCTCTATTCTTAGAGTTGCTAGACAATCTAGCCACTCATATTACCTGACTGTCAGAAGAAGATCCAGCTGAAAATTGTGTCACCCCCCCCTTGTGGATCTTTCAAACACAGTGTAGGCATGGAAGGACTTGACAAAGTAAACAGTTGGAAATGTGGCAGTCACAAACACAACAGCCACAACAAATACTGTGACTAGTAGTCACACCACAATGGGCACCATGAATATCATGTGACCACAAAATCACTTTTATTAAAGATTAGGATAATTGTTCATAAGCAGTATAAAACAGATAAGTTGAAAAAACTGGGCTTTTATTTGATAGTATTATAATCAGAGATAAAGCTAGATTAAACAATATTTCTATGTTGTTTATTATGTATATTAACTATCTAAATAATGAATATTGCAACTATCTAAAACTCATCATCATCAAGTTGTTCTGATAACACAGAGTTCTCCAACTCTCTCTTGCCATTCATCTGAATTATTTATCGCTCCTGGCAGGTCTTCTAGACTGTATCCAGTGTCCACACAGAGTTAGCGTATAAAAGTCCTAGCGGGTCAGCTGACACTCCTATGGGTAGGAGTTCATAAAAGAACCTTGATTATAAGTTCCTCTTCACTTGTTCTGCAGTTCCCTGCATGTCTTTCTTGGATGGTTTGTGAGATGGGAGGTAAGTGACCGTTCAATTGCTGTTTTGTAGAGTGTTGCTCTCAGGATTTATTCAAATCCGCAACTAACTTTTTCTTTGTGCATTTTGATAGTGCTCAGGTGGTGCAACCATACTGTAGTAATAACATAGCTATAGCTTGGAAGAAATTCTTTTTTTTTTCAGAGAGATCAGATTTCCATATGATTGATAACCTGCCAATAGCAGTCCATATCTTCCCTATGCATATATTGTCATATTTCAGTTGAAGAGATATTGCTGCCAAGGTATCAGAACTGGTCTACTGACAGCAGAGCCTTGCCACTTTACATAGAGATGGCTCCTTCTCATTCAAAACCTATGAATTCTGTCTTCTTTGTGTTCACAACTATAACATTTAAAACTAACCTATCTAAGGAGATAAGTTGAAAAAAACAAAACAAAACAGGGCCTTTGTTCAGTAGTATAGTAATTCGAAATAATACTAGATTCAACAATATTTCTGTGTTTTTTACTACGTATATAACTAAAATCTTTAAAATTAAAACTATATTGGGCTTCTAAATTCTATTTTACTTAGGCATTGTTATCACCACTGATTTTGAAATCTCAAATGTGTTCATATGAGGATCATTAAATAAGTTTCCAGACTTTTTTCGTTAGCGTAATTTTATTGATAGTACACACATGAAACTCTAGTCCCCTTTGAAGTAATCTCCTCTGGCTGCAATGCAACTGTTGAACGATTCCAACAACTTCTGGAAGGCCCAATCGAAATCCTCCTGTGTGAGTGTGTCAATGACCTTCCTCACAGCCTCTTTCATCTACTTAATTGTCTCATAACGACAGCCTCTGCGGTTAGGGAATAACCAAAAGTCACAGGGAGTAAGGTCTGGACTATAGGGAGGCAGAGGAACTGTCTTGATGCCCATCTTGGTCAAATAGTCTGTGACAAGGATAGAGTTGTGAACTGGTGCATTGTCCTGGTGGAAATGCCACTGAGCCGATTTGAAGAGTGCTGGCCTCTTTCGATGGAATCTCTTCCTGAACTCCCTTAAAACCTCAATATAGTAACCCTAACCCTAACCCTTTGGCCAATCAACTCTGGTCTATTGACTCTATTACTCCTCCCATACCTCTCATCATCCCTCACAGACTCCCTGCCTTCCTTGAATCTCTTATGCCACTCAAAAACTGATGCTCGATTCATGCAAGATGTTCCAAAAGCAGTCTGAAGCATTCCATACATTTCTGTGGCATCATTTTTTCCAAGTTTAAAACAGAATTTTATTGCATATCGTTCTTCTAAAGTGTCCTCACGCCCAGATTACATTTTTGAAATTCACCAGCTGTGACAATCAGTCTTTAGTAGGATGTATTCCAATTGCTGCTGTAGCTGTTCATTTGAAGCTGAAATCATAAAAATTGGTCAGTCATCTCATAAGATGTATAGCAATAACATACTGAATTTTCAAGAGTTTACAACAATTTTAACTGCTTGTAGAAAAAAAGTCTGGAAACTTATTGAAGGCACCACATAAATCTATGCAAGCAAACAAATATATACCAGCTTCAGATCTGAGAAGATTCTTGTTCTTATTATTGATTATGTTTCTAATTGTTTTAGAAGTGTTTGAAAATCCTGACGCCAAGGTTGTTGAGATTTTGTTTTTTAGTGTAGTTGGATAAAAAATACATCTATGTAATAGATTATAATTGGAAAAAATTGTTATTGGAATTGTTTGGATAATTTTTTCAATTGTGAATTTTAAAAAGCTTGTATTTCAGCATGCTTTATAAAATTTTTGGCACATTTCATTGGTGCAAAGGAATTCCCTAAAAAATCAAGTTCACCATTTGAAAATCTGGAACTATAAATTTTAAGGTACAAACATAGAATTATTCCATTTTTCATTTTGGTAAAATACACACACACACACACACACACACACACACACACACACACACACACACACACACATATATATACAGCAGCATTGTCAACTGATTGCACAGATTCGCTTGATACTTTCACACTATCAATCCCTATCATCTATCAGTCTTGGCAGGTCTTTTAGATGGCATCCAGTGTCTGCACAGAGCTGATGAATATAAGTCTTTGCTGGTTGACTAACATTCATGTGTACATGTGTAGGTGCCCACAGGATAACTTTGCTTCAAACCATTTAAGTAAGATGAACTAAACATGCTGGGCTCTGCTGAAAAAGCAGAAATGAATATATATATATATATATATATATATATATATATATATATGCTATCCATATGAATTTCCACTTTTTTCAGCTTTGAACATATAACTTTACATCCAGTGCTACTTTTCACATTTTCTCAACTTTTTAAACATTTTTCATACATTTAATTTTGCATAAGTCCTAACTAACTTTTCTTTTTTTTAACTTTTTTAATAAGCTGTTGATTGGGTGTGGTCAACTGGATTTGTTGGCAGGGGACAGTATAACTCTTATCTTGGAAAAGGCCCCCAAATTACATATGGATTCCAGCTGCAGAATGTGGGCAACTTTTGAGTGACCTAATTAGCTCATATGCAGTGAATACACAACCACACATCATATATATATATATATATATATATATATATATATATATATATACAAAGAGAGAATGAGAGAAGGAAAGAGATACAGAAACATATATATCTACACACACACACACACACACACAGCAAAAGATATTTACACACACAGAGAAAACGATACAGGCAGCCACACACACACACACATATATATATATATATATAAAGGAGAGGGGAAAAAAGAAAAAACACACATGAATATATAATTAAAGGGAGATTGAGAAGGTAGGAAGGAGATAAAGAAGCATAAAGGCAAATGCATACATATGTTTCTTTTTTACCCTCCTTCTACACACACACACACACACACACACACACACACATATATATTTGCATGTATGAATAAGTGTCTATGAGGCTCTTTCTTTCTCTCTCTCTCTCAATATATATATATATATATATATATATATATATATATATATATATATATATATATTTAGAAAGATAGCAAAACATATATATTGATACATGCATATATATGTGCAAAGAAGGAAGGAAAAAAGAAACTCACACACACACATTAGTTTACATATGTGACATAAAAAGAAATATTCCAGACCATTAGGCTTGTGAAGTCTTTTAAAATATACATTCCTTGAGTGACTTTAAAAGATATGAAAGCCTTCTGATACCATTATATAAGTTAAGATGAAAGCAAACTTAACACTCATTTAAAAATAAGTCGGCAATGAGTTCCTCAATGCAACCCATTAATACCAGATTGCAATTTATTATCAAATTTCTTTACTATCCATCCCCACATAAGTAAATATTTCAACAAACTGTTTATGCTAACTCCTTTCCTTAAGTGGTCACCCATCTAGGTACTGACCAGATTCAATATGGCTTAACTTCGTTGATGATGAATTTACTAAGCTTTGATTAGTTTGGCCCTCAGATTGTTTACAATGCATATTGTTTCAAAGTGGTTACCCATCTAAGTAATGACTATTTTCAAGATGACTTAACTTTAGTGATTATGAATATACTAAGCTTTGATTAGACCAATAAAAATCAAATTCTGTTTGAAAATATACTTAATATATAGAATGAAATAAACTTTTTTGGATAAGGATGTTCTTATTTTTGAACTTATAGATTATGTATTGTTTTTGTTATAGAGCTTGATTATTAATAATACTTAATAATATCCATTTTGAACATATAGTCGACCTTAGTCGAGGGTGACCTGAAGGCTTCCTTTTCTATAGCTACTTCACTGAAGTGTAGGGGAGGATGCTACTCAATTCCCAGGATTTCTCCACTTTACCCTTGATCCATACCTTATAGTCCTGAGTGCTAAGCAAGGCGGCAACAAGTACCATTTTTTGAGTTTTTAGTATGACTCGACCTGGGATTGAACCCGATGCTCCCAAACCATTGGTAAACACTCTATTCATTAGGGCCAATCACTATTAAAAATTAAAAAAATCCTTCTATCTTTGGTTGAGAAGAAAATTATCCTGGGTATGACATTAAACTACATCTGATAGTGAGACTCCAGTTCTGAAGATTTGGGGAATGTGGAGTACCCCTTCATTGTCCTTACCCCCAAGTCCATTCTGACCCTGAGTGGTTGTACCTGTTATGGTCTTCTCTATGGGTCAATTAGAACTATTCAAGGAAATCCCCTTCACAAAGAGCCAGACCACCCGTGAAGGTGGATGTACATGCTTTATGTACTTACAGCCAGTCACTGCGACCACAGAGAACCTTATCTCATCTTGGACCAACCTTACCAACTCCATTCATTCTCAATGGAAGAGAGGGGTGCATAAGTAACTGGCAAGCCCTTATGCATTCTAATAAAACCTTGCCAGCATCCCATGCAAAACATATTCTACAACAAAAAACAAAAAAACAAACAGGATGTCATCTCGGATAAAAAGGTTCAGCATGCATACAATCTCAACCTAGCAACATGGAATATACAAACAGAGCTGGACAAACCCAACTTGAACATACCCTAAAGAAGGAGTGTCATATTATCTAAGGAGCTCCAAAAATACAACATTGATATTGTGGCACTGAGTAATGTTAGATTCACTAAAAGTGGTAGCATCAGACAGGAGATGGGTTACACCTTCTGTTGGAGTGGAGAAACCTCAACAGAGAGAAGTGAATCTAGTGTGGCTTTCGCAGTCAGGAATGGTCTTCTGCCAAATGTACGAGGATCATTAAATAGATTTCCAGACTTTTTTCGTATGGGCACTTTTATTGATAGTACACACATGAAACTCTAGTCCCCTTCGAAGTAAACTCCTCTGGCTGCAATGCACCTGTTGTACCGTTCCAGCAACTTCTGGAAGGCCCCATGGAAGTCCTCTTTTGTGAGCGCATCAATGACCTTTGTCACAGCTTCTTTCATCTCCTTAATTGTCTCATAACGACAGCCTCTGCAGTTAGGGAATAACCAAAAGTCACAGAGAGCAAGGTCTGGACTATAGGGAGCATAAGCAACTGTCTTGATGCCCATCTTGGTCAAATAGTCTCTGACAAGGATGGAGTTGTGGACTGTTCATTGTCCTGGTGGAAATGCCATTGACTCGATTTGAAGAGTGCTGGCCTCTTCTGACAGAATCTCTTCCTGAACTCCCTAAAAACCTCAACATAGTAACCCTAACCCTAACCCTTTGGCCAATCAACTCAGGTGTATTGACTTCCTTCCTCCTCCCACACCTCTCATCATCCCTAACAGACTCCTTGCCTTCCTTGAATCTCTTATGCAACTCAAAAACTGATGCTCGATTCATGCAAGATGCTCCAAAAGCAGTCTAAAGCATTCCATACGTTTCTGTGACATTTTTTCAAATTTTAAAACAGAATTTTATTGCATATCATTCTTCTAAAGTGTCCTCATGTCCAGATTGCATTTTTGGAATTCCTCAGCTGTGACAATCAGGCTTTAGTAGGGTGTATTCCAATTGCTGCTGTAGCTGTTCATTTGAACCTGAAATTATAGTGGTCAGATGTATAGCAATAACATACTGAATTTTCAAGAGTCTATGACAATTTTAAATGCCTGTAGAAAAAAAGTCTGGAAACTTATCGAAGGCACCACGTATCTGAGGATCCCAAACTAGTAAGTGACAGACTTATTGCATTGAGGTTTCCATTTGTTGACTATAGATATTGTACCTTGAATGCTACTTATGTCCAACAGCTCAAAAAACATAAGCAGTTTCTTCAACAAGCTTGACCTGAAAGCTGACAAAATTATCTTAGAAACTTTAACACATTATTCCTCGCCTAAGGTTCTTGGTAATTTTGGAATGTGAGAGGCAAATATCAATGGCAATCAGCAGTAATCCATCTGCACAGAACACCAGCTGATCATTAACAACACCAACTTCAAACACAAGTAAATCCATATGAACTCTTACATGTTTAGGGTTAAATGGTTAGTTTCCATAATACTATAAATTAATTGACAATCCAAATAAATAACAAAACTTCTTTGGAAATACAATGAAAGGTTTATTATAGTAGCAGAAGTAAATGAGTCAGAGTGAGAAATGTTTTTTTTTAGTGTTGCTGGATAGTATGTTGGTTGTTGAGTTTGTTGGAAGTGTGTCACTGTAGCAAGTAGCTTGTGTGACTGGCCTCAACGCTGGTTCTTCCATGTGTGAAGCTAGTAGCAGCATGCTTTTCAGTGAAGTTCTTCCACGTGGAATATCCATAGTAGAGGACATGAGAGAGGTCTGTCTTGGCTGCTAACTAGGTGCTCTCTGACCGTCGGATGATTTCCCAAAAGGGCTAGAAAAATAGTGCTAGAGAGGAAGAAGGAATCAATGCACTCTGTCCCTGATTGGTCAGTGTGTGGCTGAATCACTTGGCGGGGGCATTGATTTGCAAGAGGAAATAGATCTGTGACTGCTACAGATGGACCCAAGATCCAAACACTGGCTTCTCATTGACTACATCATCATGTGACAGCATGATCTGCTAGACTTTTAGAATACAAGACAATTGAGTGGAGCCAACTGCAGTACAGACCATGTTATGATCAAATCCATAACCAAACTATGAGTGAGGAGGAGAATGAGAAAAAACAAAATACAAATCAGGAAGCTCACAACCAACACAGTCAAGATCAATAGTCAAGGATGATTTGCAAGCCTCTCTAAACAACAGACTAGCTCAAATTCCAACAGTTACTGTAGAAGCAAAAAACAGCATAGAGATGGAAGTGCTTATTAACAACAGGAACCTAACCAGGAATAAATTGCTCTGCAAGAACACCAAGTCTGCAAAGACCAGATATAGAGCATACAGTCAACTTCTCTGACAGAAAACTCAAAAATAAATTGTAGCTGACAAAGGTTTTAACCAAAGTATGAGAGTTGTGTGGAGGTTAAGCCTGAACCACTCAGAACAACTACTAGCCCTCAATAACAAAACAATAATCACTAGGAAGCACAAGCTTCTTGCCGAGTGGAAAGATGACTTTGCCACACTGCTCAATGAACCATCAACAGTAGAATAACATGCAGATGACAACATTGAATAAAGGCTAACCTAACACTGAATGTGTAGAAGCGCAGACATGGATGAACTAAGTAAGGGTATCTCAATCCTCCATGACAGAAAGTCTCCTGCCACAACTGGACTGGAGCCAGAAGTTGTAAAGAGTGGTGGTAAGACGCTTGTCAAGGTACTCTAAACCATCATAAAAGACACATAGGGAAACTTTGAAGCCACTGCAGACTGGAATGGTGCTTAACTAGTCACCATCTTTAAGAAGGAAAACAAACAAGATTGCAGCAAAACAAGATTACAGCAACTACTGTGGGATCTTGCTTTGCTCCATACTAGTGAAAGTGTTCACTCAAATATGACTCAGCAGACTATTGACCCTAGGGAAGGTTTTCCAACCTGAAGCACAATGTTGGTTTCATGCAAGCAAAGGAACCATGACATGATCTTCTCCTTTCAATAGATACAAGAGAAATGCATTGTACAGAATATGCCTCTCAATATGATATTTGTCACCTTCATAAAAGCACTGTCATTTTTCTTTCTATGGTCTCATCTGATGCTTTCACTGATTCCACCTAAAGAATATGGACACATTTGCAAAGCTCTTTGATGGCAGTCAATTTAAGTCTGCAAGAAAGATCAAAAATATTCTGGTATGTGAATTCATATTTGCCAATGACACTGCCTTCATGGCATATAAACACCAAGATGCATAGAAAATAAACAGCCCTTTCTCAAAATCTTCAAAGACTTTAGGGCTGAAAATGCACTGAAAGAAAGCCAAGATTATGTACCAACACCCTTTGGGATCTTATGACATTGGCCAAGACATACAGATTGAGAGACAGGTGCTAACCCAATTAAAAATTATATTATCTTGGCTCTACAGTCACCACCAACAACAGACTAGATGCAGAACTAGATACACAAACATCAAATGCTTCACAGGCTTTTGGTGGGCTGTAGAAGCAAGTCTGGCTCAACAAACACCTCTCCATAAAAACTAAATAAACAGTGTACCACACCATAGTTCTCTCAACCCAACTGTACAGCACAGAAACTTGGACAGTATACAAAGCAGATGTCTAAAGAATTCATGGCTATATGATGTGTCACTTGCACAAAATACTAAATGTCAAGTGGTGGTA
Organism: Sepioteuthis lessoniana; assembly: GCA_963585895.1. NCBI lineage: Eukaryota > Metazoa > Mollusca > Cephalopoda > Myopsida > Loliginidae > Sepioteuthis > Sepioteuthis lessoniana. Next base: position 62,637,752 of record OY757936.1, read on the forward strand.
GCATATTTCAAATAGATAGATCCTGGAGAAATCTAAACTCCCTGGCACGTACAATATACTCACCTAATGCAACCAAACATAGGCTAGCCACTTGAACGGAGTTGTGGACAGCAGACTGCTGAAACAAATCCTGTAAACTTAAACCAGAGAAAGGGTTATGTAAAACAGGGGAACCAAAACTCAGGCATAAGGATATCATCAAAAGAAAGCTCGAGGTCATGAACATCCCTTTAGACAATAGGCAATAGCTGTCCAAAAACTGAAAAAGTGGAGGGCAAATCAGAAGGAAGTCATCATCAGGTACGATAGCTTGTAGTAATAAAAGAAAATTAACTATTTATATAAAATTGTTTGAGGTGCACATATTTATGGATGATACTGTATGTAATATCATCCATTTGGATTGTATAATGTTTCACTAGAAATAATAAAACTGGTATCTTTGGTTTAGAAGAAAATGAACTTTTTATAATAAATTGTTAGGGGTGTACTTATTTATGGGTGATACTGTAGCTAATAATATCCATTTTCATTGAATAATGTTCCACAAGAAATAATAATATGCTGGTATCTTTGCCAATGGTCCGGGAGACCTGGGTTCAATCCCAGGTCGCGTGATACCAAAGACTGTAAAAATGGTACTTGATACCTCCTTGATTAACACTCAGCAATATAAAGTATCAAGGGTAAAGTAGAGCAATCCAGGGAAAGGAGTAGCGCCCTCCCTTACACCTTGGTGTAGTAGCTATTGAAAAGGGAGCCTTCTGGTCACCCTCGACTATGGTTGCCCACTTTATTTACTTTTACTATATTTGGTTTAGAAGAAAATGAAGTTTTTTTGAATTAGAAAATTTGTCTTTTTTTTATGAGCAATAGTGTAGCTGTTTAAAGCAGATTCCAATTTAAATTCAATTTGTCAACCACGTACCTAAGTTAACCTATCTTACCATATATATTTTAGCAGGTTTATTCTCAGACAGATTAAAGCCAGGTTTGCTCATGAATATCTGGTTTTACTTGTTTCCATAGAAACTGAATGCAATAAAATACTGTCAGTGCTGTCCAAGTTCCTATCACCAATTGAATTAAATTCATCTATTTCGTTCGTTTCAGACTCATCATCAGAATCAAAACCAGATATCAATGATTTTATCTACTTGTCATAATATTAAAATTCGATAATCTATCAATGAAATATTATTAAATAATTTTACTAATTTCAAGGCAATATACTAAGTTACTAAGGCTGATTTAATAAAGTCTTACCATTTATAATCAGTTGGTATTACAAGTACTGAACCTTATTTCTAGTTGCCAGAAATACAGAAAAATATCTACTGTAAATATTTATGTACAAAAAGTATTGTTTTTTCCAGAATTTTTCAGCCCAAAAGTTAGCATGTGGATTATACACAAGAAGTGAATATTAACTTTTTTTTCAAGCACATGTGTCACTGTATTTAGGATGGCATGACCGAAAATAAGTTATGTTGATGGTTCAAACTATATAATGTATAACCAAACACTTCTTTTTATCCCACAACAGGGAAATAACCACAGGAATGCATGCTTGTTTATAATTTGCTTTTTCTATTATGAACTTCTTTTTGCCAAAAAATTTGTTATATTTTCATGTGAACATGTCCTTATCTTTGTTATGAATACAATGTAAACTTTGTGTCTAATTCACATAATATAAATTCTCATAAAGTTGAATAAATGATAGTTCTAATACAAATTCAGTTGCCACAAATTCCAAAAAGTCAATGAATATTATAGACAAGAGATATTTTTCAAGAATTTTATGCCCGAAAGTTAGGGATGTGTCTTATACATGAATGAGTACTATACACAACTAATTATAGTGTCTTTGATGCACCTGTAACGAGCCATGCACATTTTCTTTAAATTAAGAATTAGGAACTGAACCTTGGAACCCTAAGCTTCTCACACCTGTGTATTCCCCTTGCTTACTAACTGAAAAACTCAGTGTTGATATTGAATAAATGTTTTAAAAGCGTACAAATATTAATTTGTATCTGTTAAATACTGTGCAATGCTTGGTTTTGGCATGGTTGATTGTGTTTTATGGCATATCAACCCTTGTAGGTTATTTAATGCAAAAATCCTGTTTATACATATTAGATATGTATGATCTGTAAATGAATAGTCAGTAGGTAACATCTTAAATAAGCCAGAGATTATTTATTGGCACATAGTTAAGTGGTTCTAAGTATTTCTAACACAAATAATTCTGGGGGTGTCCTCGTGGTGTAATGGTTAAAGTGGTGGACTGCAGAATCATAGTAAGCGAGTTTGTACTCCAGTGGTGCTCTTATGTTCACTTTCGGACAAATACCCTTGGGGAAGGTATGAATCCTCTTCATTGGCACAGCGGTTAGAGTGTTCGCCAATGGCCCGGAAAACCTGGGTTCAATCCCAGGTCGAGTCATACCAAAGACTTTAAAAATGGAACTTGATACCACCTTGCTTAACACCCAGCATTATAAGGTACGGTTCAAGGGTAAAGTGGAGCAATCCTGGGAATGGAGTAGCGCCCTCCCCTACACCTTGGTGTAGTAGCTATCGAAAAGGGAGCCTTCGGGTCACCCTCGACTATGGTCGCTAACTTTACTTACTTACTTACTGTTCTCCTAGGAGAATGGATTTGGCATTAAATAACCTACAAAGGTTGATATGCCATTAAACAAAACGAAACCAAATAATTCTATTTAGTATGAATCATTTTTTTACATACAGTTAAATGGTTTTAATATTGCCATCCAACCCTAATAGTTTTATTTGTACTGTTAAATGGTTTCAATTATTGTGATATGTTATGGTAATTTACCTGACACTGCTGGAGAAGCAGGGATGAACTCATAAGAGATGTACTCTTATGGACCCCCACACATGGCCGTGCAAAAGCAGGACGACCAGCACGAACATACATTCAGCAGCTATGTGAGGATACGGGATGTTGTCCTGAAGACCTACCTAGGGCGATGAACGATAGGGAGGAGTGGCGAGAGAGGGTCAGGGATATCCGTGCTACCAGCGCGATATGATGATGATGACACATGAACTCTCCCAGCTATAAATAGCAGCAGGTGCTACTCATAGGGAGAAGGCAATATTCCAGCCGACAGCCTTGACAGTCAGACCAAATAGTCTCACTGATAAGTCTCTCATTTGTATAAGTTGTATTACTGTTCTTTGTTAATATATTTGTCTAACTCAATTCCTCTTTTGTGTCTTTATTTCTGGCCCGTAACAAGGCCACAACACTATGTAACACTAAAAATTCAATTCAACATCAGTCATTTGTTTGCACACAGCTAAATGGTTAAACAGTTCTATTTGATGGGACTCTAACAGGTACTACCACTCCAGATCAAAGTGGGCCTGGGAGTAATAGCAATGAAGGAGTATTCTATGTTCCCCAAAGTTCCAAGATCTGGAGCATCACCATCAGATGCAGTTTAGTGTCATATCATATACATGACAGTAGTTCAATTTGATTCATAAATGGGATCCTAACAGATATTACCACTCTGAATCAGAATGGAACTGGGAGTAATGGCAATAACAGAATTTCACATTTCCTAGAGCTCCTGGATTGAAGCCTTAGCATCAGATATGGTTTAGTGTCATATCCGGGAGACTCAATGGCAGATCTTACCCCTTTGCAGAAATCCAGTTGTCATATTCTACAGCCCCAGCTTACTGAGCATTTTAGTTTCGTCAATTTGATTAACAGCATATCAACTGTTCATGGGTTATTTAATGCCAAAATTTGATTAATTTCTAAATGTCTGACTGTAATTACAACAATATATTAGTTCAGTTTATTTAAACATATATCAACTCCTTATGGGTTATTTAATGCCAAATTTGATTAATTTCTAAATGTTTGATTACAATCATGATTATTTATATTTTCAATGTGACATTGCAAACATTCTTTTTAAATATATGCATTAGAAATATGCTGATATGAATAATTAAAGGGAGCTGGGTAGCATCGTCAGTTATGTATTTTAGCTGGGTCTTGGGGGGGGGTCTGCTTTTTTATTTGACTATTATGATGATACTTTTTTGCACACAGTTATACGGTCTCAAGTATTCCTATCAAATACTAATAATTTTCAAACAGATCAATTTGACCTGTAGATAGAACTGTAACAGGTTCTACTACTCCATTCGGAGTGGACATGGGAGTAATGACAATAAAGGGGTGACTAAATGTTGTTGAGCCATCACAACAAGGAATGATGAATGAAGGCATCATAATGAAGATGAAGGAATAGGCATGGCTCTTCTTTATAAAAATACAACTCACACACTTTATTTCTTGAAAGGGGTCATAAATGGCGTATGTGTGAGAGAGACAAAAAGATGAAGGGAGAGGAAGGCAGACTGCCATACTGACCCATAACTTCTTCTCTTGACCATACTATGTTTTATAATCTTCGGGGCCATTGGCCTGGTGGGTAGTCTCCGAGACTGACCGTATCTAGACCCAAGACTCCAGATTGAAGACTGACCCCTGCAAGACTCACTATATCTGCTGTGGGCTGTGTATATATAATTTCACAACGCCCACATATTCCAGTTGTCACCCACATGATGTAATTTCACTTATTTACACAAGTGCGTCCTGCAACCACATTGTTTTTACAGCTGGAACATCTGGCTCTGTCAAAGATGGTTGATTGGTTGATTATTTGGGTTTTATGGCATATCAACCTTTTTAGGTTATTTAATGCCAAATCCATTTTTATGCAAATAGTCAGTTCTATCTAAAAAAATTCAGTTTGTCAAAACATTTCTATTTCAAGCTATTCAGTTTATTCAAACAGTTCTAATTCAGTTAATTCAGTTTAGCATAAGTATAGATTTTGTTAACACAGTTAAATTTCAAAACAGTTCTATATTAAACAATTCAGTTTAGTATAAGTACAGGTTCAATGTCAAAAACAGTTTCATTTCAAACAATTCAGTTTAGCATAAATACATAGTTTAAATGTAAGTACATGGTTTAATTGTCTAAAACATTATTATTTTAAGCTATTAAGTTTAGTCAAACAGTTCTAATTCAGCTAATTCAGTTTAGTGTAAGTATAGGTTTTGCTTACACACAGTTAAATGTCAAAACAGTTCTATATTAAACAATTCAGTTTAGTATAAGTACAGGTTCAATGTCAAAAACATTTCTATTTCAAACAATTCAGTTTTGCAGAAGTACACAGTATAAATGTAAATACATTTCAATCATACATCCTAGATGCATCAGGGAGGTCTTCAGTGATGCGCTGTCTTCATTGCCGATTTCAGGTTATTTCTGCATCATATCAGCTCCAACAGTAACCCCGGCTTGACTCTGAAAGAGCCAAGCCGCCTCCATGATCGCAACGTGCTACGCTCGTGCCTCTACCAAAGCAAAGAAAAAATAAATTAAAAAAACCGGACTTTGGCCGTTCTTATAGACATCTGTCCTTTAGTAAACAGCCAATGAAAACAGGGCATTCGACACTCCTCTGCTATACAGTACCATCTTTACCTCATCCGGTTTCTTCCTGCTTCTTCCGGAATTGGTACCGAGGTAAGATGTTATTTTAATACTCGTCCGTGTCCATGATTTACACTTCACTAGACTTACACGAATTTCCCGCCAAATCTGTCCTATACTAATACTACTAAACTAACATGAATTAATCCCCCGCTCAAAACTCTTCAGTCAGTCTTTAACTTTACCTTATACCCCTATTCGCAAAAAAAAAAAAAAAAAAAATTAAAAAATAATTATAATAATCTCGTTTATTTGGCTCACGAGATTATTTGCTACAGATTAACTCATGCTTTTTGCCAAACTTTTCCTCCCCGTTTATCATTAACCTATGTTCATATTACCAATCTCATACATATTCCTAAAAAAAAAAAAAAAAAAAAAAAAAAAACGCTACTCTATTCAACTTACATTCTAATTTATTACTATTTCAAACCTATCTCCACCCACCTGCTTCGTCCCATGAACTATTTGCAATTAGGTTTCAATCAATTAACTAAAACTGCTCGTGACCGCTGGCAAATAAATTACCTTAAATCGTAGCGGACCATAACCAGTATACGAGGAAGAAAAGAAAAAAAAAACCAAAAAAAAAAAACCGGATTATTAAAAAAAAAATAAATAAATACATAAAATAAATAAAATGACCATCCCCCCTCCCAACCGCCAATTATTCTCAACCCCTCCCCCTGACATTCCGACTATCCTAACTTAGTATTAACTTATTATGCATTTATGGTTTGTAATGTGTATCTTAGTCTTAATTCTTTAGGCTCCTCCGACGTCCTCTTTATTTCTCTGGCTCTGATCTCTTAAGCCAAATCCACTTTGACGCCTTCAGAACTGTGTTGGTGATGTCCTTCAGCGCTCTCACTCTAGCTGCACCGACTATACCAATTTTAGCTAGGGCTCTGCCCAAAGACTGTCCAGCAAAGCCCCTGCAACCAACTTCTACGGGGTCATAATGAATCTTCCATGACTTTTGTTGACATTGTTCGACCAGTTCTTGGTATTTGGACCTCTTCCTCTCATTAGCGAGAGTGATATATTCCTCCCATGACACAGTCAGCTCCCAAATAATGCACTGCTTTGTGTTATCAGAGTGCAATATCAAGTCCGGTCTTAGCGATGTTACAGCTATGTGTCTGGGGAACTTCAGCTGAGTCTCCAGATCCACTGTCAACTGCCAATCGTCCGCAGAAGATAACACGTTCGTTTTCTCTCTCCTCTTCCTCTGTATCTTCTCTCCTGCTTTTACGAAAGTTTTACGAAGTTTAATTGTCAAAAACATTTCTATTTCAAGCTATTCAGTTTAGTCAAAGAGTTCTTATTCAAACAATTCAGTTTGAGCATAAGTATGCAGTTAGTTCTATTTAACCTGTTGCGGAGCCGATAAGTATGTCGACCCCGCAAATGAATTATGTGAATGAGAACAGCCAAAATAATAGGAAGGAACAAAGGCGAGATAACGATTATAACAAGTGACAATTTATTTTGTCGTATTTACAAGCGTATATGTAAATGTCCGTGGCGGTTGTATGTAGTCTTCAGCTAGAATGGGTTATGTCGTTCGCTGGTATAGTCGCGTTGTAGATGTTCGCAGCTGGGCGTTCGACGAGGGTCGCTGGCGTAGGTCGAGTCGTTGAGTTGAGCTAGATGTTTGGATGCTGGTAAGCTGAGGTCGGTCGAGTCGTTGAGTTCAGCTGGACAGTCGTCGCGGGCAGCTGAGGTCAGTCGAGGTTGGTAGATCGATATACCCGGTTATGACGGTATGTTGTGGTTAACCTGGGGTGTATCAACCTGGTCGCTGGCTCGTACGGCGGGTCGTACATGAGTCAGGTGTTGCAGTGGTAGAACAGTCCGTAACAGCGAGTCGTTACGTGGACTGCGTTGTACCTTGCAAGAGCGTCGAGGTCGAGGAAAGGCTAGGGCCTTGCTGGGCCCCCTAGCCGTGCGGATGTATCGGACGGGAGTGAAGGCTTTGTCATGTCAAAGCCGTGCGGACGAGCGGACGAGAGCGAAGGCTTTGTTGTATCAAAGCCGTGCGGACAAGAGCGAGGGGAACGAAGGCTTTGTCGGGTCAAAGCCGTGCGGACGGGAACGAAGGCTCTGTCGGGTCAAAGCCAAGCGGACGAGCGGACGGGAACGAAGGCTTTGTCGGGTCAAAGCCGTGAGGACGAGCGGACAGGTCAGAAGGCCAAGGCTAAGATGGGCGTTATCTTAGCGCTGCGCAGATAGTGAAGGAGTAGCTAAAGGCTGGACCGTGCCATTAGCGCTGCGCAGCTTATCGGACTATCGGAACCGAGTGAGAGTTAAGACCGGTTGGTCTTAGAATCCGTCTTCGTGTTTGCCGCCTGGCCGTCTACTTCGACTGATCATTACTGACCGCCAGAGATGCTCTGACCCGCAGACAGAGACCTCTTATGGTCCTAAAAAGGACCTTTGTGCATACCTATGTAGGTGGGAAAAAAAAACAGATCTACCACGAGAAGTGGGATCAACGTCAGAAGTTAAGGTGAATGCGACCGTACAGAATGCAGGATTCCTCCTTAAAGAGCTTCGCTAAGAGCGTGCTGTATTGTATTTATCCTACGTCCCACCAACGTACGAATATGGCACAAGGCCGTTTTTAAGGTGGGTCCTGTCGCAGGGCCGAAGCCCAACGCGATAGGCAGTTCCAAAAATGCCTCGGACCCCGTCGGCATTCCCCTTTTTGGGGCGCCTCAGGTGCCGGGCGATAAACCCAACCCCTCCGAAGAGGGTTAAAGCCTGGGGGGACGGCCCCCTGAGGCCAGAGGTGATGTATCCAGTGGTGGAACACACCCGACCGAACCGTGCAGCACGCAATCACAGCCGGTCGAGAGCGCCCCACCACAGGACACAAAAGAACGCTCGCTAAGAGCGTGCCAACGAGCGTTGAAAAGGGCCTGTTGATATCATGAAAGTGCTGTGACACACAGCTCAGCCGCGTGAATATAAAATTCTTTGATAAAAAATGAGTGTAGCCATAAAGTATTTTTCTCATCTGCTATAGGCTGGCGACGACTATTAGTTCAAGTCTTATCAGGTTATTTTTGGCCGAAGTGCTTTGTAAGTGTTATTAATTTTAATTCATCTTTTTCTTTTAGCTATAACGAGATGTCAAGGTCGTTAGAAAGAAAAAGGGCTTAGTCAGTTCCGGTCGTACTCGGATATAATTGTCCTAAAGCGGGCGTGTAACTTAATATGTTTATGTTTATCGGCAGGTCGCGGCAAACCCATAGATTGGACCCAATCAGGAGCTACCATTCCGCTCTGTCAAAGATCAATATGCAACATAACATACTTGAGAGCCTCAGAACTGGTTCCTCACCGTCTGATGCAGTCTACTGTCATATACAGGCAATTACTATTGTAAGAGTTTTACCCCCTCTTAAAAGGATGTAGTTGGTATATTCTAAACCTCACTGACTGTGCATCTGATAATTTGCATAATTATATGGTTTCAAGTAATTGATAATCATCCTCTGCAAAGAATTATAATTATTTTGGATGCAGTTAAATAGTTTTAAGTATTACTGGCATCATGGTTAGAATGTTTGTCAATAGACCGAGAGATCAGGGTTCAATCCCAGGTCGAGTCATACTAAAGACTCAAAACATTGTACTTGATGCCTCCTTGGTTAACACTCAGCATTTATAAGGTATGGATCAAGGCTAAGTAGAGCAATCAAGGGAAAGGAGTAGTACCCTCCCCTACACCTCAGTGTATTAGCTATTGAAAGGGGAGCCTTCAGGAGGCCCTTGACTATGGTCAGCCAACTTACCTATTTATTACAATCTAACATTTATAATTCTATCTAAAAGTAAATATATGTTTGTACACAGTTATATGTTTCCAAGTATTCCTATCATAACATGAATAATTTTCAAACATCTATTTGATCCATAGATGGGACCCTTCATAGAGCTCCAGAACTGGAGCCTCACCACCAGATGCAGTTTAATGTCGTATCAGGACACTCCTGATAGGGTGCGGATTTTAATCCTCTGCAGAGGATATAGTTGTCATATTTTAAACCCTACTGACAATAAGTTAAATTTTCTTTTACAGGTATATTGAGTACTTATAATATAGAATTATATTTTTTTTACTTTTCTTTATTTAATTTACATTCTATATATCATACATGGTATTCTTTACAGGTATTTTAAGAATATCAAGTGTTTTCATTTGTACCTATATCTGTTACATAAAATTATGTTCATTACATTTCGCTCAATTTTTTTCCTTTTGATTATATGCAGTCTGTCTGAAAAGTAAAGAGATTGGGTATGCTGTGTGAGCTATGGGTGAAAGAGGGATAAGTGGATTGTGTTATCATCTATCATGATATTTTGGGAGTATATTACTGTTATCTTAGCTTTCTGCAAACATTACATTTCTTTTACAAGCTTTTGTTTACTAAACCTCTTATTCAGGTTGTTCTGATATGAGCACGGAGGAACGAATAATGAACAACGAATACATCTGAAATTTTTGGTCTGGTTGTGGAAAACTCTATCACAAGCACTTGAGCTGCTTCTGCAAGTGTTGGAGATAACACCATGTCACGCACACGTGATTTTGAGTAACACACAAAGTTCAAAAAAGGTGGGGGAAATGAAAGATGATTCCTGGAGTGGGAGGCCTTCGATGACCAGGACTGAGATCAACATTGAGTGGGTAAGGTGGGTGGTATATGGTAATTGTTAGTTGACTTTCCACATGATCACAACTACAGCTGAACATGAAAAAAGAATACTGTTTGGGAGATTATTACTGAAGATTTGGGTGTGCAGAAAGTCTGTGCAAAAATGGTACAAGACTCCTGAACGATGATTAGGAGTGCTGCATGCAGGTGTGTCAAGAGACCATCGAATGTCTTCAAACTGAAAAAGACTTGTTTTGTCAAGTTACCACTGGTGAGGAGGCATGGATTTCAGAGTACAACCAGGAAACTAAGTGCCAGAGCAGTCAGTGAAAGTTTCCGAAAGCACTAAGGCTGAAAGAAGCAAGATAGCCAAAGTCATGTTGACAACATTCTTCGATGTGAAGGACATTGTTGACAGTGAGTTCTCATCACAGAGCCAGATGATCATTTTGCAAATCTATAAGGAGATCTGGTGAGGTATGCTTTGCTCAGAGCGTGCGAAGAAATGAGAGTTGTGGCAGGACAAATCATGGCTACTTCACCACAATGGTGCACCTGGTGAGCACCTTGAGTATCTGGCGGTTCATGGCTGAGATGAACATTGCTGGACTGAAACAACTTCCCTAATCATTTGATTTTGCTCCATGTGACTTTTTTCTTTTTCCAAAGCTGAAGAGAAGCAGTTTTGAAAGAGTGAAAGTCATCAAGAGCTGAGAGGCATCCCAGAAGAATCCTTCCAGCTGTAAATAGAAGCATGGCAGAGAAGGATGGCAAAGTGTATAAGACTCAAGAAGGATTATTTGAAGTGGAAACCCGGTAGTTAGTTGTTTGGAATTGAAATAAATTGTTTGTAACCTTAAAATAAATTTGTGTTGCTTACTTTTCTTGGGAAAGGCATAAATCCATCTGTTCTTCTACCAGCAATGGGCCGACTGGGTTATTTAACTTTAGTGTGGCAACCAATCTAGGAGAAGGAAAACTGAAATCCTATCTATTTAGGAGGATTTGAGTAAATACAAAAGATAAACAGGAATGGGTTTATGTAACAATATGTTTGTCTCTTTTTTTCATTCTTAAGATCAAGTGACAACATTCTTTGTGAGAGAACCACAATGTCACAATAGAACAGGGATTTCACTGTTATATGTTGACCTTCAACCCAGCCAAACATGCCATTCCAAAGACGGTGGAAGTGACACATTCTGATGGCAGTTATGAGAAGAAATCGCGTAGGCAGGCTTGGCTGACAATATTGGACAAGGTAAAAGCCCACGGTACAGTCATAGACTGATGCATCGGAAGAGAGTGACCTGTGAACTGCATGACAGTTATTTCAGCTTGATGACGATCAAACATGCCATTCCAAAGATATTAAGTGGGCGATTGAACTATTATATAACTCGGTGAAGACAGGAAGTCAGTTAGTTTGGAAACCAGACCCGTTGGTGACAAGATGCAATAGAGAAAGCCCGCACCCAGTAGAGTGAGCCTCCGGTTGAGCAGCCCTGGAGAGTGGGAAAGAGACGCTGATGGCCATAAGAGTGAAGGTCAATATGTTGCAGTTCTGTTCAGTCTCCAACTCCCTCTCACACACAAACCTTTCAAATAAAGCGAGAGGTATATTTTTCTAAAAGACTGTGTCGCTCATCGTCTTTGTGTTCTGCATGAATCTGCATATGAGTATACAACATCACAAGTAGACAAATATACAATGAATGGATCTAAAACACTTACCCAATCTTTTAACACCTGAACATTCATACAAATTTCAATTTCATCAAAATCATACAGGCATGATTCCCTTGACTCAAACAATTCATTTCTATTGGCTATCACTCTAAGTAAGTCCTCTTGACAGCATCCACTGTCTGCACAGAGCAGATCAAAGTTTTTACTGCTCGGCCAACACTGGTGTGTCCATGCCTTGTAGTCCATATGAGAGCATCACTTACGAGTTCATCAATTATTTACCTAGTATGTCTTCTTTGATGGCAATTCACTCTCTCTACTCTACAAGTTCTAAGAATCATTTTTTCCCTACTTAACCCAGAGGGACAAAAAAACTGGCTGTATATAATCTGCTGATAGCTGGAAAACTGACCTAGTCAAAGTTTATATTGATAAAAAATCAACAAATATTAAGGACATTACTCTGGTTGGTTTGTTTTAGCTTTATGGCATATCAACCATTGGTGGTTATTTAATAATATATCAATAATATTAAATATGTGATTTGTAAACACATTTTGTCAACACACATAGTGAAATGATCAAACAGTTCTATTTCTAACAATTCAATTTAGCATAAGTCAAAGTTAAATGGTTCCATATTGCTATGTATCACAAACATTTCAATTGAACATCAGCAATTTGTTTACACACAATTAAATGATGAAATAGTTCTATTTCAAACAATTCAATTCAGCATCAGTCAACAAAGTTAAAGGATTCCAAGTATTGCTATGTATCACTAACAATTCAATTAAATATCAGTCATGTGTTTACACACAGTTAAATGATCAAACAGTTCTATTTGTAACAATTCAATGTAGCATAATTCATTTGTTTGCACACAGTTTAAATGTCAAAATTTCTATTTAACTCATAGATGGGACCTTATCAGGTCAGCACCAGGCCAGTGTGGACATGGGATTGATGGTAATGAAGGGGTACTCTGCATTCCCCAAAGCTCCAGTATTACTTGAGCCTCACCATCAGATTGTTTAATGTCATATCCAGAACACTTGTTGTGGGGGGGTCTTATCTCCCTGCAGTCAGTGTATTCTACATCCCCAGCCCTCTGGCCAGGCATTAATCTGAGAAAATATGCAAATATCACTGGGTTATTTCTGTAACTTAAGAAAATCTTGATGGGCTGCAAGACCTTGCAAGATGTAGATAGAGAAACCAAGTATTCTCCATTTCTCTATGTAAGAGTTGCTGACCATCTTCACAGTTAACTGACCACAAATCAAATGATAGACATCTTCATTCATCTATATTCATGTTCAGTTTATCAGTGCATGTTTATAAATACAAATAAAAGTCTATAGACTTATCTGTTCCTTTTCTTTTTCATTAATCAATACCTTTGGGTAATCATTCATCTTATCTTGAAAGAGGTAAACTACTGTGCATAAATAAGTCTCCTCCAACCATTTTTTTTTTTTTTTACAAGAAGTTAATTTTCTTCTAAGCCAGAAATATCGGAATTGTTCTCTTTCCTGTGGAAGGTTATCATATTTACCAACCCCTCTGCTCGGGCAGGATATGACACAAGGTCAATTTTTAAGTGGAGTTTGACAGGTTTGAATTCAGAGTGTTCCTTCTCCTAGACTAGTTGCCTCACCAAGGCTGAAGAAACTAGTCTGTCCTACTATTTACCCATAGTGGGAAGGAGAATAATTGGATTCATGCCTTTCCCAAAGGTATTAGCGCAATGTGAAATGCAATCAGCCTCATCCAGGATTTGAACTCGAGTCGCCGTGTCCATTTCCTACGACGATAACCATTACACCACGGGCACCTCCTGTGGAATGTTATAGAATGCAAATGATTAGCTTCTCTGTAGACTCAGATACAACAGAATTCATATGTTTTTCTCAAGACAGTGCCACCTACCCATCATTTAACCCAAACCCTTCCTCAAAAATTAGTAAACCAGTTCATATACCTCAGGAGCAATATCTCATCAACTGAAAGCAATGTCAGTATATGTATAGAAAAGGTATGCTCTGCTATTGACATGAACTTATGGAAACCTGACCTTTCTGATAAAATAAAATAAGCATTCTTCCAAGCTGTGTAAGTACTACAGTATGGTCGTATCACTTTGACTCTAATAAAAGGCCTGGGAAAAAACGCTTGATAGGAACAACACAATGATGCTGCATGTTATTTTGAACAAATTCTGGAAGCAGCACCCCACAAAACAGCTGCTGTATGGCCACTTACCTTCCTCTCTCAAACCATCCAAGCAAGATATGCTGGGCATTCCTGGCAAAGGAAGTATAAATTCATTAACTCTATTTTCTTAGGGGGGGTGTCCTCGTGGCGTAATGGTTAAAGCAATGGACTGCAGAATCGTAGTAAGTGAGTTCGTACTCCAGTCGTGCTATTACGTTCACTTTCGGGCAAATACCCTTGGGAAAGGTATGAACCTCCTTATCCTCCCAGCTATGGGTGAAATAGTACCACTACCGTTCTTCGAGGAGAATGGCTTTGGCATTAAATAACCTACAAAGGTTGATATGCCATTAAACAAAGAGACTAAACCAAAGAGACTATTTTCTTAGGGACTCCCAGACATGGACACACCAGTCTTGCTCAACCTGCAAAAACCTACATTCATCAGTTGTGTCGGGACACCTAGAGGATTTGCCGAGGGCGATGGCTGATTGGGAAGGATAGTGAGAGAGAGTCAAGGAAATCTGTGCTTTCAGCAGCATTAAAATTATAACAAAAATAAAATTAGATAAATGTTATGGAGGCACATTTAGTGTATTGGCTGCCATAAGAAACAAAATCAGCAACCCAAGTTCAAATCCTGGACAAGGCAGATTGCACTTCACTTCATTCTAATGCTCTTGGGAAAGGCATGAACCTATTATTTCTCAAGCTATGAAACAATAGTTTGGCTTGGTTTGGTTTTATGGCATATCAACTATTGTAGGTTACTTAATACCAAATCTCATTTATACATATATATTAGATTTATATGATTTAGCCAAGTATTGCAATGTACCACTAACAATTCAATTAAACATCAGTCTTTGTTTACACACAGTTAAATGATGAAACAGTTCTATTTTTAACAATTCAATTTAGCATAATTCATTTGCTTGCTCTCAATTTAAATGTCAAACAATTCTATTGAACTCATAGAGCCCTATTAGGTGCTATCACTCCAGGCCAGAGTTGACTTGGGAGTGATGGCAATGAGGAGATATTCTGCATTCCTCAAAGCTCCAGCATTACTGGAACCTCACCATCAGACTGTTTAATATCATATCTTGGACACTCATTAGGAGGGCAATCTTAACCTCTGCAGAGATGCAGTTTGTGTATTCTACAGCCCCAATGAACTGGGCTAGAGACAAGAGTAGGAAAGACTGAGTTCTTTAGCTTTGATAAAGCAACCAATCTGAGAAAAGGAAAATTCTGCATCCAAACCAGTTGTACTCAACTGAAAAATTGACCTTGAGTTGCATCCTGCTTTTGTTGGAGGGGTTGGGTGCATACATACATCAGTATATATAGGTGGTAAACTTATTTTTGGATTGCTACATGTTCATATTCAAAATTTCTTTTTCTATCTCTGTCCATATGTATATCCCTTTATTTCTATGAATCTATCTCTCAATCTATCTCTCTCTCTCTATATATATATATATATATTGTAAGAATTAGAAAGGAAATCGACAGTACAGAGAAAAATTTAAAAAAAAAGCAAAGTGAAGAATTTATTGTGAAGAAAATTCAACATTAAACATTTTGGTTTTAATGAACCTTCATCAGGGCTTAAGAATGGTGATACTAAGTGTTGATTGAGCAATGATGGATGTGTAATAATGTTTTTTTAAAAAAGAACACTGATTGAATAATTGAATGGTCATATGATTTTTTTTTATGTATACTCTCCTCCCATGTTTTTGTCTAGTTAATTACACATCCATCATTGCCCTATCAACACTTCTAAAGTCCTGATGAAGGTTCATTAAAACCGAAATGGTTAATGTCGACTTTACTTCATAATAAATTCTTCATTTTTGATTACTTTGTGTTTCATTTTCTCTCCATATATATATATAAATTTTATTGGCAGAACAAAATTTAATGATTACTTTGAAAAGACCATATTTATTAACCATAATGTCAAAGCTAAACCTCAAAGATAAAAAAAAACTTGCTAGTTAGCCTTTTCATCTTTTAAGTTTTAATTTTCATTATGGTTATTAAATATGGTCTTTTGAAAGCAATACATTTATCTACAGGAAGGCACTGAAAAGTTTTCAGTTTAACTCAGAAGATATTCTTTCTTTTTTTAAATAATGTTGAATTTTGGGGAAGGTGTAAAGTAATATGCTAGTTGTGCTGAACTAAGATTTGAAAATATGGGTTACCAAGTTACTAGATCATTCCTATCTTGATTGGGCAAAGAACCATTCAGTATTCCCTTGCATCTATTATATCTATCTGCTTCTTTCTTTGTATCAATTTATCTATAAATGTCTACATTAGTCTGTAGATCCATCTATTGATTTATATTTCTAAGGTTTAAAATACATTGACTGTACCCCCTGCAAGATGTAAGGCCATTCCAAACCTAAACAAAAAAAGGTGTTCTGGGTATGACACTAAACTGGATCTGATGGTGAGGGTCCAGCTCTGGAGAGTATGAAGTGCTTTTTTTTTGTCATCTCTCCCAGGACGACAGATCCAGAGAGAGGGGACCCATTTGGGTTCAATCTATCAGTCAAGTAGATCTGTTCACAAATTATCTGTATTCAATTAAAATGCTTAAAACCATGTATGCAAACAAATATTTATCATTATTAAATAGGAATAATTACTTGAAACCTTATAATTGTATATAGATTGTAAGAATTACAAAGGAATACTTGAAACTAGAAAACTGTGTATGAATTATTAGAATTATATATGAGTACATGAAATCATTTTTGTGTAAAAATTATGAGAATTATATAAAAATACTCAAGACTAAATAATTGTGTTTAAATCATTAGAATTATATTGAAATTCTTGAAACCATATGATTGTGAATAGGTTATTTGAATTTTTTGATAGCTACTACACCAAGGTGTTGGAGGAGGGCACTAATCCTTTCCCTGGATTGCTCCACTCTACTCTTGATCCTTACCTTATAATGCTGAGCAAGGTCACATCAAATTCCATTTTTTGAGTCTTTGGTATGACTCAAGCTGGGATTGAACCCCGGTTTCCTGGACCAGTGGCGGACACTCAACTCATTAGGCTAATGGCTTACTATATAATTGTGCATAAATTATTTGGATTATATAGGAATTACACCATATATTTGTGTATAAATTATTAGAATTATATAGGAATACTTGAAACCATATAATTGTATATAAATTATTAGAATTATATAGGAATACTTGAAACCATATAATTGTATATAAATTATTAGAATTATATAGGAATACTTGAAACCATATAATTGTATGTAAATTATTAGAATTATATAGGAATACTTGAAACCATATAATTGTATATAAATTATTAGAATTATATAGGAATACTTGAAACCATATAATTGTATATAAATTATTAGAATTATATAGGAATACTTGAAACCATATAATTGTATATAAATTATTAGAATTATATAGGAATACTTGAAACCATATAATTGTATATAAATTATTAGATTATATAGGAATACTTGAAACCATATAAGTGGATATAAATTATCAAAATTATAAAGGAATACTTGAAACCATATAATTGTATATAAATTATTAGAATTATATAGGAATACTTGAAACCATATAATTGTATATAAATTATTAGAATTATATAGGAATACTTGAAACCATATAATTGTATATAAATTATTAGAATTATATAGGAATACTTGAAACCATATAATTGTATACAAATTATTAGAATTATATAGGAATACTTGAAACCATATAATTGTATATAAATTATTAGAATTATATAGGAATACTTGAAACCATATAATTGTATATAAATTATCAAAATTATATAGGAATACTTGAAACCATATAATTGTATGTAAATCATTAGAATTATATAGGAATACTTGAAACTGTATATTTTTGTATAAATCATTAGAATTGTTGTTAGTTTGGTTTTATGGCATATCAAACTTTCTAGGTTTTTGAAATCTTTTAACTGCTTGCGACTGATCCTGTCTCTCTCTTTCTCTCTTACTTGAAGCCTTTTAACTGCTTGCTACCTGTCATGTCTCTCTGCTTCTTTCTCTCACTTGCTGCATCAATACATTGGCTTGCACAATCCTGCTGTGAAGCAACAAATGCTTCCTAACAATGATGAGATTACTTTTATACCGGTTCTGGCTGACTGAAATATTTATATGTCGCAAACCCCATCCCACCAGAGACGAGACGCATGACCTACAAATGGCACTT
The DNA here is from genome assembly GCA_963585895.1 of Sepioteuthis lessoniana. Lineage (NCBI taxonomy): Eukaryota > Metazoa > Mollusca > Cephalopoda > Myopsida > Loliginidae > Sepioteuthis > Sepioteuthis lessoniana. The sequence goes on from OY757936.1 coordinate 62,656,153, forward strand.
CCAATGATGCTCATGCTTCCGTTTTTCTCTACTTCCGGTACTCTACACGTAAGACACATTTGCACCATTTTCAAACTTTGAGGTAGGCCATTTTGCTCACCACTTCTTGTTTCTTTCTTTCGGTGTTGCTATGAAAGGAATTCAATTCACACAGCTTCGTTGTCACATTTCATTTCCCTCATTCATTTGGCTCACCACCTGTTTTTTATCCAGCCGTGGACGGTTTCTGGATTCACGTAAATGTCGGCTGTTCTGCCTGCATATATAGCATGCCACTTGTTGTCTCTTTGAACAACGAACTCTGGTTGGCTCATCAGAAGCAGCAGTCTGTGGGTTCTGTCTTTCAATTTCACTACAGTTTTTTAATGCCAAATATTGATTTTACATATAGATTAAATATATGATTTGTAAACACATTTTGTAGATACACACAGTTCAATGATCAAACAATTTTATTTCAAATAATTTACTTTGGCATAAGTCAACCAAGTTAAATGGTTCCAAGTATTGCTATGTATCATTAACAATTCAATTAAACATCAGGCATTTGTTTACACATGGTTAAATGATCAAACAGTTCTATTTCTAACAATTTAATTGAGCATAAGTCATTTGTTTACACTCAGTTTAAATGTCAAACACTTCTATTTGACACATAGATAGGTCCTAATCAGGTGCTACCATTCCAAGCCAGAGTGAACATGGAAGCAATGGCACTGAAGGGGTACTCCACATTTTCTAAATCTTCAAGGCTGGAGCCTTACCATCCAATGGTACAATTTCATATCTAGGACACACATTGGGCGGGGGTCTTACCCCTCTTCTGAGATGCAGTTGGTGTATTCTACAGCCCCAGCCGACTGGGCAGTATTAGAATTATATAGGAATACTGGAAACCATATAATTGTGTTTGAATTATTAGTGATACATAGAAATACAAGAAAACGTACAATGGTGTTTGAATTATTAGTGATACATAGGAATACTTGAAACCATATAATTGTGTATAAGTTATTAGAATTATATAGGAATAAGTGAAACTATATAATAGCTGGCAACCATAGTCGAGGGCGACCAAAAGATTCCTTTTTAAATCACTACTAAACCAAGGTGTAGGGGAGGGCGCTACTCCTTTCCCTGGATTGCTCTACTTTACCCTTGATACATATCTTATAATGCTGAGTGTTAAGCAAGAAGGTATCAAGTACCATTTTTTAAGTCTTTGGTATGACATGACCTGGGATTGAACCCAGGTCTCCCGGACTATTGCCGAACACTATACCCACTAGGCCAATGAACCGGTGAAACCCTATAATTCTTTATAAATTATTAGTAATAAATAAGGAATCTTGATATCATTTAACCATGTCAAAGAAATGATTACTGTAGACAAATAAAAAAATGCATCTTAAAAAATAATAATTGTAATAGAATTTTAAATAAAGTTTTGTTTATAATCAAACATTTACAAATTAATCCAATTTCAGTATTAAATATCCCATAAAGGGTTGATATGCCATTAGATATACCTAACTAAACCATTGATCAATCAAAAATATTTTAATATCTAAATATAATCTATATAATCTAATATATCCATTTAGATATAATCTATACAATATAACTTATCTAAATATTTGAATATATAGATATTTTAATATCTATCTAATGTATCTAAATATCTTAATAAACATCAAAGTATAATCTACATAATCTAATCTATCTAAATATAATCAATATAATATATCAAAACATATACCTTAATAAAATTTATATAATCTAATATATCTATCTTAATATTCTAATATCTAGTTTGATATCTATCTATATAACCAATGTAAATATTTTGATATCAATCTAAATATAATTTAATATACATGTAAATATTTTAATATGTATCTAATCATAATCTGTATGATCAAATTATATGGAAGTAAATGAGGAAATTATATCCAACAGTCTGAAGAAAAGTTGAAAAAACAAAATAGTCCAAAATTTGATGAATTTATTATGAAAGTCAACGTTGAACATTTTGGTTGTAATAACCATCTTCAGGGCTTTAAATTCATGAAAATGGATGTCAGATGAAACAGAGGAGAAAAGAAGCTGTGTATAAAAAAGAAAGATTCTAACGGTATATTCAGCGTTCTTATTTTTGAAAATATTATTACATACTTCGCACGTGGAATGATGTTTGAAATTTGTTGGTTTTCTAAGAGAGATGACAGAAGATAATAAAAACAATAACTTATTTTTTAATTGATCATACATAAATATCTTAATATCTATCAAAATATAATGTATGTTATTTAATATATCTATCTAAACATTTTAATACCTATCGATATGTATCAATGTATTGGTCCATCTATTAATCAATGTTTATACTTAGTGATCAATCAGAAATTCATGACAAGGTCAACCAGACCTGAAGAAAAGAAAAGAAAATATTAAAATCTTTATAGTATGATAAATGCAAGAATGCCAAAACTTGAAAATATTTCTTTGAAGATCAAATGATATCAAGTCGACATGCTTCTATGATAAATCAACATAGTCTAAATCCTTCTTTGACCAGCCAGAGTAAGAAAATATGAGTTTTCTGAGACAGAATCTCTCATTACAGCCCCAAAGTAATAAAAAAAGAAATAAAATATCTGTAAAACAAAATATATAATTTCATGCTTGGAAGGCAAAAACAAGGCACTTTGGCTTTGTGGTGAATAAAAACAGGTGTATACCAAAATAAAGGTTTTATCTTAGGGTTAGATGTTTGATTTGGTTTCTTTGTTTAATGGTGCATCAAACTTTGTGGGTTATTTAATGTCAATACCATCCTTGTAGAAGAATTGTAGTGGTATGATTTAACCCGTAGCAAGAAGTATAAGCAAGTTCAGATCTTTTCCAAAGGTATTGATCTGAAAGTGAATGTAAGGGCACAACTAGAGTTCAAACTCACTAACTACAGTGTTGGAGTCCAGCACTTTAGCCCCTATACCATCAAGACTCCCACCATAAAGATTAGACATCACTGACTTGACAATGGCTCCAGAATAGAAAGGATTTAGTAATGACAAACCACTAAGTCAGTACTTCTAAACAAATTGTAGCCCTATCAATCCCGGTACATTAAAGGCTAAAGATCTGAATCAATATTTAAGATCTGATCGAATGAGCTTTAGAATGACTCCCCAGAGTATTTACTTTTGTGAGATGGTTAATAAGTTTGTGTCATGAACAAATTCAACTGTCTAGTGAGTTTGATCCTCACTGGGAACCTTATACCCATGCTCTTGTACTGTTCTAACCTGAGCTTAATTAACTGACTTTTAATAAAAAGTGTCTTCTGACATAGTTTGTGTCCATTGCCATAGTGGGTAGAGTGTTTGCCAATAGTCTGAGAGACTGGGGTTCAATCCCAGGTCGAGTCATACCAAAGACTCAAAAAATGGTATCTGATGGCTCCTTGCTTAACACTCAGCATTATAAGGTTTGGATCAAGGATAAGTGGAGCAATCCATGTAAAGGAGTAGCACCCTCCCCAACACCTCAGTGTAGTAGCTATTGAAAAGAGAGCCTTCGGGTTGCCCTCAACTGCAGTTGGCCAACTGACCTATATTAAAAAGTTATAAGATTTTATGCCAAAGAAAAATTAACTATATATATATATATATATATACTGCTCTCTCATAATCAAGGCATGCAGACAGCAAGGATCCCATAGACTCTCTCTCACTATCTATCCTTATCAGCTGTCACGCTTGATAAGTCCTCTAGATGGCATCCAGTGTCAGCACAGAGTTTATGAAAGTATGTTTTGGTGGTCAACCAACATGGATGTGTCTATGTGTTGGAGTCCATAAGAGAACATAACTTATGAGTTTGTCCTTATTTTGTCAGAGGTGACCGGCATGTCTTGCTTGTCTTACTTGGATGGTTTTTAGAATGAGAAGTAAAAGGCCAAACACCAGCTGTTTTGTAGGGTGCTGCTTCCAGGCTTCTTTATCAAAGTAATATCTTACAAAAATGTAAATAAATATTATATACTACTCTCTTTCAGATCATTGGTTGGCTGTGTTTTATTGCATATCAACCATTGTAGGTTATTTAATGCCACATCCTTTTTGTACATATATCTTCAGTATATATGATTTGTAGATGAATAGTTTGTAGGTAACATTATTTTTAAATGAGCCAGAGTTCATTTGTTGGCACACAGTTAAATGGTTTCTAGTAGAGTAAATGATTAAACAGTTTTATTTGACCCATAGATGGGACACTAAAAGCTACTACCATTCCAGGTCAGAGTAGACCTGGGAGTAATGGCAATGAAGGAATACTCCACATTCCCCAAAGCTCCCAGGCTGGAGCCTCACCATCAGATTTAGTGTCATATCCAGGATACTAGTTGGGGTGGGAGTCCTTATCTTTTGCAGAGATACAATCATTGTATTCTAGAGCTCCAGCTGACTAAGCTGTCTCTTTCAGAATAATCTCTAATAAAATGTGTATATACATTATGAAGCAATCAAACAATGGCAGGGATTTTTTAATATTTCTCTACTTTTTGCCAAATTGATTTTAAGACAAAACAGAATATTAATAAATAAAAAAGAAATAGATTTAAGTGTAATGATTGACTCAAGTATTTGCCTTCAATAATAATCCTCAGTTATATCTTATAGAATTATTAATGAATCATAAACTATATTACACTTGAAGACACTTTAGTTATATTTTATGACAGCCAGCTGAAAAGTTCATGAGCTGACCAAAATAATCTTATGGAAAGTGACTAAATTAAGTCTATTTTTCAATATAGTTCTCCTTGCACTTTACACACTTTTTCCATCAGTGTTGCAGTACTTGGATCCCATTTGTTAACAAAAAGTCATCATCTGCAGATAAACGTCTGCCCATGAACTTTTCAGACCCACCTTATATCACATTAATCATCATCATCACCATCATCATCATCATCATCATCATGTTGCGCTGTCAGCGCAGATCTCCCTGATCCTCTCCTGCCACCCTTCTCTGTTGTCCATCACTTCCAGTTGGTCTTAAAGGTTACAACCTGTATCGGAACAGAGCTGTTGTATTTAGGTTCTAGCTGGTCCTTCTGCCTTTGCTCGTCCATGTGAAGGGGTCCACCGAAGTATGTCTCTCTTGAGTTCGTCCCTACTTCTCCAGCAGTGTCTCACATGTCTGGTTCATCTCAGTGGGATAGTTTTTGTGATGAGTGGTAAGTGGCCATACAGCTGCTGCTTTGTGGGGTGCTGCCTCCAGGACTTGTTTGATATTGCTCACAGCATTCCTGTGTAATTGCTGTGAAGCTTTTTCTCCATATGTTTAGTTAGCGTCCATGTAGTGCATCCATACAGCAGTATCAATACGACCACTGCTTGGAAAAAACTTTGTTTCACTTTATTGGTCAGGTCTGATTTCCATATGACTGATAGTCTATTGCTAGCTGTTGATGCCTTTGCTAGTCATGTGTTGATGTCTGCCTCAGTTGATGAGACACTGCTTCCTAGGTAGGTTAACTTGTCTACACACACTATAGTACACTTCAATAATAATCTTAAGTTATATTTTATATATATTAATTATATCCTTTTGCAGGATTTGAACCTGAGTTGAAGTAAGAAAAATACATGCTATGCTAAAAACAAAACTGTAGGTAGTCATGGTGTAATTTGACGTGTTGCTTCTGCTCATTTTAGGAAATGGACAAAGCAACACAAGTTCAAATCCTGGACAAGAATGTTTTACATTTCACATTGAATCCAATTATTCTCCCTCCAGTCATGGGTAAATAGTAGAGCAGACTGAGCACTTCAAATCTTAGTATGGTAACTAGTCTAGGAAAAGGAAAACACTGAATTAAAACCTGTTAAACTTTGTTTAAAAATTGACCTTGTGTTGCATCCTGCTTGTGTAGAGGTGTAGGTTAATATATACATACTATGCTGAAATAATCTTATCAGCAGGCAAAGTATAGACATTAGTAACATACAAGAACCATTATGGGCAAAAAAGGTAGATGATGAATATTTGCAATTCCAAAAACATGACATAAGAAAAGGAATTTGGGTTAAAATTCACAAGTTCATCATGAAAGACAAAGGAGATAACTTCTTTGAGCTCACATGAAAAGAAACATTAGATGCAATACATATGGGAGGGGAGGTTTGACATTACAAAAACACTACAGACACCTAAGTTTGGCAGGGGACATAGTGGTAAAAAATTACTTATAAATATTTTTTAAAATCCAATTAAGATGGAGAAATTAGTCCTAATGAACTAAAACACAAAAAAAAAACAAAAACAAAAACTGACAGAAATGATGTATTTAGACAATTTCCCAAGTGGGAATGGTCCAACTGTCTGGAAGACCATTATTTCAAATTTAATCTCAGCCAAAATACCAACCACAGGAACAGGTGGGAAATTTACAACTGATGCTGTGAATCTTCAATTGTTTGGCCACAAAGTTTGGGTCTCAAAAGGTTATACATGGCTGGAATGTTATCTAAATTTTTCCTTTCAATTCTTTTGAAGAAAAAAAAAACGAAAAAAGATGGTTGATTGGTTTTTATGGCATATCAATCCTTGTAAGTTATCTAATTCTAAATCCTGTTTAAACGTATACATATAGATATATATGATTTGTAAAAAGATACTTTGTTGGTAACATTTCTAAATGATCCAAAGCTCAATTGTTTGTTCACAGTTAAATGGTTTCAAGTATTGCAATTTAACACTATTAATTCTATTCAATATTATTTATTTAATTGCAAACAGTAAATTGGTTCTAAGTATTCCAATGAAATACTAATAATTCAATTTAAAATTAGTCATTTGTTTGCACACAGTTAAATGGTTTCAAATACAGAAAAGGATTAAATATTTCTATTTGACCAAAGATGGGACCCCAGCAGGTATTATCACTCTGAGTCAGAGTGGATCTGGGAGTAATGGCAATGAAGAGGTATTCCTCATTCCCCCAAACACTAGGACTGGTGACTCACCAACATATGGTTTAATGTCATCAATTTTTATGGGTGGGGATCTTAGCTCTCAGCAAAGATGCAGCCCTAGTCAAATGGGTTTGGTTTGGTTTAATTTTATGGCACATTGAACATTGTAGGTTATTTAATGCCAAATCCATTTTTATACAATAAACACTTCTATTTCTAACAATTCAGTTTAGCCTAAGTACACAGTTTCAATGTCAAAAACAGTTCTATTTCAAACAATTCAGTTTAGAATACGAGTAAAGTTGGTGACCTTAGTCGAGGGTGACCCAAAGGCTCCCTTTTCAATAACTACTACTCTGAGGTGTAGGGAAGGGCGCTACACTTTTCCCAGGAATGCTTCACTTTACCCTTGATCCTTACCTTAAAATGCCGAGTGTTAAGCAAGGCGGCATCAAGTACCATTTTTTGAGTCTTTGGTATGACGCAACCTGGGAGTGAACCCTGGTCTCTCAGACCATTGGCAAACTATCTACACATTAGGCCAGTTTAACCTATAGACAGGACCCTATCAGGTGCTATCACACCAAGTCAGAGTGTACCTGGGAGCAACGGCAGTAAAGAGATACTCTACATTCCCCAAAGCTCCTGCATTGCTGAAGCCTCACTATCAGATTGTTTACTATCATATCCAGGACACTCATTGAAGGGGAGGGGGTTACCCTTCTGCAGAGAAGCAGTCGATGCATTCTGCAACCCCAGCCAACTGGGCATCAGTCAAATAGCCTGAAAGAAAGATGGAATTAAATCCAAATAATACCAAGAACTTTTTATCATTAGAATCTATTTTACCAGAAGAATTTGCATGAACCCAAAAGTTGGCTTCTGTTTTTTCATCCATTCATTTTAGTGAGGACCAGAAATATAGCTCTCTTTCCTTTTCAAGATTTCTGCATATTAATTTCTCTTTTATTACTATTATACATTGATTCTTTTGGGCCATTAACTTTTGGTGTCATTATTGCAATGTTCAAGCTAATTTACTTTCTAGCCTTATTTCTCTTTATATTTTACTATACAACAATGTAAATATGAATATACAATCAATGCAATTCCCAAACCTCGAGGTTTAAAATAACCCTCAATGGTTTTAAATGCTATTAACATCAATCAATGCATCTATAATTTTTTTTTCAGATGAAATTTCGGTACTTTTATTTATTTTCTGCCTTTCAGATTTCTTTACTGGTAAATAATGACAAAAAAAAAATAAAACAAGGAGAGCACTCATGGGCTGGTGGCTAATGTGCTTGACAGTGACATTGTAGTAAACTAACTCAAAATCCAGTCTATTATGTTCACGTTCAGATGAATACTCTAGGAAAATATATGAACCCTCTTATCTATCAACTATTGCTTAAATAGAACTACTATTGTTCTTCTACAAGGATGGCTTTGGCATTAAATAACCCACAAAGGTTGATATGACATCAAACTAAGAAATGGAAACTGCGAGAAAAAAAAAAACAACCTTATTTTTATCCACAATCTCGGCTGAAAAATGTGAAGAATTGCCATGGAAACTCTTCAAAACAGTCCTTCAACCTCTTGCAAGTTGTTGAGGCTTTACCTAAGTAAAGATATGCCAAAAGAAAACTTTTTTATTTTATTCTTTATAAAAACTAGGATAAAAGAGTTTATATTTATGACACAAGGTCAATTTTTTATATATATGGAGTATAACTGGTTTGAATTCAAACTTTTCCTTCTCCTAAACCAGTTACCATAACTAGATTAAAGAGCCCTGCCTGTCCTTACTATTTGTTCAAAACTGGGGGTAGAATAGTTGGATCCATATGTTTCCCAAGGGCCTGAGCACAATGAGAAATGCAAACAGCTTTGTCTCAGGTTGGAACTCGGGTAGCTGAATCTACTTCTTATGTCAATAACTATTATACTGTGAGCTCCTAACCAGAATAAAAAATAAATCTCAACTTTCATATCCTAGCAATAAAATTTTAAAAAGACTCATTCCATTGCCAGAAGCTGTCTTTACTGGCAGATGTGAATTGCCAAGACAAGGATGATTTCTGTGTGTAAAATCTTCTCTGACTGAAAGAGCTAAATCAAACTATCAGGCATATATACTTACCAAAATACAGACTTTTCAACCCAAAATTTTTAGTTCTTATATATCCTACATTTTTGCCAATCTAATAAATGTGGATAATGTTAAAGTATTTTCAAAGATAAACTGTAATTTTGCCCTATGGGTAGTAAAGTTAGAGCCAACCAGAGTATATTATTCATTGCCAATTGCCAATAAACTGTATATATTCAAGATAAGAAATGCATTGGAAATATGCTGAGATAATCGAAGAGAAAAAGAGGTGTAAAAGGAACTCTTTAGTAAATAGAAACAGAAAAAGTATTAGGAGAGTAAAGAGTGAAAAATAAATTTAAAGGAATCAAACAGAAAGAAAATGGTGGGTAGGAAGGAAAGAAGAAATAAAAGGAAAGAAAAACAAGCAAAGAAATAAATCAAAGAAAAGTAATAGAAAAGGAAGAAAAAGCGGCAAAAAAAACAAGAACAGGTATAAGTAGTGAATAATATATATAAATATAAAATTGTTAGGGGTGGACTTAATTTCGAGTGATACTATATGTAATAATATCCATTTTGATTGTATAATGTTCCACAAGAAATAATAAATTCTGGTATTTTTACTTTAGAAGAAAATGAACTTTTTATAATAAAGTGTTAGGGGTGTACTTATTTATGGGTGATACTGTAGCTAATAATGTCCATTTTGATTCTATAATATTCCACTAGAAATAAAATGTTGATATCTTCAGTGTCAAAGAAAATGAACTTTTTTTTTTCTTTTAATTGTTTGCATTTATTCATTAATAGATGATCCTCTCTGTACCTTTACAAATAACGTTATCTCTGCAAAAACAGATTTGAAATTTTCATGGGGACAATACATTTAATATACTATTACAGATTAAAGTAATTCCAACATCAATTCATTAATGAATGATGTTTTGTTTAATGGCATATCAACTCCTTAAGAGTTATTTAGAACCAAAATTTCATGCATTAGTTAATGTTTGATTTTAATCATGATTTTCAATATTCCATAGCACAGTAATAATTTATTTGCACAATAAGATAATGTCTAGTATTCCTCTTTAATACAAATAATTAGGACACAACAGTATGGTTTCAAGTATTCATTTCTAATGCTAATAATTTATACAAAATTATGATTTCAATGAACTATTTCCATTTAATAACAGTCATTTGTCTATTCACAGTTATGTAGTTTCAAGTATTCCTATCTAATAATAATAATTATGATGTTAACTAACTATTTCTATTTAATATCAATCATTTGTCAGTTTACAGTTGTGTAGTTTCAAGTATTCCTATCAAATAATAATAATTATGATGTCAACAAACTATTTCTATTCAATATCAATCATTTGTCTGCTCACAGTTATATAGGGTCTGTACTTGAGCTGAATGTCATTTTTTCCATCATTCAAATTTTAAAATTATAGCAAAGATAACTATGATATACTAATTAGAATATTTCAATCCTTCCTAAATCGAAACAGCAATATCATCATGGACAACTGCAACAAAAAGAACTGAAAGGGTTCATGCCTTTTTATTTAAAATCGAAATAAAAAATATTTTAAGAATATGATTTGGTTTCTTTGTTTAAAAGGCATATCAACCGTCATGGATTAAGTAATGACAAAGCCATCCTTATAGAAGAACAGTAGTGGTACTATTTAAGCTAGAGCTGGGCGGGTAAGGGGTTTCATACCTTTTCTCAATGAATTAGTCCAAAAGTGAACATACAAGCACAACAGAAGTTCAAACTTGCTTACAACAGTGTTGCAATCTAGCATGTTAGTCAATATACCACTGAAACTACCATTCTACCATTTTGAAAATACAAGCCAACATGATGTTAATATTAGAAAATAAAGAAAAAAACAAACTTATAAGACAACAAAGTACATAATAATTAATTTACCAAGCATAAAATAGCTAAAAGAATTTAACCATTGAGGGAATCAAGTATCTATGTTTCCATGCATGTGTACTTGAGACCCAGGAATAGAGTTGCTTTTGATAGTAGGGTACTTTTGGGAATTGACTACAATTCACAAGATGTTTAATGAATAAGGTAAATTTTGCCTAAGGCGTTGAAAATAGGATGCATTGTTTACTGTTGCACTTTTATCAAAGAAATCAAAAGTGATGGATGATTTCATGCTCCAAGAAGACTGTCAGTATGACCTCCTTTACTGATCACTGTATATGAAACTTTTTCTTTATTGGAGGTTTCCACTTCAGGGACTGTCTTTTCAACTCAGACTCATAGTAGCAAGCTTAGCCTATTTTTAAACATTTATTTGACTTAAACATGCTTCTCCATATACATTACACATTCTTCTATCAACTTCACATGGTTTGTACTTCTTAGCCACCAAAAATTTGTTGACAGATCTCTGCTCAAGACTGGAGCACTTTGATTTGCCGCCATTTTGAATAGCCTCAAAACAAATCTATTTACAAGATTAAAATAATTTTTGCTATGAACCAAATCCAAACAACGCAGAGTTAGCTTTTATGGAAAAAAAAAATTTTCCTTTTCTCTAAAAGTTCCCCTCATTTATTGAATCATTGATTGGTGGTTGTTTAATGGCATATCAACCTGCTTGAGATATTTAATGCCAAATCCATCCTTCTAGAAGGACAGTAGTGGTACTATTTAACCCATAGCTGGGAGAATAAGGGGGTTCATACCTTTTCCAATGGTATTTGTCTGAAAGTGAATGAAATAGCGTGAATGGAGTTTGAACTTGTATACTACGATCCACAGCCCAGCACTTTAACCATTACACCACAGGGACACCCCACTTTATTGAATGAATCTGGTATGTTACATTTGTGTATGATAATGCAGCGGGGATGGGGGAGAGTGGAAGAGGAAAACCTAACCTGACCAGAAATATGGTACTGCCTACTTGATAGCAGGAGTGGAAGAAATGGTAAGAAACATCAATAGAAACAACAAATGAGGTGTAATGTATGTACAGAAATATGTAAGGTAGTTTTTTTTTTCATGGTTGTTCAGAATGCCTACAAAGACACTGAGTTGTTTAATGTCCATTCTATGATAGTTTGAATTCTTGTTAAATTTTCAAGAGTAAATTTACTTGTTTTCTGCCCTTTGTGTGTCTGTATAGTAAGGTGGGTTGGTCTCAAAGGAATATATTCTGAATATTATCTGTGTCTGGCTGTTGAAGCAGGCAACCAAACAACTATATGAAGAAGATGCATAGGAGACAACAAGAAGGAGAACTGACCCATTGTTAAATATGGGGTGTTATTTATGTTTTTAATACAATCAAGAAAGGATTAATTCCTTGTCACATGATTGCTTGCCACTACATTTGCCAGTCAAAAAGTGATGTGGCCTTGAAAGGCCAGAAATGAATAACACAAAGAGATGTGAGGTTTACAGCAGTATATATTTATGGAAATACAGACAGTAACGGTTACCAGTAATTGACTAGACTCACTTAACTCGTTTATCGAGTCAGTCACTATTTATAGTGTCAGGCAGGGTCCATGCAATGACGTCATGGGGTCTATCACCATAACAAAAAGTTAATCTATTTTTTGACAGTAACGAAGAGTTTATGAATCATAACAATATTTAACTGAGAGTGTAACATTTAGTAAACACATTTTACTTTTACTGGCCAATTGAAAGAGTTTACAAGAACTGATCAGCATATAATTTACATCTGGTGAGACATTGTTCTAAATTTAAAACAAGAGTGAAACTTTGATTTCAACAAGAAAGTAAAATGGCAGAAGGTAAAGTAAGTAAAGTTGGTGACCATAGTCAAGGGTGACCTGAAGGCTCCCTTTTCAACAGCTACTACACAAAGGTGTAGGGGAGGGTGCTACTCCATTCCCTTGATTGCTCCACTTTACCCTTGATCTGTACTTTATAATGCTGAGTGTTAAGCAAGGTGGCATCAAGTACCATATTTTGAGTCTTTGGTATGACTCAACCTGGGATTGAACCCCGGTCTTCCAGACCATTTGGTAATTCTAATTCCAAATAGAAATTTGAAAGGTTCGAATCGAAAAAAAATAATTCCATTCAGATGATCAGTTTAGTGACTGTTTGTGCAATGACATAAAAATGTTTATATATGAACCAAGGTATTTCTCATAGTTTGGTTTCTTTGTTTAATGATACCTCAACCTTCGTGGGCTATTTAATGACAAAGCCATCCTAGTAGAAAAACAGTAGTGGTACAATTTAACCCATAGCTAGGAGAATAAGGGGGTTCATACTTTTCCAAAGGGTATTTGTCCAAAAGTGAATGCACTTTGAGGTTGCAGTCCAGCACTTTAGTCATTATGCTATAGGGACTTCCTTAGTATATCTATATATAATAAATAAGGATGATGGATAAAAAAAACATATTTCAGTAATTATTTATGCAAATAACTTTTGTGATTAAGTGATCAACTCCCACCACCAGTAAACCTAGTGCCCAGTTGTGTGACCAACAATATAGAGTCAATTACAAGAACTCTCTGGGTAGGTGCAAAAAACAGTCCCACGCAAAGGTTAGCCAGTCAGTTAGTTACTGGTAGAGTGACAAGTAAGGACTTAAATTTTGGGGCTGGCAAAACTGCTCCCCTCATTGGAGATGAACTACAATTTGTCAAAGAAAAGATCTTTCTTATATTAACTAAAAAATACTACATCGCATTTTCCTGTTTTTGAAACTAGTTTGGTTTCTTTGTTTTAATGGCATATCAACCTTCATGGGTTATTGAACGCCAAATCCACCCTTGTAGAAGAACAGTAGTAGTACTATTCAACCCATAGCTGTGGGGAGGAATAAGGGGTTCTTATCTTTCCCAAAGTTATTAGTTTAAAAGTAAAATAGCATGACTGGAGCTCAAACTCACTTCCTTCGAGGTTGCAGTCCAACATTATATCATGGGGACTCCCCACTTCCCTGTTAATGAGACTGGACCAGAGGGAAGTTGTAACATTAAAAAGAAAATGAGTGGAATTTTTCTGTGACTATGTGTCTGACTTTCTCCTTTTCTTGATGCAAACTCATTGCTATCTCTTAATCTTATCTTCATCTCTACCAACTTTCTTCAATTCTTGACAACACCACCCTTGGGGATGTCAATTCCATTGAGTTTTACCGAATTAATTCAGTATCTATGTGTTAGAGCGCAAGAATTTAATGAGCACTGTGAGAATTTCAAAAAAATCTATTTTAGACTAATCTTTGTATTTTCGTTTTGACTTTTTGATTGAGCCAAAAAAATCATCATCTCTCTCTCTCTCTCTCTCTTGAAGAGGAAGGAATATATAAGAATTGGTAGGAATTGCTCAGAAGGATAAAAGAATTCCACTCTTTGGTCAATGTAGAGTAGGAGTCATCAAAATTTTTAGACCATTGACCTCTTCCTGAAATCACTGAATTCTCATCGAACCCTGGTACATATTATAAATAAATAAATAGGTAGATATCCAGTTTCCCTGTACATTACTGAGGGAAACTTTCTATTAAATCCAGGAAGTCTGTTGTGTTGGGTCTCTTTCTCCAGTTAATATTACTCTTGGAATATAGGGATACAAAAAAGGGAAAAAATGTTCATTGTTGTTGTGGAAATCATGAAAAATGTACCAACTATTAAAGGCAATTTTGGAATTCAACATAAAAGTATCCAATCTTATCAAAATACATGGAAATACAGAGTCATAAATAAACAGGACACATGAAATATCAAGAATGTGCAGAGTGTAGTATCAGTTTGCTTGCTTTTTTGTTTTTCATGGCATATCAGTCTTCATGGGTTATTTAATGCCTAAGACATCCTTGTACAGGGTAGCCCACAAAAGAAAATGACACATTTTAAAAAGTCATAACTTCCTTGTTTTTAATTTAATTTTTATATTATCAGATATTATAAGTAATCTTAAGAAATAGAAAATATTAAGTTACCATGTGAAAAAATAAAATAAAGTAATAGAATTTTATAATTCAATTGACAGATCTACAATTTTAGCAGAAAAAATAGTGTCACCAATTTTAATGTGAAGAATCCTCAAAGTACAAACATGATAAAGAGCTCGTAAGGATACAGATTTAAAACTGATGGTGCAGTAATGCTATAGAAGAAAAGATGACTTCCCCCATGTGGCAAAGCAAGCACATATATGGCTTGCATGTAAAATGAGTGGTGGGCTTGAGAGAAAAAAAGAAATACGGCTGCCCTAACACCTCAATTTAAGATAAAACGCAGTCTTGAGCAGGGAGAATTTGTGAAAGTGGAGTATGCAAATTTTTCAAAGAGAATGTACTGGTCAAGCATAAAAACATCACATGAGAAAGAAACGGTGAGATTTCTCAGGTTGTTGGAGATTCTAATAAGCGAAGATATTTTTTGCTGGTGGAGATTAGGTCTGTGAGTGTGATACTGAACAAAGAGACACCACTGGGAAAGTAATTACTTGGATCAATTTCATTCAGTTTAATTTCAAAGACACCAAAACACAAAAGTGTTTGCACAAAAACAGGAGCCAAAGCTGTTTTTTTTTTCTCAGACAGTCTTTTATGGGCTCGCCTGTCAAAAAAAAAAAAACAGTTGTGGTACTATTTAACTTATAACTTGGAGAATTAGGGGTTTCATACCTTTCCCAAGGGAATTAGTCCAAAAGTGAATGTAATAGTGCAATTAGAGTTAGAACACCTTCAGCTTCAATCACCGCCTCAATACAGATCTGGAACTGGGAGCATGCCTTTTCCACAAGTGCTGGCGGGAGCTCAGCAAATACTCTGCAGATGACGGCAATCAGGCTGGCTTTGGTGTTGTAGGAGGTCATGTTGGGGATGTTCTCAATGTATGACCAAACAAAGTAGTCCAGCGGGTTCAGGTCGGGGGAAGAGGGGGGCAGTGAGAGAAGGGTACAAAGTCGTAGCACTCCTTTTGAAGCCAAGCCTGGGTCTCTTTGGACTTGTGGGCCAGCGGCGAGTCCTGCTGCCACACCCAGGGTCTGCCACCGGCCACCTGATTGCACCAGGGGATCACCACACTCTTCAGCACATCCAGGTACACTTTGGTGCTAACTTTCAAGCTGACTTCGAAGATGTGAGGTGGCATGATGAAACCACACCAAAGACCATAACCGTAGCCGGAAACTTAGTTTTCATCACCCTGGGCACACCCCTGTTATTCATGGCAATCCAGATTTGCATTTTGAGGGTGCTGGCAATGGTCCTGTTGTCATAACTTGAATTGGTAGAGAGCATGAGTTGTACAGCAGCGCATCTCTGATCTCGCTCATTGAACATTGTGTCACTTTCAGACATGATAGAAGGCTCCTATCACTCATGGGATTTGTACACAACTGGCCAACTAGTAGATGGTTTGAAACAAACAAAGAAAACCAGTTTTCATTAAACGGAAATGGAATAATGTTGTCTTTTCTAGGGCGACAATTTTATCGTTCCACAAATCTGAACTCCAATCATGTTATTATGTTTGCTTTTGGACTAATACTCTGGGGAAAGATATGAACCCACTCATCTCCACAGCTATGGGTTAAACTATATCACTACTGTTCTTCTATAAGGATATCTTTGGCATTAAATACTCCATGACATTTGATATGCTATTAAAAGAAACTGATTATCTTGCATGTTATACTCAGAAGATTTTGGCCATTGTAGTCTCCTACCTTCTTCAGGTGTCTTTTGTTGTCATCAGGGAATTTTGAGCCAAACGCCTTATTCAATCCACAGAGATAGAATATTCTCATTTCATTGTCCCTGCCTTGGGGATGTCTCATATCAGTTAATTTACTTTCTTAGTTATTATACGATATCCTGAGGTATGGACAGTAGAATAAGAGCAGTCTACCTCAGTAAATTGAAAAAAGAGACATTAGAAGGTGGCTGGAAGATATAGCAGCTGAAATGTTGTGAATATAACAACTTAGATTAGAACAGTATTTAAGATATCTACATGTGCTCAATAGACTTGTATATAGTTGAAATAATAACAATTTTTCATCTCAGAAATTTAGATTGTCATTGATAGTCAAGACAGTGGTCATAATCCTGCAGGACACTCAGGAGGTTTAATTGTAACATTATTTTTACATCCACTAACTCAATGCTACTTAAAGACATCAACTGCAAGTATGTAGCAAATTTCCAGTTTCACATTATCAGAATATCTATATAACACGTAATACAAAGATGAAAATGCATCAAATTCTTCATCTCAGAAATTTTGACAGATTTCCCCAAATGTTACTGAATATAACAAAAGAAATGCTTGATGAAAGCTGAAGGTTAAAGTAGCTGAAATATTATGAGTCTGACAAACAAGATGAGGACAATAGCCCAAGACAGGTAAATTTGATAAGTAAGTCCTCTTCAGAAATTTTGATCGCCCTTTCTAGTCAAGTCAGAGAAAATCTTTATCTGAGAAATATAAACTGGCAATGGATACAATAACCATTATCAGAAAGTACATAAAATGCAGAGAAATTAGAAGGAGAAAAAAAAAAGAAAATGTCTTTATTTACTGGAAGGGAAATGCTGAATTTAATCACTTTAAAAGGAGCATGATCTTACTTCAAAAGGTACTTTTCTACCCAGCACAGTAAGATGGAAACTATACAGCAGAGATTAGGCTTGGGCTGGTGTATTTAAAAGAAGTTCTAGATCATCTGTGTAGTCTGCATCTCTCATTGTTTTAATGGGAAATGATCTGCTTTTTGTCTATTTTTGATGTGAAATCATTTTCTTTTATCTATTGATGTTCATATTACATAATCTATGCAGATTAAAAACATATATGCTGCTGATGAATCTCCTTGTAAAACTCCAGCAACAATGGCAAAGAAGTCAGTGACGCTATTAGGTGAGTAAACCATTGTTTTCATGTTGTTGTAAAGCATCATCATCATCATCATGCTAACAGTTTCCAGGAGGAGAACATGTGCTAGTTGTATTTGCTCTATCTTTTCTCAGTATATGGAATCAAATGCCTCAGAGAAATCTCCAGACAACTGTGTGGCCTCCAGACTTTTTCTTTAGATAGTTTGATGGATAGTCAGAATCTGAAAAGTTGTGGATCAATTTCTCTAAGAGCTGTTCTGATTTTTCCTTAGAATTTTCTCAACTTTTAGTCGGATACAATTGAGAAGCAGGGTATAATAAACCTTAGCAGTTACAGCAGTGAGAGTTTTGCATCTGTAGTTTTTATTGATTTCAATGTCACCTTTTTTTAGGGAAGGGGAGAACAAAGCCTTTTGTCCATTCCTCTAATGTGTTTTCTTTATACTTTCATTTACATAAAAGAAGAACTATGTCATTATATTTTCTTTTCCTTCATATTTCAGTAGGTATTTCTGCTTTTAATTTTTTTTCAGTAGAGAGTCAAGTTCTTCCTCTGTAAACTGTCCTAGTCTATGTCTAGTTGGCAGTTAATAATTTTTTTAAGTAGGTTTATTGTGATTGTCTATCTTTTATTAAATTTCTGATTTTATTGATTTGACCCTGAATATATTTTTGTTGGATTTTGTTTTGTATATTTTAGATAGTTCTCTTTAGATTTTCTTAAGTTTGGGTGCATTGGCATTTGTTGGGTTTTTATTAAGTAAGGATGTCTTTTTTTTCATGTTATCTTGTTTTTCCTTAACTGCTACTGACTTCCAGGGAACTCTACATTTGGCTCTCGGGTTGGGCGGTATTTATTCAACTGCTACTTCTGTATAGACGGTAAGAAAGTTTTCATATTTTTTTTCAGGTGTCTCCTGAAGTGTATCCATTTGTTTCTTACAGTTACTGTTTATCGATTGCTAATATTACAATTGACCACTGAGGACAAGTCATAGTATGAAGCTTGGTCTAATTGCTCTATTGGTTGAATAGTTGAGTTTGGTAGTTATCAAAGTCAGCACTCTGTCACAAGAACAAGTTGACCTGAAATGCAATCTCCAGAACTCTGAAGAAGGAGAGATTGATGGAATATTAAGGCATTCCATAGTGTGCATGTGGTCAAGTCCATTCCCTGGACAGTGATAGGTTGTTGGCTAAAGAATGGACATATTAGTATATATGAATATATATATACTGGCTTGTTTAGTAGTAGCACAGGGTCTGCTTGAAGTTACAGCCCGTTTTATTTTTGCTCGCCAACTAGACGCTAGTTGGAATTCCTAGGCCGGTAAGTGTTATTATTATTGCTATTATTCTACACATTACAGTGGTGACTTCTAATGTTTCTTATTTTTGCATAGAACCAGTCGAATCTTTGCTAAGACAATTCTGTCATAGGAAGATACTTCCATCAAAGTTCAAAGCATTATTTATCCAGTTCTTGTTTATAAATATATAATCTAATAGTGCCTTAAAGTTATTAGGGTATGTGTAAATACATAGCTTTCCTTTCCTTTTTAGCAGTTTAATGTTTAGTCATACAAGCCTGTTCTCTAGAGAAAACTCTGCTAGATATTCACCCGTTCCATTTGATGAGTTGTGCAAGCAGAATTTATTATTTCCGTCTTTGTCTATTTGAGCATTCATGTCTCCACCAATGATCAGAAAATTGTATTTAGGAATGTATAGTACAAGGGAAGACAACTCGTTATAAAAGGTGGCGGTGTCTATTTCACCACTGGCATTGGTGGGACTGTAGAAAGAGACAATTATTGTGCACGAGTTGCCATTAAATGTCAAACAAATGATTCTTTTTTCGGTTCTCTCTATGCTATTTACTGATTTTTAGGCACAAGGACTTAGAAGCATTCCTATATCTCCACAGGTGGCAATGAAAGAGTTTTTCTACCCAGATACTGACACAAACGTTCATTCATTACTGAGATCATGTGATTTAAGTTCTAGTTCACAATAATAATATTGATATTCCTGTATGCATATGATGTCTATATTCTGCTTGGCTGCACATACTGTAAGCTCAGGTAGTTGGTTTATTGTGTTTAATGCTCTGACATGAAAAGTCGCTATGTTGACAATGCTTTTGCATCAAAGTAAGTTGGGTTTAAGCTCAGTGGCTGATTTTTCAAACAGTAGGGCCAGAGCTCTAACCTCAGTGGAACACACACTTTGTTTTTGTAAAGAGCTATGTGGTTTAGATGTATAGTTTTAATTAGAGTTATGGTAATCTTTCAGTAGTTGTTTTTTTCATCAATTGACACAACTCTTATAGAATAGTAGTATTACTTTGACTGAATAAAACCCTGGCCATTGATTTCTCAGCCTAGCAAATAGTGAAATATGTCATTCATTTGCCTAACTTCACATCCTCCATGCTGCATCCTATGATTTCCATTGTTATACACTTGTGTAGCTTGTATGATATTCTCCTCCTTCAAAGAATATCATCCAGTGACAAGTGAGGGCAATATCTTTCAAGAGTTTTCAAATGCATTGTTAAATTCTTTTTTATTTTTTATTTTTTGGTGGAGGTAACTGGTACATATATTCTGAGATGGTAATTAAAACTGTAAAAAGCATAATAAAACAGAAATATAAACTGCATTATTAAATTATAGTTTTAATATCTAAGACTAAACAACTAAATTATTATTCATCAGGAAAAACCCATTCTATATATATATATATATATATACATATATGCCCATATAAACATAAAAAGATATATATATATATATATATATAAGTTTGCTTAGTTTGTTTAATGGTATATCAACCTTTGTGGGATATATATATATATATATATATATGTGCACATTGATACAAGATATCCAGAGGCATGCACACTGCAATGAGAACAGTCAATCCCTATGGACCAAAACAAGTCTTCAGTTAGAAATTCCCTGAATGTTACCAATGTTTGGTTGATTAGTTTAATGATATATCAACCTTTGTGGATGTGTACACACAAACACACACACACATATATATATATATATATATATACATTTATAAAAGATATCCAAAGGCATGCACAGTAGAATGAGAACAGTCAATCCCTATGGAGTGAAACAGGTCTTCAGTTTGAAATTCCCTGAAGATTACCTACTGTAAGAAAGTACAGCAGAGGTTTATCAGATAAGCACAGTGGCTAAAATGTTGCGGATAGAACAACTTAGATAAGGTTAATAGTCAGAGACATATAAATAGCATAGATGATTACAATACTTCATCTCAGGAATTTAGGCAGATATCAGAGAATGAGATAGTTCTAAGGAACTGAACTGCAAGAAGAAAAAAAGGGAAAAATTTAAAAAAAAAAAAGATTTGCCCTTTGACGTAGCAGACATTAAGTGAAATGATTGAATTAAGAAGTGCAAAAGAAAGAAAAATTATTTTTTAAAATTAAAATTTGACGGATGATTAGAGTCTTCAATATATTCAGCTATTAAAAAAATGTTTTAAGTGGAATTAAATTCTTGGGCAGCGCCATTACCCAAATTAAATGGTTTTAGTCCCAGACAGGTCTGAAGAAATAAAAATTTGATTACTGAATTTTTAATATCATTTTCTAAATTGATTTAATTCTGCAAATGTAAACCCATCACTTGCAACATGTTTTATCCTTCTGCAAGCTTCAACAACATATGAATATGGGCATGCGTGTGAGGATATACATGCAAATAAATATTTTTCTCATCTCCTTCCTCAGTAAGTCTTTGCCTTCTCTTACTATCAATACATTCATGAATGTCTTGGCCTGTTTATCAGGATTCTTCAAATATGTGTATGAATATAGAGTTAAGAAATCTGAATGAAATATGAGGGCCATTCAATAACTGAAGTGAATTTTGCCAAAGGAATTGCCAATAAGAAGCACTGTTTACAGTTGCAAGTTTTTCAAGGAAATCAATAGTGATGGTTCTTTGCATGTTCGAGAACACTGTCAGCATGACCTTCTTTACTGAGGTTTTATCTACCAGATTCAATGTATTTCAACTCTATGGATAATCATTTCAAATCAGGCTAAAACAGGCATAACAAATATTTTTACAAGATTAAAATAATTTTAGCTATAAACCAATTTCAAATGAGGTGAAATTTAAATTTATAGAAGAAAATTCTCAAAAAATTCCACTTATCTATTAAATGACTCTTATTTATATATATGTGCATGTGTGTGTAAATTATATAAGATACACTCGTATGATTGAGACAAATATTTTCTCTGATGTTTAAAAGCTTTTAATTAGAAGCAAATTCTGTTTACTTAAATACTTATCAACAGTATTAGACACACACACACGCACACACACATATATATATATAGAGAGAGAAAACTGAAAAACAAAGTAATCCAAAAGTGATGAATCTATTATGAAGGAAAGTTAAACATTCATCATTGTTCTGTAAATACATGTTTCACCATCTAAAAGTCCAGAAGAAGGTTCAGTAAAATTAAAACATTTTAATGTCAACTTTCCTTCTAATAAATTCATCACTTTTGGATTAGTTTCTTTTTCAATTTTCTCTATACTGTCAGATTCTTTTCCATTTTTTATTTCCACACACACACACACACACACACACATATATGTGGTGCTTTCAATAAGTTTCCAGACTTTTTAGTACAGGCATTTAAAATTGTCGTAGACAGTATGTTATTGCTATACATCTTATGAGATGACTGACCAATTTTTATGATTTCAGCTTCAAATGAACAGCTACAGCAGCAATTGTATACCCTACTAAAGCCTGATTGCCACAGCTGGTGAATTTCAAAAATCCAATCTGGATGTGAGGACACTTTAGAAGAACGATATACAATAAAATTCTGTTTTAAACTTGGAAAAAATGCCACAGAAACGTATGGAATGCTTCAGACTGCTTTTTGATCATCTTGCATGAATTGAGCATCAGTTTTTGAGTGGCATAAGAGATTCAAGTAAGGCAGGGAGTCTGTGAGGGATGATGAGTGGTGTGGGAGGAGTAAGGAAGTCAATACACCACAGTTGATTGGCCAAAGGGTTAGGGTTAGGGTTACTATGTTGAGGGAGTTCAGAAAGAGATTCCGTCGGAAGAGGCCAGCACTCTTCAAATCAGGTCAGTGGCATTTCCACCAGGACAATGCACCAGTCTACAACTCTATTCTTGTCACAGACTATTTGACCAAAATGGGCATCAAGACAGTTCCTCAGCCTCCCTGTAGTCCAGACCTTGCTCCCTGTGACTTTTGGTTATTCCCTAAGCTCAGAGGCTGTCGTTATGAGACAATTGAGGAGATGAAAGAGGCTGTGCTGAAAGTCACTAACACGCTCACACAAGAGGACTTTGATGGGGCCTTCCAGAATTTGTTGGAACGATACAACAAGTGCATTGCAGCTGGAGGAGATTACTTTGAAGGGGACTAGAGTTTCATGTGTGTACTATCAATAAAAGTGCCCATATGAAAAAAGTCTGGAAACTTATCGTATGCACCTTGTATATATATATATATATATATATATATATATGAGTGTATGTGTGTGTGTTATGTATATTAGAGATGCTATGGTTACTGGTTTTACAATAAACTTTGACAATATTTCCTTGAGTAACTAATATCATTTATCTTGGACAGATTCTGATTTGTGAATCTACTATTTGTCAGCATGGCCAAATTTTAATCTCTTGCCCAACTCCAAGTTATGCCTCGGTTTGGATTTCCTTTGTGTTGATTTACTGTATTCACTTATTATGTGATTAAGTATTTAATCTTTGTTTAGGTTATTTGATTGCCACATACATATACAAATATATGTGGAAACATAGTCAACAATAATGACAAACTTCAATGAACAAACAAACACACTTCTTTATAAAAATATATCTCTCACGCTTTATTTTCGAAAGGGTTGATGTTGGTTGTGTGAGAGGTGAGTTGGAGACAGAGACAGACTGCTACATATTGACTCAAAGTTCTTCTGACCATAGCAGCACTTCTTCCTCATCTTGGCTGGGTTGCTCAACCATGGGTCACTGAGGACCCAGGGCCCTCTGTCTGCCGCTGGCTCTCAATTCGGCATCTTGTCTCCAACTGACTCCAACTCTAACTGGAACTGACCCAAACTGTCTGTGGCACCTGGTTATATAATTGTCATACATCCACCTGCTTCCGCTGTTCCTCTGCTTATTTACACAGGTGCATCTCTTGATTGACGGCTCGGTCGATGGTCAATATATAATATCTTGATAGTTATTTAATGCTAAATTCTGTTTATATATTTATTATATATGATTTTCAAATAAATACCTTGAAGATAACTTTATTTTTAAATGAGTGAGAGTACATTTGTTTGTCCAGTATCAAATAGTTTCAAGTATTGCTATCTAACACTAATAATTTTATTTGCAGCCAAGTTGGCTGCAGCTGTAGAATACACTAGCTGCATCTCTGCCCAGGGGTAAGACCCTCTCCAACAAATATCCTGGATATGACATTAAACCATCTGATAGTGAGGCTCCAGCTTTGCAGATTTGAAGAATGTGGAGTACTCCTTCATTGCCATTGCTCTCACATCATTTCTGACCTGAAGTAGTAGCACCTGATTGAGTCCTTTCTATGGGTCAAATAGAACAAACTATGAGTGCAAACAAATGACTGATATTAAATTGTAACTGTTATATAGCAATACTTGAAACCATTTAACTGAGTGCAAAAAAGAGCTTAGACTCATCAAGGAATGTTATCAACAAAATGTGTTTACAAATCATATATATAATATATATGTATAAACAGGATTTGGCATTAAATAACCAACAATGGTTGATATGTCATAAAACCAAACCAAACAAAATTCTATTTGCATATAGTTAAATCATTTGTTTGCACAGAGTTAAATGGTTTCAAGTATTGTTAACTATTGTTTGCACACAGTTAAATGGTATTACTATTTAACACTAGTAATTCTGTTTAATATTAATAATAAAGACTAAACAGCTCTATTTGACCCACAAATGGAACCTGAACAGGCACCATGATTCCAAGTCACAGTGGACCTGAGAATTATGGTAATTAAGGGGTACTCCACATTACCCAAACTCCAAGATTGGAACCTCACTATCAGATGCATTTTTATGTCATATCCAGGTGCTAAGTTGTTTCAAGTACTGCTATGAAACATTACTGATTCTCTTCAGTATTATTAATTTGTTTGCACATAGTTAAAGGGTGTCCAGTTGAGTAAATCATTAAATAGTTCTATTTAACAAATAGATGGGATTGAAACAGCTACTACTACACCTGGTCTGAGTAAATCTTGGAGTAAAGGCAATGAAGGAGTACTCCACATTCCCCAAAGTTCCAGATCAGGAGCCTTATCCTCAGACGCAGTTTAGTCTCATATCTAGGATAGTCAAGTTTTTTTTGGGGGGTGTTCTTACTCCTCTAGAGAGGTGCAGTTAGTGTATTCTACAGCCTCATTTGACAAGGCAGTATTTCGTCTCTTTCACCATATAACCTATACTTGCTGCGTATTATACTTCTGTGTATTATCATTTTTTCCTTTGGCATTATTAGTTCTTAAGATATATTTATTAAAATTCTAAATCATTATTAATTATTTTGTCAAATTTCCTTTTAAGTTAGTTTTATTTTATTTCTATGTCAAAAAGACAAAAGTAGAAGAAAAGATTAGTTTGGTTCTATTGATTGAATATTCATATATGTATGTGTGTGTGTATATATATATATATATATATAGTCATCCACAGACAGAGTGTTTCGTTCTATCAGAACTCATCAGTGTGGCAAGACAGGCTAGATTCCCGGAGCTGTGATCGAAACCTGGCTGACTGTAACGCCAATCCAAGATTCTACCACTCAGCCACAAGGAAACCAGCGCAATATATATATACGTGTGTGTGTGTGTTTGTGTTTATATATGAGTAAGTGCATGTATTTATGAGTATGGGTATGTGTGTATATATATATATATATATATATATGAGTATGTGTACACGAATATATATATGAGTATATGTGAGTGTTTGTAGGTATATATATGAATATATGTATGTGTGCGTGTGTGTGTATGTATGTATGATCTGTATATACAAGCACTGTTACAGTTACGATGGTAGAAACCTGTAGCTTGTACTTTGTTTGCACACAGTTATATAGTTTCAAGTAAGTAATAATAATCCTTAGTCAACAATTATAGCTTTAAATAACTATTGTTGATACAAATAATTTAAAAGGAGAAATCTCATTGGTGTAGTGGCTAACGTGTCTGACTGTGACATTGTTGTAAATGAGTTCAAACTTCATTTACCAGACAAGAAGAGATTGAAGGTGTCATCATTAGAGTCATCTCAGGTGTCTTTGAAGGGGATTCTATTTTTACTGTTGAGTTTGTTGGTAAACCTGGAGGACTAGATTGTTTTCAATGCTTTTAGATTTCTTTATTTTGTAGACGTTTATTAGCATAGTGGTTAAAGTGCTCACAAGTGGTCCGGGAGACCTGTGTTCAGTTCCAGGTTGAGTCATACCAAAGACTCAAAAATGGTACTTGATGCTATCTCATTTAACACTCAGCATTATAAGGTATGGATCAAGAGTAAGTGGAACAATTCAGGGAAAGAAATAGCACTCTCTCCTACAACATGGTGTAATAGCTATTGTAAAGGGAGCCTTCAGGTGACCCTTGACTATGGTCTGCCAACTTATATAAACAAGAAAAATTTAATAAAAATAAAAAAAAATTCTGTCTACCACTTTCTACCAGAATCAAAAGTGCTTGGTCTGATGATAGCATAGATAAAAAAGCTCTCAGTCACTAAACCCTGTAGACTCTGTCTATACTATTTAAACCTTAATCTACATATGCTTTATCACTGCTATTAAGCACTTGTTCTTTATAGATATAGTAAACCATATATATATATATATATATATATATATATATATATTACAGGAAAACATTTAAAGATTTGGTTTGTTTTTTTTGTTTAATGGCATATCCATATTTACCAACCCCTCTGCTCGGGCAGGATATGACACCAGGTCAATTTTTAAGCGGAGTTTAACATGTTTGAATTCAGAGTTTTCCTTCTCCTAGACTAGTTGCCTCACCAAGGCTGAAGAACCAGTCTGCCCAACTATTTACTCAGAGCTGGAGGGAGAATAATTGGATTCATACCTTTCCCAAGGGTATTAGTGCAATGTGAAATGCAATCAGTCTCGTCCAGGATTTGAGCTTGTGTCGCTGTGTCCATTTCCTACGACGATAACATTACACCACGGGTACCTCCATATGTTTAATGGCATATCAACCTTTGTAGGTTATTTAATACCAAAGCCATCCTTCTAGAAGAACAGTAGTGGTACTATTTAACCCATAGCTGGGAGGATAAGGGGGTTCATACTTTTCCCAAGGGTATTTGTCTGAATGTGAACGTATTAGCCCAACTAGAGTTTGAAACATTAAAGGAAAAATAATGTATATTATAATTTGTTAATGCAAAGAGTTTTATTGGTACCATGTATAAGTTTACTCAACATTTCCATCATGGGAGAAATGTGACACATGGTCAATTTTCCTGGCAGAATACCACTGATTTAAATTCAGACTTTTTTTCTCTTTTCTACTGGTTTCCATACCAATGCTGAAAAACTTATTGGTCAGGTTGGCTTATTTGGTTTAATAGCATATCAACCCTTGATGGTTATTTAATGCCTAATCCCATTTACACATACAGATTTTTAGTGAATAATTTGTAGATGATGTTTTTTTTTAAAATGAGCCAAATCTCATTTGTTTTCACCCAAAGGGTTTCAAATATTACAAACTAATACTAATAATTTAATATTAATAAACAGTTCTATTTGACCCAGAGATGGGACCCTAACAAGTACTACGACTGAGCCAAAGTGGCCCTAGAAGTAATAGCAATGAAGGGGTACTCCACATTCCACAAAGTTCCTCAACTGAAGCCTCACAATAAGATACAGTCTCATGCCATACTTAAGACACTTGGGCAGAGATTCATTTGGCATAATCTAGAGAACTGCCCTACTATTTATCCATGAATGGAGGAGGCAGAGAGAGATTTAGGTCTTTCTCAAAGTGAAGTGAAATGCACATAGCTTCATTCAGACTTTGAATTTGGCTTGTCAAATCCCTTTCCAAAGACAATAATCCTTACACCATCAGTTTCCATATTGGTAGTAAATGACCAGCAAGAAAACTCCCAGCAGATTTACCAGATTAGCAGATTTGTGTGATTCCTAGTGGGATTAAAATAAAATGTGTTAAATAGTTGATGAACTCTTATGTAAGTTCAAAGACCATCTCATATACCCATGCTATAATGGATACAAAAGTTTTAATAAATCAACAATTTAAGAGAAAGACAAGGATATAAAATGGAATATTATGGATACCTAACTTTTGTTAAAGTATCCATCAACCACTTTATAAACTGATGAATTAAAAAAAAATTACAAACATATAGTGGCAGTAATATCGTAAACCTGGGACTATGTAGGGAAGAATCCCTGTGGTGCAGAGGCTAAAGTACCAGACTGTTATATTGTAGTAATATAATAACCCCAATACTATGTAAGGGAAGAATCCCTGTAGTGCAGTTGCTATAGTACTAGACTGTGATATCGTAGTAATATAGTAACCCCAATACTATGTAAGGGAAGAATCCCTGTGGTGCAGTGGCTAAAGTACCAGACTGTTATATTGTAGTAATATCATAACCCTGGTACTATACAGGGAAGAATCCCTGTGGTGCAGTTGCTATAGTACTAGACTGTGATATCGTAGTAATATAGTAACCCCAATACTATGTAAGGGAAGAATCCCTGTGGTGCAGTGGCTAAAGTACCAGACTGTTATATTGTAGTAATATCATAACCCTGGTACTATACAGGGGAGAATCCCTGTGGTGTAGTTGCAATAGTACTAGACTGTGATATTGTAGTAAATGAGTTTGAACTCTAGTTATTCTATTCCACTCAGTTTTAGATTAATACTCTTAGGAAAAGTACTAATCCCCTTTTGTGTGCACATGATTGTTTTGTGCTAAGTTTTTACAGAGCAAGTATAGTCTCAAATGTCGCAGTCCAGCACGTAAAGGACTCCCCCATATTCCCATCATATTTATGGAATTTACTGATGGGGATTTAGTGATAGCAATTCTTCTAAAACCAAGCATTATTCTTCGTACTCGCTCTGACTAAAATAGAGATGCAATCTGAGAAATCCTACCCTTTTCTAGAAACACTAATATTATTAATATTTTTATAAACATTTGTCATGTAAAGACTGACTTTAGCTGCCAGTATATAAATCATTTTCTGTTTTTAGAACTTATACCACAGTTGCAAAAAAGAAATACATAATGAAATGCACTTAAGAAATACATTCTAATTTGCCTTTTATATTCAGCTCACTTAAGTTTAAGGGAGTCCCTGTGGTATAGTGGTTAAAGTGGGGGACTGCGGTATTATAGTAAGTGATTTCAAACACCAGTTGGGCCACTACATTCAGTCTTGGACTAATACCTTTTGGAAAGGTATAAAACCTCTTAACCACCCCCCTACTATGAGTAAGATAGTACCATAACTGTTCTTTGACAAGAATGGCTTCGGCATCATATGTCCCATGAAGGTTGATATGCCAAAGTAACCAAATTGGTTATGTAACCGATAGCAAAACGTCAATTACAAAAACTCTCATTGTTTGATTGAGATGCAGTCAGACATGAAACGAAGGGATTTTTGAAAAGGCCCTATCTGTTACCAGAAGAATGATTATTTTATTTTTGAGGTTAACTGAAACTGTTAACCCCCGTTATATTGGATTGGTTTGGTTTGGTTTTTATGCCATATCAACCATTCCAGGTTATTCAATGCCAAATCCTGTTTACATATAGATATTAAAGATATATGATTTGTAAAGACATTTTGTTGATAACTAAGCTCGCTCTTTTGCACACAGTTAAATTGTTTCGCATATTGCTATGTAACAACCCACATGTAGTACAGATTAAGGAGCCGGCTTGATATGTCCAGACCCAAGTGGGCATTACTGCTGGAGCCGATATGATGTTTAATGACACAAAATCGGCAATGAAGGCAGGACATCACTGAGGAGCTCCTACAAGCACTTGGAATGTATTATTGGACTGTATCACTAACAATTCAATCAAACATCAGTCATTTGTCAATACAGAGTTAAATCTTCAAACAGTTCTATTTCAAACAATTCAATTCAGCATACATTATTTGTTTGTGCACAGTTTATATGTCAAACAATTCTATTTGACCCATAGATAGGAGCTTTCCAGGTGCTACCACTCTGGACCAGAGTGGACCTGGGAGCAATTGCAGTGAAGGGGTACTCCACATTCCCCAAAGCTCCAATATTACTGGAGTCTCACAGTCAGATTGTTTAATATCATATCCAGGGCATTCATTATAGAGGTTGGGGGTTCATACTGCTGTGCAGAGATGCAGTTGGTGTATTCTACAGCCCTAGGTGACTGAGCTCCCATATTGGAGGTATGCTACAATTTATAAAAGAATGAATCTTTCCATGATTGACTGAACAAGAAACCACTTCACATTTTTCTGTTTATGAGACTGGTTCAAAAAGAACTTGTAAAATCAGAAATAAAAATGAATGGGATTTTTTCAAAAGCACGTCTATATTTTTCTTCCTGATAATTGACATCATTATCTCATCTTTTTTCTTTTCTTTCAACATTCTGTAAGATACTCACCATCCAATACCAACTACAACTGAAAATCCCTTACTCTTATTTTTCAGAAATGTTAAAATTATATTCAATTCCCCAATCTCTGACCATTAAGGAAATGAAAAGACAAAGATAAGACTAGCATATTTTTGAAAAGGGCCAGTCAGTTAGTTACTGGAAGAGGGAAAAAATACAAACAAATTTTTGGGGCTAAGTGGAACTGCCTCTCTTCCAAATTGGAGGCAGAGATTATGATTTATAAAAGAGTTCTATGTTAAACAAT
The DNA here is from genome assembly GCA_963585895.1 of Sepioteuthis lessoniana. Classification (NCBI taxonomy): domain Eukaryota; kingdom Metazoa; phylum Mollusca; class Cephalopoda; order Myopsida; family Loliginidae; genus Sepioteuthis; species Sepioteuthis lessoniana. Next base: position 62,687,215 of record OY757936.1, read on the forward strand.
TTAGTTTAGTGTAAATACAGGTTCAAGTCAAAAAACAGTTCTATTTCAAATAATTCAGTTTAGCACAAGCATGCAGTTCAAATGTAAGCATGGTTTAATTGTCAAAAAACATTTTTTTTTTCTCATAAAACGTGTGAAAGCATCTGCAATACCATGTCCTCATCAGCCGCCAACCAGGAGTGATAACACAGTTTTGGTAGTTCAAGGTGATACTGCCACTCCTGGCGCTACTAAGCAGCTTTTGCCACCGGACAGGGTATTAAGAGAATTATATATATATATATATATATATATATATATATATATATATATATACGCCAGATCAATTAAGAGCAGAGACTACATTGGATGTTAATCTTCATTTTTAGTGTGCCGTTTGTGATTTAAAAAACAAAAAAAAAACGAGTTCACTTTCTGCGGTTGATGTTATTACGCGTTTACAGTAACCGTTTCTTATGTAATCACACGGGAAAGGTGGTTCTGCATGTATTTCCTTCATGTTACATGAAGCTGTAATTGTTTACTAAAGATTATTATTACTTACTTGAAACCTTATAACTGTATGCAAACAAATAGCTATTATTGAATAGAAATAATTACTTCGAGCTATATAATTATTAGAATTAGACAGGAATATTTGAAACCACAAAACTATGTGCAAATTACTTGTATTACATTGGGATACTTGACATCTTTTAATTCTGAACAAAAAAAACATCATTATATTAGATATTTAGATTGGGATACTTGACATCTTTTAATTCTGAACAAAAAAACATCATTTAATTGTAAACAAAAAACCTCTCAGGAAACAACTAAAATAACGTAAATATAAATGCACTATGAATACAATTCTATAACCTCTAGGTATAAAATAACCCAAGACAAGTTGACATATCATTAAAATCAATCAATCTTTAACATTCTTTAAGATGCCCACTATACAACATTAGCCACAACTGAAGATTCCATAGTTTTTCTTTTTACTTATGCTTAACTCAAATTCAATTCCCCAACCTTTGACCATTGATTAACTTCCCAACACTTTCAAGCAAAGGTAGACTCATGGTCTTCTGGTTATTCTTTCAGAATTCTATCCATGCACTGAATGAACTGATCTATGGTACCTATTTTTCTTTGATGACTTGGGTCAGTGCCAGATTGGGTGACTTGTTTATTTTGTATAACTGGTTCCTTCTGCCAAATTTTGTCCTTATTATCTTCTATCTTCTGGCTATTGGAGGGAAGAAAAAAAACAAAGAAGCATCAAATTAAAAGATATTTTTCTTGATCTGGCTCATTATGGTATAGAACAAAAGTGTAGGTCAATGTTCCCATCATTTGATTAAAGATTATTAAATTCACAGCTTAATCTTCGGCATCATGTAAATGAAGCTTATTAACAGACAAAAAGTGATCTCTGATTTTAAAACTAGGTTCTTCAATCAGACAGGAAGTATAGATGACAATGACTGTTCAATTGGACAAGTCATATTGGACATATAATCATAAATAATGTTCATTTATCATCATCGATAACAATGATTAACTAAACCAAAGCTTAGTAAATGAACTACACATGTGATTTATTTCTCGTGGTGAAGGCTTGCATAGGGCCAGGCAAACTTTTTGAATGAGCTGATAACAGAAGATGGGTGCACTAATGTGATACAGTCTCTGAAAAACACTCTTTGTTTATTGGTTGGTGGTGTAAGTGCTGTCTAATTAGTTTAACTAATAAGAAGAGAACCTCTTGGGTTTGACTTCAAAGTTTTCCTTCTCCAAGACTAGTTGCCATATCAAGGTTAAAGATCCCAGCCTGCTCTACAATTTACTTATGACAGGAGAGAAAATAATTCAATTCATACCTTTCCTAAAAGTATAAGTACTATGTGAAATACAAACAGCCTCCTTCAGGATTTGCTACATTTCCAACAGTGATAACCATTTGAGTCTTTCCTTTGCCATGGGTAGGGTGTGACACAAATTCAGTTCTTAAGTTAGTCTGAACTCAGACTTACTCTCATTAATTATTAAATATAATTAGGCATAGGACTATGTCATGTGAGTAAAAGTTTGATGATCACTGTCACATCTTGATACAAGATAGCCATCTTTATCTTGAAAATTACAACTCAAACATCCTGATTAATAACAAATTCAACTCGTGAAAAATATACTATATGCCTTAGATGGTAAGTTAGTAAGATACCTGTTGGATTATAGTGACATATGCTTTTAAGGCACTTATATCACTCTCTGGGACTAGATATCTACTGCTCAGTGACAAGCATAGCAAGAAAACCAGTGCTGATGCAGACTGCTGGTTTTATTTCACAGTACCTTCTCTGACTTTTCTCATCAAAGTATACCTTCAAATCACCAGAAGTTTTGATGCTGGAGCTTCCTTCTCTAGTTTTGATTTTGGATTTAACTTCTCCAAGAAGAGCCCCCTTCATTTAGGCTTTGTTGTGATATTTGAGCCTCTTTTTACCCAACCAAAAGTTTAATCTGGTCCTCACTGATATCATAAACAGTTTGTAATATAATGGCTGAGTGATTTCGTTTTATATATCTTGCCTTTGGGTTTAGTTAGGCTGACAACCTTTTGGCTCAGCACATGGGTTAGTTAGGTGCAAACTTGAGTGCCGGTGTTAATGCGTGCATGGGGAGGATGTGTCATTCATAGATGTTAAAATAAACATCCTAGATAGAGGATTTGACCAGGAGAATGTGAATGACGTCATGCACTGGAAGCATGTGCGGAGGATTCTGGGAGATTTGAAAAAGTCAGGAGTTGAGAACTAGGCACTGAACGAGAAGGATCGACTTTCGGGGCTCACAGAGGCCAGACGAATTTGCAGGCTACGGCCGCCGCATGAGATGGGGGTCGGCAGATGGAAAAGCCAGAATAGAAAGAATGTGTATCTCTTTCCTTAAGTCGAAGAACGTTTAAATTCAAAGGTAATAAAAAGTTTCGTACCTGAACTAAGAAGTCATTACGTGTTTTTCGTGTTTCGGGATTCCTATGTTCTATGTATATATGTTATGAACATTCTATGTACGTTTCCCATATACGCATCATGGGTATGGTACAAGTTTACTTCATGGCATCATCTTGACACCAGTTCTGATTTTAAGAGTAATTTTTTTCTTTTTTATTAATTTTATTTAACAACGAGTGTTGACGAATGAAGGATATTCAGCTCAAAATCATCTGTGTGCCCCTTGCACAATTTCAATGTCTGTAACACAAGTAATCAAATGTGCCAGTTACTATTCAGAGAGATATCTATCAATTAGAAATTTATCTTTCATTTGTTGATTTGAGGCTCTTGTTTTTCTTCCGGTCATGTAATTATATGTGATTAAATGGCTTTGTGTGTCTTTAAAGAGACATTTTTTTGCCTTGAACATATATTGAGAATCAAATAACTGTCTCTTTTAGGGCATCACAGGACAGTTACAGAAAAGCATTCTCACTCTCCTTTACCTCTGTTCTTAGAACAGTAGGAACACTGTCACCTGCCTTACCATTGAACAACAAAGCCAATATTGGTATAACCATTTTTGTTAGTATCATAATAATACTAATAAATTATGGTTATTTCTACCTTTGTGGGCCTATCGCTTTTATGTATACAACAAGTTGATCCTAATATGTGGAGATGCAGTGAGCTAATCTGATTTTAAAAGTGATTCAAACAGCATAATCTTTCTATTTTTGACAATGATTCTGTATTGAAATTTAAAAGGAATTGTATTTTCTATTGACCAGTGATTATTTCCACAGCTTTTTTCTTGAACAATCATTTTATTTTTCAAGAAGCTCTTTTATTTTTTGCACTTTCATAAGAATGACTTTTTCATCAAATATTTCTGATGCATGATTCAGTTGTTGCATTATACATGTTTTATTGAAACACCCCCCCACCCAAAAAAACCAGAACAAACGTTGACCTTTCAGAGGCTTGCTTTCACTGAAGACACCTTGAGATATTAGTGAAGGAAGAAGATTTTGGCTTTAAAAAACTTCAAGTACAGTTTACAATAAAGAGAATATAATAATGCTGAAATAATGCATGTATCATTACTTCCCCATTATTAATATTATCATTAGATATATGAGGGTGTATCAAAAGTATTTTCACTTTTTCTTTACAGACCTCCATTAAAAAGCTTCTTTCAAGAATACATCTGAAGTCTATGACTCCACTATTAATACCATTATTATAAATATCTGGGTGTATCAAAAGTATTTTTAATAGTGTTGTATTTTGGCCCGGCCAAAAATGCCATTCCAAGGTGATGCACTGGAAGGAGGTGACACATTCTAATGGCAGTTACGAGAGGAAATCGCGTTGGCGGAAATTGGCTGATGAAATGGGACGAGCTAAAAAATTCCCATGGTACACTCATAGACTGATGCACCGGAAGAGAGTGACCTGTGAACTGTATGACAGTTATTTCCGCTTGATGACGATTAAACATTCGATTTCAAAGATCAAGTGGGCTTCGAACGATTATATAACTCAGTTGAGTTCGACGAGCCAGTAGAGTTGGAGACAGTTATAGACGAGATGTGGTAAGGAAAGCCACACCCGGCCGAAGGGGCCCTCGAGAAGCCCTAATGAGTTGGGGTCCAGAGAAGATGCTGATAAGATACAATAAAGAAAGCCAGCACCCAGCAGAGTAGACCTCCGGTTGAACATCAAGAGAATGAGAAAGACACAACGCTGACGGCCATAAGTTTGGGGTCAAAATATTTCAGTTATGTTTGGTCTCCAGCTCCCTCTCACAGTAAAACCCCACACAACCTTTTCGAAACCTTGCAATAAAGTGAGAGGTAAATATTGTTAAAGAAGTCTTCCTGCGTCTTTGTCATTGCGTGCGTCTGTTATTCATTGTGTCATTATGATGCTGCATGAACATGTAGATGACAATATAACAATAGACCATTACCCCAAAGCTTATTTCCTGGACCCAATTGAAAATTATGACTCCACTATATTTTATATATTATTATTATTAGTTATATATATAAGGGTGTATAAACAGATCTTTCTGACTCATGGATTTGGTTTGGTTTGGGTTTATGGTATATCAACTATGTAGAAGTCACTACTCTAACGTGCAGAATAAACAACAAGAACAACACTTACTGGTTCAACAGCCCCAGATGGCAGACAAGAAATATAATGGGTGGTAACCCAATACCAAGCTCGTAACATCTTAAGCATGCCGGTGTATACACATACTAATATACCCATTCACTGGATGAGCAACCAATCACTGTCCAGAGAATGGGCTTAGCCACTTGAGAGCAATGGAATGCCCCAATGTCCATATAATCCCGCCTCAAGTCATAGTATTGCTTCTTATGAAAGTTTGTATTTACTCAAAGCTAACGAGCATGTTGCAGGTTATTTAATGCCAAATCCTATTTATATATATATCAAATATAATTTGTAAACAAATTTTGTCGATAACATTTTTAAATGAACCTCAGCTCATTTTTTTTGCACACAGTCTGATGGTTTCAAGTATTTCTATCTAACACAAATAATTCTATTTACTATTAATCATTTGTTTGCACACAGTTTAATGTTTTAATTGTTGCTTTTTAACACTAATAATTCTATCCAACATTAATCATTAGTTCTCCAACAGTGAAGTGGTTACAAGTATTTTTATCAAAGACTAATTCTATTCAACACAATTCATTGACTTCCAGACAGGCAAATGGTTCCAAGCATTGCTATGTAATACCAATTATTCAATGTAGGCACACAGTTAAAGAGTTTCAAGTATTGCTAATCAATGTAAATAATTTGCTTGCACACAGTTTAAATGTCAAACAGTTCTATTTGACCCATAGATAGGACCCTATCAGGTTCTACTAGTCCAGAGTCAGAGTGGACCTGGGAGCAATGGCAATGAAGGGGTACTCCACATTCCCCAAAGTTCCAGAGCTGGAGTCTCACCATCAGATTGTTTTGTGTCTTATCTAGGACACTCATTGGGTGGGGAGTATTACCCCTCTGCAGAGATGCAGTCAATTTATTTTACAGTCCAAGCCAACTGGGCTTTTAATCCCTGGATTAGACCCAAACAAGTATGAGTACTCTGGGTTAGAGTGAACCTGCGGATAATGATAATAAAGGAGGTACTCCACACTCCCCAGATCTCCAGAACTGGAGCCTCAGCATCAGATACAGTTGAGTGTCATACCCAAGACACTTTATTTCTTTTGCTGAGGGAAGCCTTATGCCTCTGCAGTAGATACTGTTAGTGTCATCCAAGCCCCATTGACTGTGTGGAAAAGCTATCTTAGTTCACAATGAAAGTTTTATTTTCCACCATTGAAAACTAATTCATTACTGATTTGTTAAGATTTTCATTTCTTTATATATAAGTATCCTTATTTATGTGATGTACCTTTTGTTGCATTGTTCTGGATTTATCAATTATGAAAAAAACTATTGATGCTAACAAAAATGAGTTAGGATCAAGGTTTATGTCATTAATTTATATTCAATTACGGAGAGAATAAAAATGTGTGCTGATATTTGTTATTTGATTGACAAAATAATTTAGTCAAGGTTCCTTAGAAGAAAGGTTAAATTAGGTTATTTGGTTTAATGGCATATCAATCCTTGTAGGTTATTTAATGCCAAATCCTATATATATATATATATATATATATGACTTGTTTGTAGGTAATATTTTAAATAAGCCAGAGCTCATTTATTTGCAAGGTATGAACACCCTTATCCTCCCAGCAATGGGTTAAATAGTACCACTACTGTTCTTCTTGGAGAATGGCTTTGGCATTAAATAACCTAAAAAGAGTTGATATGCCATTAAACAAAGAATTATTTGTTTGCACCCCATTAAATGGTATCAAGAAGTGCTATCAAACATATAGTTTTATTTATGCACAGTTGAATGGTTAAACAGTTCCATTTGCCCCGTAGAGGGAACCCTAACAGGTACTACCCTCTAGGTCAGAATGGGCCTGGTCATGAAGGGGTATTCTACATCTTTTGAAGGACTGGAGCCTCATCATCAGATATATCCCAAAGCAAATAATCCTGTCAAGTAGTTTTGATAAAAGGTATCATTTATCAGGCTTCAATTAAAAAAGATGAAGCATTAGTCTTTTTACTCATAAATTCTTCAATTTGTAAGTAGTCTCTATGATGTTTTGGCTTTCCAATCCTTTTTTAAGTCTCACTGAATGTATATGTACAGTTCCTTTTTCATTTTAAGAATATTTTGTTTGATACTCACTTAAAAAATTGGTAAAAGAAATTTCAAAAGACCAAATTTCTTCTACAAACTGTTCCTCTACAAGAAATACTTCAACAAAATCTGATCCTTTCCATAAAGTGTTCCCCCACAAAAAATCCTTTTTACAACAGGACGATTCTCTACAAACGAACTTTCAGCAAAATCAGATTCTTTCTACAAACCGTTTCCCTACGAATGAATTTTAACATAAATGATCTTTCTGTTTACCCCCTTTTTTAAAACTTGATTTGGCATTAAATGACTAGGGAGTTTGATATGCTGTGAAACAAAAACAAACCAAACCAAACTAAATTGGTTATATAACTACAAGGTCTTTTTGAACTTTGGAATAGAGCAATCATCAAATACCAGTTGAGCCAGAGCTGAACACTTTTTTTTGCCATAACACTACTACCTCTTATAAAATTAATTCAGATTTCTTGCTTTAAGTTCTATGAAGATGAAGCCCATACAAATTTGAGAGGTGTAAGATAAATCTAAAATCTGGGTTAAGCTTAGACCTTTTTGAACGACTCTTGTACATTGAACAAAAAGAGAAAAGGTGAAAATATTAATTCACAAATAACAGTACTCAAAATGAAAATTCTGACTCCTACATGCATCCGTACTTGATCTGTGTTTGCATGAAAGCCGATTTTGTGGAACTTAGATTAGTCCCTTCTCTTTGAACTCTGCTTGCATTTTGTCTTTTTATTCCCTTCCATATCTCAGGAAGACTTTGATTTTGAGGTAAGAGATGAAGAATTTCTTTTTGCCTTAAATTTTTTTTTTTTAAATGTCTGCATAGATTCAGGATTTTAAAGAAATTTCTTCCTTTTTAATTCAACTTTCATATTCCATTGTTAAACTTACACCTAAGTTATATCCATAAAAAAGTTGTCTTCCTTGATAAAGAAGCAATTCATTTTTATTTCCTAACCAGATATCTTTCCAAATTTTGAACAATTTCATCTCAGGGAAAAAAAAGAAAAAAAATTTGTTAATTTCCACTTTTAAATAATTTTCTAATCTATAAAACTGTTAATAATATAATGGCTCACATTATGTTGTCAGAATGTGAAATTTAACTGTTGGACATTTTGTTCTGTGGAAAAAAAAATTGCATATTACACAATGTTTAAATCCATATTAGCATATGTTCTCTCAATTTTGCAAACTATCCACAATTATCCATTGGATCCACTAAAACATAATGGCTGAATCACTTTCAACATTTGCCTACTTACCAGTCTTTTAGGATTAGAATAGGATTTGTTTTATTTAATCTTTAGGAAAAATGGTGTAAAATTTTCACAGACATGCCTTGTTTCTAAACATTCCAATTTCAAGGCAGTGACTCCCTATTCCAATATCTAGAGTTGTTGGTCACTCTGACACTTTTTCAGTGAACTGAGCAATGTTGCCTCTAACCATATGTACACTTATGGCAATTTGCCTACTCACTGGCTTTTCAGGAGTAAAAAAGAATGATGAAGTGGGATGGGTTCTCTCAGGTTATTCCTCCTGTCCAAGACACATGATATAAGTAACCAGGTTACAGGACCAGTGAATAACCTTGTAAAAAAAAACAAAAAAACAACAAAATAAAAATATAGAGGAAAAGATTTTTCTTGATTTGGCCAAAATTTATTAGCAGAAGTCTTAGAGGTGTAATGGTTAACATGCTGAACTGCAATATTGTAGTAAGGGAGTTCAAACTCAAGTTGCCCTATCACATTCCCTTTTAGGACTAAGGCCTTTGAGAAAAGTATGAAGCCACTTATACCCCACCACCACCAGCTATTGATTGAATACTATCACTGGTTGGTTGGTTGATTGGTTGGGTTTTATGGCATAACAACCTTTGTAGATTATTTAACGCCAAATCCATTTTTATGAAAATAGTTCAATTCCAAACAATTCAGTTTAGCATAAGTACACAGTTTAAATGTAAGTACAGTTCAATTGTGAAAAACATTTCTATTTCAAGATATTCAGTTTAGTCAAGCGGTCCTAATTCAGCTAATTCACTTTAGTATAAGTACAAATTTTCTTTACACACAGTAAAATGTCAAAACAGTTCTATATTAAACAATTCGGTTTAGTGTAAGTACAGTTTCAATGTCGAAAAACAGTTCCACATCAAATAATTCAGTTTAGCATAAGCACACAGTTTAAATGTAAGTACGGTTTAATTGTCAAAAACATTTCTATTTCAAGCTATTCAATTTAATCAAACAATTCAGTTTAGCATAAGTATGCCATTAGTTCTATCTAACTCATAGATAGGGCCCTATCAGGTGCTACCATGCTAGGCCAGAGTGGACCTGGGAGCAATGGCAATGAAAGGGTGCTCTGTATTTCCCAAAGCCCCAGCATCACTGGAACCTCACCATCAGATAGTTTAGTGTCATATCCAGGACAATCATTGTGGGGGGGGTCTTACTCCTCTGCAGAGGTGCAGTCAGTGTATTGTAATCCAGCCGACAGGGCAAACTATCACTGATATTCTTCTACAAGGACAGCTTTGGCATTAAACAACCCATGAAGATTGTTATGCCATTAAACAAAGAATCCAAACCAAAATTTTTTAAATTTAAAAAATTTTCCCATCAAAACACCAGGTCTGTAAACCCTCATCATAGTGATTCAAAAAAGGTTTTTGTTAAATTATCAACAACATTTGAAGACGTTTTCATTTAGATCCACTAAAGAAATAATATCAGCAGATAGGCTGGCAGATGTTTATCCAGTTATCTGTGACTTTCAGAGTCGTCATGGCTACGGATTGACAGTAGGAAATAGCACCCAGGAAAACACTCACTACTTGTATCTCTGGATCAGAACCTTGTTACTGCTAATAACACATATTCAATAATTTCAGATTAGTACAGAATTATGTCAGACTTGTCTATCTGAAGATGCATAGATCTCAGAGTTTCACTAATTAAGGGTTAATTACCTAATTATGTAATTTTTTTTCTGTTTACCTAATTTAATTTAGTTAATTTAGTTAAAACATACTAATTCTCACTCAAATTTTTAAAAGATTTACTTACCCAATGTTATATACATATATATCGATTCATGCAGACGCAATGATAAAGACGCATGCAGGAAGACTTCTTTACAAATATATATACCTCTCACTTTATTTGTAAGGGTTTGAAAAGGTTGTGTGGGGTTTTACTGTGAGAGGGAGCTGGAGACCGAACAGAGACTGTAATATTTTGACCCCATTGTTATGACCGTCAACATTGTGTCTTTCTTGTTCTCCTGATACTGGGGTCCACTCTGCTGGGTGCTGGCTTTCTTTTCTGCATCTTATCAGCATCTTCTCTGGACCCCAACTCATCAGGGCCCCAAGCCCCTTCGGCCTGGTGTGGCTTTACCTATCACATCTCGTCTATCTCCAACTGTCTGCAACTCAACTGCAACTGCCACTCGACTCCTGTCTTGACTGTGTTATATAATAATTCAACGCCCACACGATTGCCCACTCGATCTTTGAAATCGAATGTTTAATTGTCATCAAGCAGAAATAACTGTCATGCAGTTCACAGGTCACTCTCTTCCAGTGTATCAGTCTATGAATGTACCATGGGAATTTTTTTGCTTGTCCCATTTCATCAGCCAATTTCCACCCACACGATTTCCTCTCATAACTGCCATTGGAATGTGTCACTTCCTTCTGGTGCATCACCTTGAATGGCATTCTGGGCCGGGTCGAAGGTCAAAATATTACACCCAACATGTTTATTATTATAGAAATAAAACATTGTGCATGTTACCAGTACTAATATGCTTCTTTTCTAGATAAAGTCTGATGTCATAAACTCTTTCAGAATTATTTGAAGGATTAAGGGCTTTATATTTACAGGTGATATCACAAAACTATAGCTGGAGTCTTACAAAATTTTAACCTGAAATATTATTTTCAAACAATCACTGTTTATTTAATTCGTGATATCAAAGTTAGGAATTTTTCAATACCAAGCATGTCCAAAAAGTAAGGTACAAACATTTACTAGCCCAGTATATATATGTTTGTTTGGGTTTTATGACATATCAACCTTTGTAGGTTATTTAATGCCAAATCTATTTTTATACATATAAACAGTTCTGTTTGAAACAATTCAGTTTAACATAAGTATGTAGTTTGTTTATATGTTTGTTTGGGTTCATGGCATATCAACCTTTGTTGGTTATTTAATGCCAAATCTATTTTTATACAAATAAATTTCAAACACATCAGTTTAGCGTAAATATAGTTTGTCAAAAACGTTTCTATTTCAAGCTATTTGGTTAAGCAAAAAGTGCCATTTCAAACAATTCAGTTTAGCATAAGTACGTAGCTTGAATGTCAAGCAATTCTGTTTCACATAAGCATACAGTTTAGTTCTATTTGACCCATAGATAGGACCCTATCAGATGCTATCACTCTGGGCCAGAGTGGACCTGGAAGCAATGGTAATGAAGGGGTACTCTGCATTTACCAAAGCTCCAGCATTACTGGAGCCTCCCCATCAGATTGTTTAGAGTCATATCTAGATAATTCATAGATGGTGGGGGGTTTACCCCTCTGCAGAGATGCAGTCAGTGTATTTTACCATCTCAGCTGACTGGGCAATACACAGAGTTAAATGTAAAAACAGTTTTATTTCAGATGATTCAGTTTAGCATAAGTAAGCAGTTTAAACGGCAAAACAGTTCAATTTTAAACAATTCAGTTTGGCATAAATATGCAGTTTAAATGCAAAAACAGTCTCCAACACAGTTTAGTTCTATTGTACAGCTGGTTTGAATTCAGTATTTTTTTCTTCTAGACGGGTTGCCTTACCAAGGCTAATGGAATCTAGTCAGCTCTACTATTTACTCATAGTTATGTGTATGTATTTATGGAAATTAATGTAAAATAAGAATTGGTTGTCAACCTATCTAGGGTTATTTTATGCTTAGAGGTTAGGGAATAGTGCTCATTGTACATTGATACTTACATTTTTCCTGTAGTTGTTTCACAAGAGGGTTTTTTTTGCACACAGTCCAATTAAATATGAATGATTTTAAAAGAGATCTATTTGACAGATGGCTTAGAAACTAACAGGTACAACCACTCTGGGTCAGAGTTGATTTGGGTGTAATGATGAGAAGAGATACTCCTCACTTCCCTGATCTCCAGAACAAGAGATAGTTGAAATTCCTCATCTTCAATACAATGTATTGCACCTCATCTCTCATCACCTTTTGACTGGCAATTTGCATACCTTGCCAGTACAAGCTACATGGCAAAACTACCAATGCTCTGCAGGCAGAAATCCTGGCCAAAGCAAGGTTGCTGAAGACCCTGGAGCAGAATATAAGCCATGCCAAAGCATTTGAAATGGCCACGCGAGATCAAGACAAAATATCCGGTGCCTCAGATATAACAGGGCTTCAGATGTCAGCATATTACCAACAAAGGCCAACCCAAAATGTAGCCCAATCAACCGAGAACCACAAACACAAAAGGACCATGACAAGAATGAAACCCCACCAGAATGTATGTAGAGGTTGTGGTAGCTACCAGTATGGTGGAGCTGAATCAGGTGACAAGTCACAGATGTCCCCTGCATGGGGTCAGACATGCAAAGTGTGTGGCAAGCAAAACCACTTTGAGAGGGTCTGCCAGTCAAAAGGTGACGAGAGACGAGGTGCAATATGTTGTATTGAAGATGAGGAAGCTACCATGGATGCACTCATAGCACACGTGGTATTCGACCCAGTAACAGACACTACAAGCAGGACAATAACAATGGCTGCGAAGAAGTAGAGGAGACATTGATCCTATTCTCCCCATACCCAGATCCAAGACAGGCCAGAGACATCCTCACCACTCACTACACCAGGTTCGAAATTTACCCAGATAGTGATGCAACCATATGCCTTGATGGATTGACACACTTGCGGCACATGGGACTCTCAGAAAGAAACTTGGTCCCCTCTTGAAAAAACTGCAAATTCAAGTCTGCACTAACACCTGCACCTGCACCAATAACTTCTATGATTAATGCTCCACTTTTAAATTCTGATCCCCTAACACCTTCTGGCAGCAACACATGTAATGACACATGTACAGCAACTGAATTCCCCAAACAAACCACACAATACATCACTATGCTCTCGGTCTAAAATTCCAGGAGCTCTATTTAGGCTACTACCACATAACAGGCCAGGCCTCAAATAAAAGCACAGCTCTTGTATAGCCAGGCCTATATGTGGTGTGGAGGGGAGATGTAGAAGTCACAGCTCTAACAAACAACAATAATAACAACACTTACTGGCTCGGCAGTCCCAGTCTAGTGTCCAGCTGACAGACGAAAAATCAGACAGGCCGTAACTCAATATGGACTTGTGACCACACTGAACAGACCAGTAGATATTTATGCTGATATAGCCACTTCTGGGCTAATGGCCAATTGCTACTCAGGGAATGGACTCAACCACATGTGCATGATGGAATGCCCTGGTGGCCATAAGACCTTTCCCTTCTTTAGAGTTCTGGAAGTTCACTTCTGTGTGTAACACAACTGGGTGCTGACTCATTGTCTATACGATAGAACTTCGACAGGAGTAATGATGAGAAGAGATATTCTTTACTTCCCAGATCTCCAGAACAAGAGCCTCACCATCATATGCTGCTTAGAGTCATGCCAAGGACACTTCATTTTGAGGGATTTCTACTCATCAACAGAAAAGACAATCAGCAAAATTCTAAGTCCTACCACTAGAGCAGAATAGGACTTGGGTCATAAAATAATAGCTTAACCATAATCAATGTTTTTTTTTTCTGAATGCTTGAAATAATTGAGTATTCTTTATTTTAACCTTCCAATTAGTTCTAAAAAAAATTGAAAAAGAAAAGCAAATGTTCCCAACTCTTAAAAAATTAAGTTTATGCAGTCTTGCAAATAAAACTATTTGTATTAGAAAGCATTACTTGAAACAATTGAAAACAATGCAAATAAAACTACTAATGTTAGATTTCAATACTTGAAAAGATTTAACTGAGTGCAAATAAAATAACTTCTGTTAGTAATACTTGAAAGCATTTTAAAGTATGCAAATAAAACTATTAGTGCTAGATAGCAATATTTGAAACCATTTAACAGTGTGCAAATAAATCAATTTGTCTTACATAGCAATACTTGAAACCATTTAACTGTGTGCAAATAAATCAATTTGTCTTACATAGCAATATTTGAAACCATTTAACAGTGCGCAAATAAATCAATTTGTGTTACATAGCAATATTTGAAACCATTTAACAGTGTGCAAATAAATCAATTTGTCTTACATAGCAATACTTGAAACCATTTAACTGTGTGCAAATAAATCAATTTGTATTACATAACAATACTTGAAACCATTTAACTGTGTGCAAATAAATCAATTTGTATTTCATAGCCATACTTGAAACCATTTAACTATGCAAACCAATGAATCCTGGTTCAGGTAAAAATTGTAACCTACTAACTATTCATTTCCAAATCAAATGTTTTGATATTTATGTCGAAACTGGATTAGGCATTAAATAAACAGTAAGGGTAGTGGTACTATTTGGGAGGATAAGGAGGTGTATACCGTTCCCAAGGGTATTAGTCCAAAAGTGAACATAATAGCAGACTGGAGTTTGAACTCGCACACTACAATTCTGCAGTCCAGCACTCTAACCATTACACGATGGGTACACCCCTCTTATTAAATTGAATTATTAGTATTAGATAGAATCTGAAACCATTTAACTGTGTGCAAGCAAATGAGCAATGGTTCTTTTATAAAATTGTTACTTACAAACTATTTACAAAAAAATCATATGTATAAATGGGATTTGGCATTAAATAACCACCAAGGGTTGATATGCCATTTAACCAAATACCCTAACCAATGCAGACTTTAAAAAGTTAATGTATATTTTGAATATTCATAAAGTAAATCCTAGTGATCACAGCAAGTAAAGTGGCTTTTGTCTTCAGAGTCGTGCATCATGGATACTGATAGGTGGGAAAATATTTCGATAGAAAAATCCTGATATCATTGGCTTTAAAACTAAAACATGTACCCAAAAAAAGAGAGGTATCATTTAAAAAAAGGAAAAGAAAAGAAAAATCTGTCATCTCACAGGAGGTTCCAATTTCTCCAGTTTTTCTTTCATAATTCGACAGATATATATTCTTTAGTCTGCTGACTGTCAAGGAATCAGTCGTATCGAGAGGACTTTGCATTTGGCTTCTGAGCTAATAAGATGCTTGTCCAATATTCTAGTGTCAGTGTTTTTACGAAATCTCTCCAAACAGAGATGCCTGGCTCAGACAGTCGGTGGCCTTTACTAAAATCTTCTTTTCTTTTGCTTGAAGGAAGAAAATTGTTGTCATTTGTTAGCTGGAAAGTTTATATCAGCATTTTTTCCTGCTCTTTAAAGAAACAGACGACTTGCAAAATGATTATCCAAGGTTTCAATAGCAAACTCTAAAACATTTATATATATATATATATATATATATATATATATATGCACACACAGAGCTACAAACTGAGGAAAGATAAAAACACACACATTCACACACACTCAAACACATGTATATATATAGAGAGAGAGAGAGAAAGAGAGAGAAGTGTATATATATATATATATATATATAGAAAGAGAGAGAGCTGTATACACACACACACACATATATATATATATATATAGACAGAGAGAGAGAGAGAACTGTACACGTAACAGTGGGATATATATATATATATATATATATATAGTGAAAGAGAAAGAAGTATATATACATATGTATATAGTGAAAAAAAAGAGAAACACAAAGTAATAGAATATGAGACTGACACACACACGCATATATATATATATATATATATATATATATATATATGTGTGTGTGTGTGTGTGTGTGTGTGTGTGTATGACTTTGCATATATAGAATAAGTACGTGTATGCCTAATATTCTATTGATTTATACTTGTATGTGTTATTAATGTACGGGAGAGAAACACATACATACATACATACATAATATATTTGACATACACACACATTACATATATACAAAGTCTTAAAAGATGTACATGCACACATGTGTATATATATATATATATATATATATACAGAGAGAGAGAAAGAGATAGATACATGTATATACACACACCCTCATTAGGTGTGATAAAAAGTCTTCAAACAGAAACTTTAGATTTTTTCATTTTAGAATTTAAATAAATATCTGTTGACAGCTGTATGTTTTCAGGATAGATCTCATTCGTATGTATATATATATATATTATGAACAAAACTTTGCTTTACCTTTGGGTTCACCTCTTAGTCTTGCATGTCTATTTCTTGAATTTGGTCCCTTTAAATTTATACCATGCAAAGATTCTAGTTATTTTCATTATGTAGAAGACATTATTTATCCCCAAAATAATGTTGTTTGGGTTTTATGGCATATCAACCTTTGTAGGTTATTTAACATCAAATCCATTTTTATACAAATAATCAGTTCTATTTCAATTAATTCAGTTTAGCATGTGTACTCAGTTTAATTGTCAAAAACATTTCTATTTTAAGCTATGCAGTTTAGTTAAACAGTTCTAATTCAAACAATTCAGTTTAGTATAAGTATGGATTTTGTTTACACACAGTTAAATGTCAAAACAGCTCTATATTAAACAATTCAATTTAGCATAAGTACAGTTTCAATGTCAAAAACTGTTCCATTTCAAACAATTCAGTTTAAATGTAAGTATACAGTTTAATTGTCAAAAAAATTTCTATTTCAAGCTATTTAGTTTAGTCAAACTATTCTAAGTAAAACAATTCAGTTTAACATAAGTAGACAATTCAGTTCTATTTAACCCATAAATAGGGCTATGAGGTGTTACCATTCCGGGCCAGAGTGGACCTGGGAGTGATGGCAATGAAGGGATACTCTGAATTCCCGAGAACCTCAGCATCAGATTCTTTAGTGTCCTATCCAGAACATTCATTGAGCGGGGGAGGTCTTACCCCTCTGCAGAAGTGCAGTCAGTGTATTCTACAGCCCCGCCAGCTGACTGGGCAACCCAAAAACGATGACAAAAAATTAAATAAAACTGAACTTACAATTGATCTTACAAACTAGAAACTAACAACACCTTTTCTTTTTTAGATATATCACTAATAAATAATAAATCATCATTATCAAGTCATTCTGACTGCATGGATTTCCCTGACTTTCCTTCTCCATCTATCCCTATCATTCATCACTCCCAGCAGGTCTTCCAAGCTACATCCTGTGTCAACACAGAGCTGATGAAGATAACTTATTTACTCATAAATAATGACAACAAATTAGAATTTAACGTTTATTAAAATGTACTAATAAAAATGATCATACCTATTTTTATTTACATCATAATACCAAAATAAAAAAGTGGAATCATCATAATTTTTTATCTTAGAGTTCTAAGGATTTGCACCTCCAAATTTTTAAATGGAAAATTTGACAATACAGAAAATTTCTATATGCAAATTCAGTATCCTAAATTTTTTATATAATGTGCAAAAATAAAAGCTTTCAGAATTTACAGATGTAAAAGTTTTCCGAAATTTCTTATAGGTTTTCTAATAATCTATTCTTCAGGTATATTATTTCATCTAATATCACAGAAAAACTTAAAAACATTAAAATCAAAACAGTTACAAACAATTAAGGATATAACCAATGATAAAACAAACAGTAACCATGTCAAAACAGATGTGGGCATTTACACAATCCAGGACTTAGAATGCAAGAGAAAATTTGAGGTGCATACGATAAGTTTTCAAACTTTTTTCGTATGGGCACTTTTATTGATAGTACACACATGAAACTCTAGTCCTCTTTGAAGTAAACTCCTCTGGCTACAATACACCTGTTTTACTATTCCAACAACTTCTGTAAGGCCCCATGGAAATCCTCTTGTCTGAGCATGTCAATGACCTTCAGCATAGCCTCTTTCATCTCCTCAATTGTCTCATAATGACCGCCTCTTAGGGAGCTTAAGGGATTAACCAAAAGTCACAGGGAGCAAGGTCTGGACTATAGGAAGGCTGAAGAACTGTCTTGATGCCCATCTTGGTCAAATATTCTGTGACAAGGATGGAGTTGTGGACTGGTGCATTGTCCTGGTGGAAATGCCTCTGGCCCGATTTGAAGAGTGCTGGCCTCTTTTAACGGAATCTCTCCCTGAACTCCCTTAAAAACTCAACATAGTAACCCTAACCCTAACCCTTTGGCTAATCAAGTCTGGTGTATTGACTTCCTTACTCCTCTCACACCTCTCATTATCCCTCACAGACTCCCTGCCTTCCTTGAATCTCTTATGCCACTCAAAAACTCATGCTCGATTCATGAAGATGATCAAAAAGCAGTCTGAAGCATTCTATACATTTCTGTGGCATTTTTTCAAACTTTAAAACAGAATTTTATTGCATATCATTCTTCTAAAGTGTCCTCACATCCAGATTGCATTTTTGAAATTCACCAGCTGTGCCAATCAGGCTTTAGTAGGGTGTATTCCAATTGCAGTTGAAGCTGAAATCATAAAAATTGGTCAGTCATCTCATAAGATGTATAGCAATAACATACTAAATTTTCAAGAGTCTAGGACAATTTTAAATGCCCGTACGAAAAAAGTCTGGAAACTTATCGTATGCCCCTCATATGTTGGCGAAACTTTAAGATCGATCAAAAAATGAATTTATGAACACAAGTTGATTATGAAAATTGGTCATGAAAAAATGCCTCAGCAAAAGATTATTTAGAAACTAATCATAATTTTGACTTTAAAGATTCCAAAATGTTTATTGATATACATAATAAAGAAGGTAGAAAGATGGAATCTAACATTATTTTTAATTATAATTAAACAAAGGCCTGGTTTTGACAACATCTATTTCTATTTAGAATAATTCTAAGTCACTTTTTTTTTTTTGATAATTCTTCTTGCTGCTGAGAGACTAAATGAAGAGTTCTCCCTTGTCACCGTGCTTGAGAAATCCTCCCACATCAAGAGTCCTTTTTGGTCAAATGACAAGGTGAACTGGGGAATCTGCTACTTTCATGAACAGGACTTCAGAAGCAATAGACATAATCATTTCGCTCAGCAGCAGCATGCTCATGGGGCATCTCTCTGTTATCTTCTAGACCTGAGAAGAGTAAGTGATTTCCCCCTTTTGTTGTGTGAACTTGTATTCATGTTCCTTGAACACATCGTGACTTTTTTATAGCTTGGGACAGGAACTCAGTTCCCTCCTTGTTGGTTGTTTTATTAAATGTTATATATTATTAATTGACTTTTCTGTACTTTTTCCTACTAAATATTCTGTGTTAGGTTACTCTCTTTTGGATAACCTAATGAATTATAAGAAACGGGGTATTATCTATGAGTCAACATCTCATTAAATCTTATGTAGTCATAATTCTTCCTCAGTTTAGTGTAGCAAAAATTTAAATAATTTCTTATCACATTTCAAAAACTTCTTAAAATCTATAACAAATAGGTTACCCTTTTAAATGCTTATTGAATCTTATAGATTAGTTATTGAATGCAAAGACTTTTTCCTCACTTTTTCATTTTAAGACGGAATATAATTCAAAAGATACAACAATACATATCAACGTTGTCCTGATGATGCTTTAATATAAAAACCGAAATGTTTAACATTGGAAAATTATTCTGCTAATAATTATGAGTAAAATCATCCACTGAATACCTTGTCTTTTCATATATATATATATATGTGTGTGTGTGTGTGTGTAAGTTGCCACACAAACAATTATGAAACTTAAACCAGAAAGAGCTTGCTCAAACAAAAAATGATCTAAGAAGCAATTAGCCATGAAACTCAATGAACCAGTTGTAATAGAAAATCTACCAAAACATAAAAAAACTGATCAGAACTTGAGAAAGAGTCATAAAGTAAGTAAACAAATTTTATTTTTCCCACACCCCATTTTCATGGCTATTGCTAACACATTTGAAAAAAGAATAATCTGCTTCCACCAAATGTTGTATTTGTTTTGGATCTGTTAGCTTCTAAGGTGGGTTAGAGTGAGCAATCAACACTCAACAGATGTGGTAGATTCATCATAAATATTCATTCCATTTAATAATATCATCAAGAAACATAATGGGAAACTAATGTTTATGTACCTTGTTAATAAATATCTATCTGGCCCTGGAGCTTGCTCTGAAGGTACCCGGCCTTGGATGGGCTGCCTAGAATATTTGTAGGGTGGAGTATCAATGACAAGCATAGATTAACATTGCCCTAGACCTTCGGGTCTAGTGAATCTATGACCATCAAGGTCACCTGGTCACCTGCTATACATCTTATGAGATGACTGACCAATTTTTATGATGTCAGCTTCAAATGAACAGCTACAGCAGCAATTGGAATATGTCCTCGTAAAGCTTGATTGTCACAGCTGGTGAATTTCAAAAATGCAATCTGACACTTTAGAAGAACGATATGCAATAAAATTCTGTTTTAAACTTGGAAAAAAATGCCACAGAAACGTATGGAATGCTTCAGACTGCTTTTCGACCATCTTGCATGAATCGAGCATCAGTTTTTGAGTGGCATAAGAGATTCAAGGAAGGCAGGGAGACTGTGAGAGATGATGAGAGATGTGGGAGGAGTAAGGAAGTCAATACATCTGAGTTGATTGGCCAAAGGGTTATGGTTACTATGTTGAGGTTTTAAGGGAGTTCAGGAAGAGATTCCTTGGGAAGAGGCCAGCACTCTTCAAATCGGGTCAGTGGCATTTCCAGCAGGACAATGCACCAGTCCACAACTCCATCCTTGTCACAGACTATTTGAGCAAGATGAGCATCAAGACAGTTCATCAGCCTCCTTTTGCTTATTCCAGAAGTTGTTGGAATGGTACAACAGGTGCATTGCAGCCTGAGATTACTTCAAAGGGGACTAGAGTTTCATGTGTGTACTATCAATAAAAGTGCCCATACAAAAAAAGTCTGGAAACTTATCGTTTGCACCTCATATCATCTTGTGTTCATTTTGTGATGAGAGGTTGTATGTTTAATATTTAAAGAGTCTTATTTATACTAATTTTCTGGACTTATTGTTAATGAAAATAGATATTTTTACCATTCATAATATATCTTACATAAAATCCCCATAGCATAGTTGCTAACTTGGTAAACTGTAACATCAGAGTAAGTGAGTTCAAACTCCAGTCACAGCACATTCACTTTCAGATTAATATGGTGAGTTTTTCACATCAGTTTTAAGTGATCGTTTTTTTTTTTACTGAAGTTTGAGTTACAGCAAGTATTTGATTTTCATGATTTTGTTTGTTTGTTTGGTTTGATTTTACAGCACATCAACCATTTTAGGTTAATGCCAAAATGTTCTCTTTCTACATATATATATCAAATATTTATGATTTGTAAACATTTTGTTGATAACATTTTTAAATGAACCCAAGCTTATTCTTTTACACACATTAAAATGGTTTCGACTACTGCTATGTATCACTAACAATTCAATTAAACATCAGTCATTTCTTTACACAGTTGAATGATCAGTTTTATTTCAAACAATTCAGTTTAGCATTAATACACTGTTTAAATGTCAAACAGTTCTGTTTCAAATGATACCACTCTGGGCCAGAAGGAGCCTAGGAGCAATGGCAATGAATGGGTACTACATATTCCCTCAAGATCCATCATTACTCGAGCCTCACAATCAGATTGTTTAATGTCATATCCAGGACACTTGTTGGGAGGCTCTTACCCTTGTGTAGAGATGCAGTTGGTGTATTTTACAGCCGGAGCCGACAGGGCCATTTCCTGATTTTGTTGTTTCATACAATCCTTTACTAAGTCTTTTACTTGAGTCCTGGGAGAAAGGAATGTCTTTCTTAGAAAGTCCTTGAGTATATTAGATCCAGAGATACGTTTAAAGGATATGAGCAATACTCATGAGCAGGATTTTTTCTATTTCAGATAAAAATGGGTTATCAGTATTCTTAATCATTTCTTGATTCCACAGAATTGGTTTTAGTTATCTTGAATTTTACCTTTTTTGGAGCGCCTCTCCTCAGCCCTGCACTTGACTGGAGAGCTAAGTGAAAATATGACTGTTACATTCTATTCTGGAGTGTGGGGGGACTCTTTTTTGTGTCTTTTAATAAAATGTTTTCGAAAGGAAAACAAAGTTTAAGAGTTCCAATCAGCAAGGGTAAGTAATCATGTATTTATTTTATGTCATATGTTTACTTCTGTTGTCAATATTCCCCATTAATACTTCCACTATGTTTTAATTACAGTTGGCTGGTTAATGAGTCAGTTTCTTTGTTTAATGGCTTATTTAATGAAAAAGCTGCCTTTGTAGAAAAACAGTAGTGATACTATTCCATCCATAGCAAGGGAATAAATGGGTTCATACCTTTCCCAAGGGTATTAGTCCAAAAATGAACCAAATAACATGACTGGAGTTTGAACTCACTTCCTATGATCTCAGTGTCCATCACCTTAGCCTCTACACAATGAGAACTACCCCTAAATATAGTTGGAGTTTAATATTTATACAACAATTTTTTTCCTTCAGTTTGTTTTGTCATAGATAATCCTACCATTTTTTTTATTGAACAGGAATTTTTTTTACAAGAGAAAAAACAAAACCAGATTTTTTTTTTCTATTCTA
The DNA here is from genome assembly GCA_963585895.1 of Sepioteuthis lessoniana. Taxonomy (NCBI): domain Eukaryota; kingdom Metazoa; phylum Mollusca; class Cephalopoda; order Myopsida; family Loliginidae; genus Sepioteuthis; species Sepioteuthis lessoniana. The sequence continues at coordinate 62,710,244 of OY757936.1, forward strand.
ACATGGTAAAGAAATTGTTCAGTACAGGCATAACTTCTTACAAGATATTGAACTGTAAAGAGGCTACGTTTTCACTAACATTGTGTGCTATGTGCAGATACAAATGTAATAATAATATTGCACAACAAAGGTACCAGACCTGAACAAACTGGAAAACAAAATTACCAGTTGGCCATATTGAACAGTTTGAGAAGCAGTGCATGAAGAAACAGATGTATAAATAGACAAATAGATTAGTAGATCGACAAACATTACCATAGTTAACTGGTTTTCAAGTGTGCGCCCTCAAGGGAAGTAATTACAGACCAATGTATGAATCTCAGACCAAGATCTTCACAGAGGATTGCATTGCCTTTAGCTGACAGAGAGGAAAAAGTAGGAGGCATTTTTGATGGAAAAATAATGAGAAAAATCCAAAGAAACTAATAGTTGGAAGATTTTCTTTTTCCAGTGTCATGCGTCTTCTAGATTGGTGGGAGAATAGGAATACATAAGAATACATGTTTTGAAAAAAAAAGATGTGACAAATATAAATTAAAAATTTCCAAGAAATGATAACAGTAAAAGCAGCCGAAAATAATGCTGTAAGGAATAAAGCGATAATTGATAAGATACACAAGAAGAGTAAGTGCAGGCGATGTGGTGTAAAAGATGAAGCAGTTAATCATTTAATAAGTAAATGTAGCTACAAGTACACAAGGGATACAAGAGTAGGTATAATCATATTTACCAACCCCTCTGCTCAGGCAGGATATGACACAAGATCAATTTTTAAGCGGAGTTTAACAGGTTTCAATTCAGAGTTTTCCTTCTCCTAGACTAGTTGCCTCAACAAGGCTGAAGAACCTAGTCTGCTCTACTATTTACCCATAGCTGGAGGGAGAATATTTGGATTCATACCTTCCCCAAGAGTATTTGTGCGATGTGAAATGCAATCAGTCAGGTCCAGGATTTGAACTCGTGTCGCTGTGTCCATATCCTGCGACGATAACCATTACACCACGGGCACAAGAGTAGGTATAATGGTTGGTGGTAAGGTAATCCCTGGGAATTGTGCAAGAGACTAAAGTGTAACCATAGTGACAAATAAGATACGCACCAGTCTGAGAAAATGAAATCCATAAAATTTTGTATACCTTTGAGAAACAAATGAATTATCCATCCTTTGCCAGAGGAGCAGACCTAGCTTTAATTAACAAGAAGAACTTATCATTTGGGAGATTTTGCCATTCCAGCAAATCATAGAATGAAAATGAAAACCAGTAAAATAATGTACAAATACCTGAACTTTACCAGAAAGCTGAAAAAGCTGTGGGACATGAAGGTAACAGTAATACCAATAATAGTTGGAGCCCTTGGAACAGTGTCCAATAACTTGGAAAAGAGACTAGATAAACAAGAAATCAGAAGGTGAAGAGTGTATATCCAGATGACAGCACTTAAATTCATCTAGGATACTTAGAAGAGTCCTGGAAATCTGAAGAGATTTGCTGTTACTCAGACTTTGGAGAAAAACCAGCTATTAATGCTGGTGGGAAAATCTAGCAACAAGAAGAATATACAACTAGCAAAGAGGAATGGGATTCAGGACAGAAAAATAAGCCACACTAATAATGTAAAAGAAAAGAAACAATGGAAAAAATATAATGTCAACCAGTTTAGAGGTTAGGGAATTGCATTTGTTGTATGTTTATATTTAGATTTTTTATGTTATTGTCTCTTAAGAGTTTTTTGCAGAGAGTTATGTGATATCCTATATTCTTATCTAATACAAATAATTTGCCCACAGTTGTATGGTTTCAAGTTTTCTAATCTAATATTAGTAATTATATGGTTGTAAGTAATTATTCCTATTTAATAATAGCCATTTGCTTGCACACAGTTATATGGTTTCATGAAACTAATAATAATAATCCTTAGAAAACAATCATAACTTCAAGAAAGTATTCTTAACATAAATAATTTATAATTGCACAAACAAGATTCCATATGAAAAAATGAGACAAATAAAATTCTCTGGGAATTAGAGATATGAACAGATCACCCAATCTCAGCCAAAAGTCCTGAGCTAGTGTTAATTAACAAACAAACTTGTGATCTAAAGGTTCTGCTGTTTCAGCAGACTCCAGAGTAAAAATGAAAGAAAACAAAAAAGATAGACAAATACTTGGATCTTGCTAGAGAGCTGAAAAAAGCTGTGCAGCTTGAAGGTGATGGTGATATCAATTGTAGTTAGTGCACTTGGAACACTTCTCAAAGGGTTAGAAAAGAGACTGAAGGAATTGGAGATCAGAGAAAAAATCAAGACAGCTTTGTTAAGATTGGCTAGAATACTCAGAAGAGTCCTGGAGACCTGAGTAGAGTTGCTGACTTGCAGACTAGAGTGAAAAACTCACAAGGAGGGAAAGGATAAAGAATATTATATATTATATAGAATATATGTTTAAGTAGGGATTGCAGGAATGTGGGATTTAGTTACAACCGTGATCCCAGTAGTATCAGAAGAACTAGAAAGGCTTAAGAAGAATACTGATATGCAACAATGAAAATTTATCAATCTGTTTTGTGGTTAGTGTTTTATGAAATATAAACCCTTGTAGGTTATTTAAAGCCAAATCCTGTTTATATATATATATTTGATTTGTAAACAAATAGTTTGTAGGTAACTTTATTTTTAAACAATTTAGAGCTCATTTATCTGTTTGGTTTGGTTTGGTTTGGTTTTATGGCACATCAACTACTATAGGTTATTAATGCTAAATCTATTTTTATGCATATAAACAGTTCTATTTCAAACAATTCAGTTTAGCATAAGTACAACAGTTTCAATGTCAAAAAATAATTTGATTTCAAACAATTCAGTTTACCACAAGTACACAGATTAATTCTATTTAACTCAATGGTAGGGCCCTATCAGGTGCTACCACTCAGGGCCAAAGTAGACCAAGGAGCAATAGTAATGAGAGGTACTTTGCATTCTCTAAAGCTCCAACATTACTGGAACCTCACCATCAGATTGTTTAGAGTCATATCAGGACACTCATTGGGGGGGGGATCTTACACTTCTGCAGAGAAGCAGTCAGTGTATTCTATAGTCCCAGCCAACTGAGCAACATTTATTTGCACACAGTTAAATGGTTTCAAATATTACTATTTACTATTAGTAATTCTATTTATCAAATATTCCTCTCTAATCCAAACAATTTGCATACTTCTCCATCGTTTTAAATAATTAATAAAAATAATCTTCAGTAAATGATTCAAAAGTTCTATTTGACCCAGAGATGGGACCCAAACAGGTACTACCACTCTGCCCTCAGAAAAGACCTGAGAGTAATAGTAATTAAGGGGAACTCCATATTACCCTAAGCTCAAGAAGAGGAGCCTCACCATCAGATGTAGTTTAGTGTCATACTTAGGATACTGAAAATCTTGTGTTTCTCAACTTGATTGATTTTCAGTCACTGCTTTCTAGTACATCTGAGATAAAATGGGTTGGACGTTTGTTTGCCGCAATAGCAATCTGAAGAATACATTTGGGACAATCATATAAATGATAGGGCTTGACATGACCAGCCAACTAATCAGATTGGGCATCTTTGACCAACAAACCCAGTAACAGCTAAAGTGGAGTGTTGCAGCTCATGTGACCAATTTGACTCCCAGGTCATGGACTGCTTAGCCACTAGTATACCATCCTCATGCATTGCAGGTAGCGACTCATAGCTGTCCTCATAGATGTCCTCTTTTGTGGGGAGGGGAGTCCTAACCCATTGCAGAAGTACAGTTTGCATATTCTACAGGCCTATCTCTATCTGAAAAAAATCCTACTGTTGAATCCTGCTCAAAAAAAAGCTCTTTGAATCTAAATGGTTAATAACTAGGAAACTTTCTCGCTCTCAAGTCTAAGGTAAAAGACTTGATAAATGATTATATCAAACAAAAGAAAAATCAGGAAAATTGAATATTCTAATTATAATAATAATTTTGCTGTTCTTGTAGACCTCATAGTGAAAAGAAAAGACTAACAAATACTTGGATCTTGCCAGAGAGCTGAAAAAAAAATAGTGGAACTTGAAGGTGGTGTTGATTACAATAGTCCCCAAGAGATTAGAAAAGACACCGGCAGAACTGGAAATCAAAGAAAGAATCAAGATTATCCAGAGCACAGTATTGTTAAAGATCAGCTAGACTATTCAGAAGAGTTCCAGACACTTGCAGTTATTCAGACTACAGTGAAAAACTACCAGTCGTTTCTGGTGTAAAAAATTTGTAAGGAGTAAAATGATAATGATAATCTGGTATTTGGATCACTGAATCTTGGCAAAAATAAAATAGACAATTTTATCTGGCAAGAAGAAAAGAAGTTGTCTACTGGAGGATTTTGCCATTCCAGCAGATCACAGTGGCATTCTGGTTTGTATTTACTGTCAGTGCGTTAACTGTTGGAAACAACACATTATATATAACATTAATATAATAGTTAATTTGTATTACAGTTTATCATTTTATATTAATCTCACTGTTAATTTATTAGATATGTTCACCAAACACATATTTAGATTGGAAATGTTTGTGGCAGTCTTCTGGAGTTATAGTAAGTAAACTTGGCGACCATAGTCGAGGGTGACCCGAAGGTTCCCTTTTCAATAGCTACTACACCAAGGTGTAGAGGAGGGCGCTACTCCTTTCCCTGGATTGCTCCACTTGATTCGTACCTTATAATGCTGAGTGTTAAGCAAGGAGGCATCAAGTACCATTTTTTGAGTCTTTGGTATGACTCGACCTGGGATTGAACCCAGGTCTCTCGGGCCATTGGCGAACACTCTAACCACTAGGCCAATGTCCAGAGTTATAGTAAGTGGTGTATATCGATTGTTAGGAGTACTGTTCCACTGGTTGTCCACTCTGTGATAAAAGTTTGGATTTCAGCCCTGTCGTAGAAATCGACACCAATTTTTATACATTTTTTCCAGATTAAAAAATCATCTTTTATGCCACAATTTACATTAATATAACTTGAAGAATTCCCTCAATGAAGAAAGTTTATTTCTGACTTACAAGACATTGTCCTGTAGAGACAGGAGGAGCCTTCATAGCATAGTGGTTAATATGCTCGTCTGTGACATTGTAGTGAGTTCAAAATCCAGGCATTGCTGTTACATTCACTTTTAAATCAATAGTTTTGGGAGAGATAAGACCCCACTTATCTCTCTAGATATGGTTTGAAAAGTACCACTACAAGGATGGACTTGGCATTCAATAGCCTACAAAGGTTGATATGCCATTAAGCAAAGAAACCAAACAAAACCAAACCTGTATTTTTTCTCCCTTGTCCAAAGAAAGTAACCAGTACAGTCCACTGGGGCTGTAGACTGCATCTCTGCACAGGAGTAAGACCCTTCCAATGTGTGTAACGGATATGACATTATAGCATCTGATGGTGAGGCTCCACTCATGGAGATTTGGGGAATGTGGAGTACCCCATCATTGCCATTGCTTCCGGGTCCACTCTGACCCAGAGTGGTAGCACCAGATAGGGTCCTATCTATGAGTCAAATAGAACTGTTTGACATTTAAAATAGAAAAGTTTGAAATTTTTATTGTGTGCAAAGAAATGACTTATACTAAATTGAATTTTTTTAAATAGAACTGTTTCATCATTTAACTGTGTAAACAAATGACTGATGTTTAATTGAATTGTTAGCGATACATAGCAATACGTGGAACCATTTAACTGTGTGCAAACGAATGAGTTTAGGCTCATTTAAAAATGTTATTAAGAAAATGTGTTTACAAATCATATATAATGATATATGTATAAACAGGATTTGGCATTAAATAACCTTCAATGGTTTATGTGCCATAAAACCTAACCAAGCCAAACCAAAAGAAAGTAACAGAAGTAACCATGAAATATATTTCAAGATAAGTTCTTTATCTCTCTCTCTCTCTCTCTCTCTCTCGCTGCAGGAGAAGGCAGCAAGCAGTATTTGTCTCTACATGAATACAGATAAAACAGATTTAATCATTTTTTTAATCAAGTTGGAGCCATCGCCTCATTAAATGGCAAGCCTTTGAAATTTAAAGATGAGTTAATATACCTTGGTAGCAATAGCTCATCAATTGAAAGTAATGCCAAAATATGCATAGTCAAAGCATGGACTGCTATTGACAAGTTAATGACCATATGGAAATCAGATCTCTCCAATCAAATAAAATGGAAATTCTTTGAACCCTTAGCTGCATCAGTACTACTATATGGTAGCACCACTTGGACTTTAACAAAACAATATGAGAAAAAGCTAAATGTGAACTCTATAAAGATGCTGTGTGCAGTTTTTAACAAATCCTGGAAGCAGTACCCTACAAAATAGCAATTTTATAACCCCTTATTTCCCCTCAAACAAACTAGGAGCAGTAAGAACAAACACATAAACGGCATTTTCCTATGAACTCCAAAACATGAACACACCAAGTCCTCATAGTGAAATGGAATCATTATAGGAAATGGACATGGCAACTTGAGTTAAAATCCTGGATAAGGCAGTTTGCATATCATATAGCTCTAATACCCATGGAATAGATATGAATCTAACTATTCTCCCGCCACCTATGGGTAAATAGTAAGGCATACTGGGCAACTGTTCTAAGAGAAGGAAAACTGAATTTGAACCTGTTAAACTCTGCATAAGAATTGGACTAGTTCAGTTTCGTTTTACAGCATATCAACCATTGTAGGTTATCTAATGCAGATTCATTTTTTTACATATAAACAGTTCTAGGAAAGATGGAGCAAATTCTTCCGCCTATAGCCTACCAAAAAAACTATCGCAGCCATAATGATGCTCTATAGAAACACGAAAGTAAAAGTCTGTTCTCTGGATGGAGACACAGACTACTTCAGTATAGTAGCAGGAGTACTATAAGGAGACACACTAGCCTCATACCTATTTATCATCTGTCTAGACTACGTACTTAGAACATCAATCAATAAAATCAAAGAAAATGGATTCAAACTAACAAAATAAAGAAGCAGAAGGTGCCCCACAAAAACAATTACCGATGCCGACTACACTGATGATATAGCGCTTCTGGCAAATGCACCCGCCCAAGCCGAAACCCTGCTACATAGTCTGGAATGAGCTGCTGCAGGCATTGGCCTCCATATAAATGCACACAAGACAGAACATATGTGCTTTAATCAAACAAGCAACATCTCCACACTAAACGGTAGCATTCTGAAACTAGTTGACAAGTTCACCTACCTAGGGAGCAAGGCATGGACAGCTATCGATAGACTTTCAGTCATATGGAAGTCAGAATTGACCGATAAAATGAAGCATAGTTTCTTCCACGCAGCAATCGTGTCGATACTGCTATATGGATGCATCACATGGATGCTGACTAAACGGATGGAGAAAAAGCTTGACTGCAATTACACAAGAATACTGTGAGCAATATTGAACAAGTCCTGGAGACAGCACCCAACAAAGCAACAGCTATACAGCCACCTACCACACATCATGAAAACTATCAAAATTAGATGAACCAGACACGTGGGACACTGCTGGAGAAGTAGGGATGAGCTTGTGAGTGATGTACTCCTGTAGATCCCTTCACATGGACGAGCAAATGCAAGGCATCAAGTTCGAACCTACATACAGCAGCTCTGTGCCGATATAGGGTGTAGCCCTGAGGATCTGCCAGAAGCAATGGATGATAGGGAGGTGTGGCGAGAGAGGGTCAGGAATATCTGTGCTAATAACACGACATGATAATGATGATGATTTCAAACACTTCAGTTTAGCATAAATACACAGTTTAGTTTTATTTGACCCATAGACTGGACACTGTCAGGTGCTACCACTCCAGGCCAGAGTGGATCTGGAAGCAATGGCAATGAAGGGGTGCTCTGCATTCCCAAAGTTCCAGCATTACTGGAACCTCACCATCAGATTCTTTAGTATCATATCCAGGACACTTGTTGGGAGGGTCTTACCCCTCTACGGAGGTGCAGTCAGTGTATTCTGCAGTCCCAGCTGACAGGGCTAAAATGACTTTGTGTTGCATTCTGCTCATGCAGAGGGTGTGGGTAAATACCTACTCATAGACACACTAGTAGCAGCAAAAAGTTACATTCATCAGTTCTGTGCATGCACTAGATGTCATCAAGAGGACTGACCAAAAAATATGGCTGATAGGAAAGGATTGGAATCCTTGATAATGATGATATTTCAAAGAATTGTGAATATGTACATAAAAGTGAAAACGAAAACAACTGGTAAGGTAAAGATATAAAATAAATAGTTCTGTTCTGTTTGATGGTCAGAGACAGAGATATAAGTGGTACCACTTAACTGCTGAGGGTGTCTGAGTCTGCATACTGACTACTTTATATAATGCATGCAAAGACATTGTTGAGGAAGCATTTGAAATGGAGTGGTTACTAGCAGAGGAAATGGACTTGGCAATCTGAGTTCAAATCCTGGATGAGGCTGTTTGCATTTGACTTCACACTAATGCCTTTTTAAAATGTGTGAATCCATCTCTTCACTCCCAACACACAGACACAATAAGAAAATTGTATTCCTTACAATAGATATAAATTCTCGGAGTCTCCTTTAATTGCTGTACAATACAACTGAAATTTTATATGTGTGTGTATATATACAGATAGACAGGTAGTAATTTACGAAGGTCTTTACTTCGATTTAGCACAAGGCCAAATGAATGGAGCACCCAAGGAGACTCGAACTCACTTGTGTAGGTTTGCTAGTCTAACTTTATACAGATAGACAGGTAGACAAAAAGAGAAGCATAAAGATAGATATGAACAGACTGAGAGAGACTGATAGAATTAGATAAAAACAAAATTTATATATTGAAATATGACATAATATATTTTCATCTATTATCAGAGTATTTAAAAGTTTATTCAACGGCCGTAAGTAAACGCTTTTTTAAATCACAAACTGCACCAAAATGAAGATGAACGAACGTCTAATGTAATGTCCGCTTTTAGTTGATCTTGTGTATACATAGATATATATTTCTTTTAAATACCCTATCCGGTGGCAAAAGCTGCTCGGTAGCGCCAGGAGTGGCAGTACCGCCTTGAGCTACCGAAACTGTGTTATCACCCTGGTTGGCGGCTGATGAGGTGAGGGTATTGCACGTGCTTTCACACGTTGTATGATGAAAAAAAAAAAAAAAAAAAATTCAACAGTTAATCATATATTTGTTCAAAGAACAGAAGAGTTTTTATAACATTTTATAAGTTTCTATAAGTTTTTAAAAAAACATATTCCATGTGTATTTTTCTCAACATTTAAAATCATTAACCGACATGCAAACATTCAGTTACTATTCCAGTATCATTAGTGAACAATTCTCTAATGTATCTGCTGTAGTAAAGCTGCTTGCAAATGCAAGGCAAATCCACTCTACCTTTAGCAGAAGTCAACTGGCGGTTAGATATTTTTTATCTTTTCTATATTGTCATTTTAAAATGCATGAAAGATTTTAATTTTTTCTAAAATCACTGCTGTATATTATTCGTGCTTTAAATGTAAAAAGACAAAAACTATAATTCCAAGTATCAGTTGAACCATTTAAAAAGAGGTAAAAGATGTCAATACTTTTGGAATTTATTAGAATTTGAAAACCAAAGATAGAGTAATGTTAGAATAATTTTGGGAATTTCATATTAGATGACAAAATATTTAGAGAAAAAGAGAGAGAAAAAAAGGAAACGGAATAACTGAATGACCCTCCCCACCCAACCTCCCAAGCGTTAATAGTTTTGAAATTTATTAGAATTTGAAAACCTTAGTTAGCATAATAATAGAATGCCTATAAGGATGCAATGCACCATAAATAAAGACTCTGATGAAATTTTTTAAAAAAGTGATTGTGGACTAAGTTAAAAGTTAATACAGGCAAGAGGGGGAAGAATTTTTTTTTCTCGAAAGCCTCATGAAGCAGCATGGTGGACGTAAAGGCGAGTGGACAAAACCTATGATGGTTCAATGCCATGACTAACCAGGTTCTGGGGATACAAATCCTATGGTTCAACAGCCAGGATCAAATAGTTCAGTCAGGGAAATACTGCTGCTCATGTATAAGGGTGGCTTCTATAGGTTAGAATAAAAACACAGCCATCGAAAGATTACCATGACTCATACTCAAACCACTTCTCCAAACTGCATCGCTCTTCATGCAGGTAAAAATGGGGGGCATGTCCTGCTGCGGTTGGAGCCCTGGCCCCAGTTTTTGGAAAATCAGCTACAGAACTCAAACTAAAACAAAAATTACTAAAATCCTAATGCATGATACAAATCACGGCATTCAACATTAGAACTTTAAATAGAATAGGCCAACTAATGGAGCTGACAGCTTCAGCGATAGATCCTAACATAGACATAATATGCATACAAAGATATTAAATCTCACAATACCGGCAATGAATGGACATTAGTCTCTGCATCTGCATGGAAAAACTCTGTTAATGCCATGATAAGAGGTGTAGGTATGCTTATAGGACCACAGGCCCTAAAATCACTAAATAGCATTGAGAAAATACAAAGGATGATGGTAGCTATTTTAAATGGCAACCCCAGCGCAACAATCATCTCCTGCTACAACCCTACCAATGTTGGTGAAGAAACTGATTTCATCACAGTCTATAATGAAGTATCCTCCCTTGTTTGTGGCATCCCAAAACATGAGGTTCTTGGTGGAGACATGAAAGCCCAAATTAGTAAAAATGTAAACCCCAAATTCAGCTTACAAAACTCATCAAACAGAAATGAGGAACATCTAACAGATTTCAAGCTAGAAAATAGATTAACATGCTTCAATACTTAATTTCAGAAAAGAAAGGCAAAACAACGGATCTACACCTACGCAAATAATACTAAAGCACAGATAGACTACATTATTTTAAATAATAAATGGAATAATAGCATATTAAATTGTGAGGCATATTTCTTTTTCAAGGGTGTGTCCTCCGATCACCAAATTGTCACGGCAACGATACGACTGAACTTACAAAGGAAAGTGGCCAAACAACAACCATACACAATGACTGGTCATTGCTTAATAACAGGGATATAAGAGATAAATACATGTTAACACTAAGAAATAAATTTGATGCACTTCAGGAGAAACACCTACTCCAAATGACAAATATGAGAATTACGTCAATGCTCACTTAGAAACAGCAGCAGAATGCATGCCAACTAAACAAAGAGCTTAACCCTAAGTCCCATGGGAGACATTAGCTGTTAGAAAAAAGCATGCTGACATGAAAACTGCTTCTAAATTCAATAGGAAGAACCCAACCAATATCAATGCCCTGAAACTTAAGAAGCACAAAATGAATTAACTAATATATACCTAAAAGAACAAACAGAGTACATCCAAAATCAGATCAATAAGATTAGAGACTCAGTTGAAGATAGACAATCTAGGATAGCATGGCAGACAGTAAACAAAGTGAGCAGAAGGAAGAGCACAAAAGAGTTATAAATGAATCAATTACAAAAATTATTAGTAACCAATTAGGACAGTTTACGCTAGAACTCAACTCAGTATGAAGAAAAATTCAAAATAGGAAAGCAGATGGAATATCCTCAGAAATATGGAAGTCCAGGGAATTGAACAACATACTGCTCCAACACTGTAATGCCACATATAAATGAAACACAATAGAGAGATTGACAAAAGGATACATCCTCCCCTTCCCTAAGAAGGGTGACCTCAGAATAGCCAAGAACTACCACAGTATAACCCTTACATCCATAGGGGCTAAGATCTACAATGCTCTAATATGCAATGATACAGAGCCCAAAATTGATAGGATACTTAGGGAGAACCAAAATGGCTTTCAGAGAAATTGATCCACAACATGACAAATGTTAACTATCCATCAAATTCTAGAAGGTGTATGTGCAAAAAACCTTGACACAACAATATTATTAGTTAACTTCTCCAAGGCATTTGACTCCTTACACAGAGGGAAAATAGAGCAAATACTACTCACCTACGGCTTCCCCATAGAAACTGTCACAGCCATAATGATGCTCCATCTCTCGGATGGAGACACCGACTACTTCAACATTGTAGCAGGTGTGCTGCAAGAAGACATATTAGCCCCATACCTTTTTATCATCTGCATAGACTACATGCTTAAAATGTCTATTGATAAAATGAAAGATAACAGTTTCAAGCTGGTAAAGGAAAGAAGCAGAAGATACCCCGCATAAACAATTATGGATGCGGACTACACTGATGATATAGTGCTTCTGGCAAAAATCACCTGCCCAAGCTGTAACTCTGCTACATAGTCTGGAATGAGCAGCTGCTGGTATAGGCCTCCATGTCAAGAAGACAAGATGGAATACATGTGTTTTTAATCAAAGAGGCAATCAAAAGGTGTCAATACTGCTATATGGATGCACTACATGGGCGCTAACTAAACATATGGAGAAAAAGCTTGATGGCAATTACACAAGAATGCTGTGAGCAATACTGAACAGGTCCTGGTGGCAAGACATCACAAAACAGCAGCTATACGACCACCTACCACTCATCACGAAAGCTATCTAAGTTAGAGGAACCAGGCATTTGGAACACTGCTAGAGAAGTAAGGACCTCTGTGGACCTCATTACATGGACAAGCAAAGGCAGGATGCCCAGCTAGAATCTATATACAACAGCTCTGTACCGATACAGGATGTAGTCTTGAAGACCTCGTCCTGGGGGTAATGTCCTAGATTTTACAATATATATATCATCATCATGTCGTGCCGCTAGCACGGATATCCCTGACCCTCTCTCGTCACTTCTCTCTATCGTTCATCGCCTCTTGCAGGGCTACATCCTGTATCCCCACATCATGTACTGAATGTATGTTCGAGCTGGTCATCCTGCTTTTGCACCGGCCATATGTGGGGGTCCATAGGAGTACATCGTTTATGAGCTTGTCCCTGCTTCTCCAGCTGTGTCCTGCATGTCTGGTTCGTCTAACTTGGATAGTTTTCGTGATGGGAGGCAGGTGGCCGTATAGTTGGTGCCTTGTGGGGTGTTGCCGCCAGGACTTGTTCATGATTGCTTGCAGCATTCTTGTGTAATTGCTGTCCAGCTTCTTCTCCAGCCGTTTAGTTAGTGTCCAAATAGTGCATCCATACAGCAGTATTGATATGACCACTGCCAGGAAGAAACTGCGTTTCATTTTATCAGTCAGGTCTGATTTCCATATGATTGATAGCCTATCAATAGCTGCCCATGCCTTCATTAGCCGCGTGTCGATGTCCTTTTCAGTTGATGAGACACTGCTTCCTAGGTAGGTGAATTTGTCTACTAGTTTCAGAGGGGACATATATATATATATATATATATGTACATGAAATATAGGAAATGCTACAAAATGTACATACATATGTAAATAGGATGGAAGTAAGTATATTTAAAAAAATCTCACTTTGCTGTTTGTATTTAAGGCTGGTAATCATTTTTATCAGGTAAATAAAACTTCTCAAAGCTTGAAAGATATAAAAGTGGGATGTAGGTGTTTATCAATGGACTCGACCATTAAAAGTAATGAATACAAAAAGGATATGCTATTATAAGAGTTATAAATATAAGTTGGACAGGGATATCTCCAACCCAAGGGAATGTAAACTACTTCTGTATTCAGCATTAAAAAACATTCCTTTCAAAAAAGGAAGTTAAGGAAAAATTCCCAACTTGGGAAACATGAATAAAAATTTGCTTCTTGTTTTATTTTCCCCCTGAAATCAGTTTCCATTATCTGTAGTATTTCAATGTTTCTATACTTGAGTTTATATTGCCAATTTATGTATAGTGTATTGTATCTGTATATGTGTGTATATATATATATATATATATATATATATATATAGTGTATTGTACCTGTATATGTGTATATATATATATATAAAGTGTAATGTATGCATATATGATTATAAATAACTATAGCATTAGATATACATAAATATGTATATACATATAGTGCAATATATATATATATAGTGTTATATATATATAAAGTGAGAGAGAAATATATATTTATGTATAGAGTATTGTATCTGTATATGTGTGCGTGTGTGTATATATATATATATATATATCAAGTGTAATGTATGCATATATGATTATAAATAAATATAGCATTAGATATATATAAATATGTATATACATATAGTGCAATATATATATATATATATATATATATATACAGAGAGAGAGAGAGAGAAAGTGAGAGAGAAATATATATTTATGTATAGTGTATTGTATCTATATATGTGTGTGTATATATATATATATATAAAGTGTAATGTATGGATATATGATTATAAATAAATATAGCATGATATATATATAAATATATATATAGATATATAGTGTTATATATATATATATATATATATATATAGAGAGAGAGAGAGAGAGAGAGAAAGTGAGAGAGAAATATATATATATATATATATACATATTAAAAAGTAAAGTTGGTGAATGTGGTTGGGGGTGACCTGAAGACTCCCTTTTCAATAGCTACTATAATGAACCAGTATGATATATATATATATATAGTTGGGTGGTTGGTTGTTTTGTTTTTTGGGTCATTTATTACCAATTTAAGTTTCAAACAACTTAGTTTGTTTAGTATAAGCATAGATTTTGTTTACAAACAGTTAAATGTCAAAACAGTTCTATTTCAAACAATTCAGTTTTGTATAAGTACACAGTTTAGTTCTATTCAAAAACAATTCAATTTCAAGCGATTCAGTTTAGCATAAATACACAATTTAGTTCTATTTGACCCATAGATAGGACCATATATATATGTATGTATATTTAGGCAGCATTTCTTCGTTAATGCAAATTTCATTAAACATAATTACTTTTATCATATTTGGGGGGAATTAATTAAGGTATTGTCCTTAGTTGTATGTATCCCTAGTACTTTCTACCCGACTTTGGGCCATCATCAGGGGAGAATCTATTACAAAAGTGATGTAACTTTTGTTTTAGCAAATTACTACTGTGTAAGGACGTCTTTGCCGTTGAAGATTATGGCGTTTGCTTTTAAATGTAATTCTGTAAATACCTAAATCAATTCCCCCCGAATACGATAAAAGTAATACGGGAATTCAAACGGATCCAGAAGAAAATATGTAGGCATAACATGTCTATTATGTTTAATGAAATTTGCATGTATATATATATATAAAGTGTAATGTATGCATATATGATTATAAATAAATATAGCATGAGATATATATAAATATGTATATACATATAGTGCAATATATATATATATATATACACACACACACAGAGAAAGTGAGAGAAAAATATATATATATATATACACATATATAAAAGTAAAGTTGATGACTGAGGTTGGGGGTGACCGGAAGACTCCCTTTTCAATAGCTACTACACCAAAGTGTAAGAAAAGGTGCTACTCCTTTCCCTTGATTGCTCCACTTTACCCTTGATCCATACCTTATAATGCTGAGTGTTAAGCTAGCAGGTGTCGAGTGACATTTTTTCAGTCTTAGGTATGACTCGACCTGGAATTGAACTCTGGTCTCCTGGGCCTCTGGCAAAAACTCTACCCACAAGGCCAATGAGCCAGTATGATATATATATGGTTGGGTGGTTGGTTGTTTTGTTTTACGGTGTATCAACCCTTTTTGGGTCATTTAACACCAATTTAAGTTTCAAACAACTCAGTTTGTTTAGTATAAGCATAGTTTTTGTTTACAAACAGTTAAATGTCAAAACAGTTCTATTTCAAACAATTCAGTTTAGTATAAGTACACAGTTTAGTTCTATTCAAAAACAATTCAATTTCAAGCGATTCCATTTAGCATAAATACACAATTTAGTTCTATTTGACCCATAGATAGGACCATATCAGGGGCTACCACTCGAGGTTAGAGTGAACCTGGGAACAATGACAATGAAGAGGTACTCAACAATGCCCAAAGCTCCAGATTTACTGGAGCCTCACCATCAGATTGTTTAGTTTCATCACTGGAAACTTGTTAAGAGAGTCTTACCCCTCTGCAGAGATCCAGTCGGTGTATTCTCCAGCCTCAGCTGACTGGGCATATATATATATATATATTGTTGTTGGTGACTGTAGTCAAGGGGGACCAGAAGGCTCCCTTTTCAATAGCTACTACACTGAGGTGTAGGGGAGGGCGCTACTCCTTTCCCTAGATTGGCCCACTTTACCCTTGATACATACCTTATATTGCTGAGTGTTAAGCAAGGAGGTATCAAGTACCATTTTTAAAGTCTTTGGTATGACACAACCTGGAATTGAACCCAGGTCTCCCGGATGAATATAAATACATATAATATATTCAATATTACTAATTCGTTAACACACAGTTAATGGTTCCAAGTATTGCTATGCATCACTAATACTTCAATTAAACATGTCATTTATTTACACACAGTTAAATGGTCAAACAGTTCTATTTCTACCAATTCAATATAATCTAAGTCATTTATTTGCACTCAGTTTGAATCATCATCATCATATCGTGCTGGCAGCACGGATATCCCTGACCCTCTCTCACCACTCCTCCCTATCGTTCATCGCCCTAGGCAGGTCTTCCGGACAACAACCTGTATCCTCACATAGCTGCTGAATGTACGTTCGAGCTGGTCGTCCCGCTTTTGCGCGGCCATGTGTGGGGATCCACAAGAGTACATCTCTTATGAGTTCATCTCTGCTTCTCCAGCAGTGTCCTGCATGTCTGGTTCGTCTAACTTGGATAGTTTTCGTGATAGGGGGCAGGTGGCCGTACAGTTGGTGTCTTGTGGGGTGTTGCTGCCAGAACTTGTTCAGGATTGCATGCAGCATTCTTGTGTAATTGCCATCTAGTTTCTTCTCCAGCCGTTTTGTTAGCGTCCATGTAGTGCATCCATATAGTCAAACAGTATTATTTGATCGGTAGATAGGACCCTATCAGGTAATGCCACTCCAGGCCAAAAGAGTGGACATGGGAGCAATAGCAATGAAGGAGTATTCTGCATTCTCCAAAGCTCTAACATTTCTGGAGCCCCACCATCAGATTGTTTAGTGTCATATCCATGAAACTCATTGTTGGGGCTCCTACTTCTGTGCAGAGATGCAGTCAGCATATTCTACAGCCCCAGTGGACTGGGCTTGTATATATATATATATAAAATCTTATATATATATATATATATAAGAATTAAATCGCGAGTTGAAATTTTCCTACTAAAGAACGAAACTCCCTGATGAGCCGTTGAGGCGAAACTTTAATAGGAAAATTCCAACAAACAATTTAATTCTTGTAATTGGCTCTACTTCGTATTGAGCACTCTTGTAATTGTAGCATTGCAGCAATTCACAATGGATTTTTCTTTTTCTTTTGACCAACTGATTGCATATCTCTTGACTTTTTTCAACTGGTGTGACAAAGTTGGCCTTTTCTTTTTTTTTTTTTGTCCTATGATATTTTTTCTTTTTCCCCCGGGCGGCGATTCGAGATATTGTTATCTCTTGTTCCTGGCGGGGATTTTTTTCTTTTTTCCTGGTAACCATGAATGCTGGTAGATAGTAAGTTAGTAAATATATATATATATATAAAATCTAATATACATATATATATATATATATAGTGAAATGTTATTATCATCAAGTTGTGCTGCTCGTACAGATTTCCCTCACTCTCTCTCGCCATCCATCTCCACCATTCATCACTTCAGGCAGGTCTTCCAAGTTACATCTTGTGTCTGTACACAGCTGTTGTAGATAAGTTCTAGCTAGGGGTGCATAGAAGAACGTCATTTATGAGTTAGTCTTTGCTCCTCCAGGAATGACCTGCATGTCTTGTTTGTCTAATTTGGATGGTCTTCAAGATGGGTTGCAAGTGGCCGTACAGCTGCTGTTTTGTGGGAAGTTGCTTCCAGGATTTGTTTATTATAGCTTGTAGCATCCTTGTGCAATTGCCATCAAGCTTTTTCCCTATATGCGCTTAGTCAGAGTCAGTGTCATAGTAATGCATCAATACAGTAGCATGGACACAACCACTGCTTAAAAAAAAGTGTTTTATTTTATCGGATAGGTCTGACTTCCATATGAATGATAGCCTATTGATAGCTGTCCATACCTTTGCTAGTCGTGTACTGATATCATTTTCTGTAGATGAGATGTTGCTTCCGAGGTAGGTAAACTTGTCCACAAGTTTCAGAGAGCCACTATTTAGTGTGGAGATAGTGCCACTTTGATGAAAGTACTTGTATTCTCTTTTGTCTGCATTCACATGGAGGCCGATGCAGCAAGGGTCTTCTTCAATGAAAGAAAACTCTGAATTCATATAAAAACAAAAAAAAACTAATCTTTTCTCAAGGGTTGTGTGTTAGAGCATCCAAGCCATAAAAATCTTTACTATATGGACAAAGGATGTCAAATTCTTCCAGATCTATCAAAAAAGACTGAGTGCGATCATAATGAGGCATAGACCTAGATCTAGCCATGATTTTCTTCATTTTGGATACTTGTATAAAATAGATTTTTTCATCAGTGATTTCATTGGCTAAAAATTGACTTTTTAAAAATCATTTCCTGCCATGTATATGATGTAATTTTTTTCATCCAAAATGACTTCTATTATAGATTCATTTTGGTTATATTGTAGTATTCTACTGCTGAATCTTGAAAAGTAATGAGAAACATACATATAAAAATATAATCTTATATTTTTATTCTTCAATGATGTCACTTGTATGAAGCAGGAGAGCAGTTGGAAAGAGTTTGCGCACACAAAGGAGTTGTCGGGAGTCAAAACAGCCAGTAGGAATTTTAAGCCCAAATTTTAGACCTTATATAGTCTTAGAACTTCCACGTGACCCACATAGACACGCTTCTTCACTCATGCAATACTTGTTCTTCATTGGTCACAGCTTACACCCATGCAACGCTTCTCCATTGGTCATGGCTTACACCCACGCATTTCTGCTTTTCCGGTCATCACTTTGTTGATTTTATCTAAGACAGAATGTATCTCTCTACTACATCTGTGGAGTTCATCGCTGATCAAAGCGATATACTATAATATCAATGCACATCATGCTAATGTCCTACCGACCAAGCTGTATATAGTAGTAAATGAGGTAAACTGAGATAATTAGCCTCGGTAAAGCAATGATTGATTGATTGGTTGGGTTTCATGGCATATCACCCTTTGTAGGTTGTTTAATGCCAAATCCATTTTTATGTAAATAATCAGTTCTATTTCAAACAATTCAGTTTAGCATGAGTACACAGTTTAATTGTAAAAAACATTTCTATTTCAAGCTATTCAGTTTAGTCAAGCAGTTCTAATTCAGCTAATTCACTTTAGTATAAGTACAGATTTTGTTTACACACAGTTAAATGTCAAAACAGTTCTATGATAAACAATTCAGTTTAGTGTAAATACAGTTTCTATGTCAAAAACAGTTCTATTTCAAATAATTCGGTTTAGTATAAGCACGCAATTTAAATGTAAGTATGGTTTCAGTTTAGCATAGGTATGCTGTTAGTTCTATTTAACCCATAGATAGGGCCCTATCGGGTGCTACCATGCTGGGCCAGAGTGGACGTGGGAGTGATGGCAATAAAGAGGTACTCTGCTTTTCCCAAAGCTCCAGCATTACTGGAATCAGATTGTTTAGTGTCATATCCAGGACACTCGTTGGGGGGGGGGGTCTTACCTCACTGCAGAGGTGCAGTTGGTGTATTCTACAGCAAGGAAAAGCAATGAGTATAGAAGGAAAACTCTGAATTCAAACCAGCTTTACTATACTTAAAATATGACCCTATATCATATCCTGCTTGTCAAGGAAGAATTTGGTAAATCCATATATGGCAATTATTTCAAAAGATTTTAATCATAATTTTTTTTTTCTAGCCAGAGTATCTGCCAAAATATCTAATTTTTACATTTTAACACATGATGTTTTGAAAAGACGCAAAATATTTCAAAAAGGGAAGCAGGAAAAAATCAGTATAGTTGGCTTAAACTGAATTTAACTCTCAGTTTTCATCAACTTAAGGAGTGTTAGTTTAAAATTGGTCAAATGTCTTAAATGATTATTTTACTCTAAAAACAATATGTGACAAGCAGTGATATATTTTATAATAGGAAGCATACGGGTGAAGAGAGGGATAGGGGCAATACTCTCCTAAGTATTTAGTTTCTGATATCTTATCTTTTTTTCTTTTTACTTAAGACCCTAAAACTTTTACTTACAACAGATAAGTAATCCCAGCCTTCTTTTGTCTTTTCTTTCTTTTTTCTTTTTTTTTTTTATAAAGAGTGCCTTCAGTTGAGGTCAGGTTATGCCAAACTTTGTCAAAATCAATTTGCACATATGCCCCAATGTATAACCCAACTAACAGAAGTAAAAAAAATAAAAATAAAAAACACTGGCAGAGGGTTGCAAATATAAGAATGTTATTGCATTTTTACAGCAATGTTTTTGGCAATGATATAACACAAAATTAATATTACCTGGTGCTGTCAAGGAATATTTAAGGGGAACTGTTTGAAACATAGTATCTTTTTTCTCTGGTGTTTGATTTGGGTAGAAATAAGCAGCAGTTACAATGTTAATTCCATAAAAGATGAACAAGTATGGTTAACCATACATTAAAAAATTTACACTTTCGGGTATTTTGATTATGCATATATTCAGCTAGGTATTCTATGTCCCTTAGATTACTCTCAAAAAAAAAAAAAGAGGGAATTATGAGTCTGTAAGGAGAATAAGAAATAAAAACAAAATCTTAACGAGAGTAAAATGAATGTAACTCTTGAGAAAGGAAGAGAGGGACACAAGTCAAGGCTTTCCTTACAGCATTCTAAATAACGACAACAACAAGAAAAAAAAAGAAGTACTTTCTTCACTATCACTCCTCTCCCCAACCCCAACTTCCGACTTAACGATATAGGAGGAGGCAAGGAGTAAGAGTCAGTGGGTAAGCAGAATGGTTCGGAAAAGTCATATTCTTGACAATAGGAAGACCACAAAAAAGAAGATCTATAAAATGAAACACATACTAATATATATTGATTCTTTTGTGCACTTGGTCTCTTTCTCCTTAACACACGCATATAGGTATTTAATACAGTGGAAAAGATATCTTGCAGAAAGAGGAATAGATATTCAAAGATATTTTTGAAGAACCAGAAATGAATAAAACATTGATTTTATATATATATATATATATATATATACATACACACTACCGGCCTGAATTGGGTAAACATAATATATTTACTCACATATATATATATATATATATATATATATATATATATATATATATATCAATTGAATATATTGTATAACCACACACACACATATATATATATATACTCATGCACTACCGGCTTGAATTGGGTAAACATTATATATATATATCAACTGAATATATTGTATACCCACACATATATAAATTGAATATACAGTACGCACATACACACACACACACACACACACATATATGTATATGTGTGCGTACTGTATATATATATATATATATATATACACACAAACATGCGCACTACTGCCCTGAATTGGATAAGCTTTATAGGTTTATACACACACACATGTATCAGTGGAATATATTGTATGCATATTTATATATAGACACACACACACACATACATACATATATATATATATATATATATCTTTTGTTGGCATATTTTATTGATAATAACAGTCAAGGATTTAGTGTTTAGGTTTGTTTTTTTTCATTATTCAAGTTGGTCAATGAGATGTTGCAACTGAGGTTGTAGGGTGTTTAAAAACAGTTTGTGTCTCAATGTATCCTGAGTATGGGTAGTTTTGACCACATTTGGACATTGTTGTAGACATAAGTAATAAATTGATTAAATGTTGGATGCACATACACATACACATATATATATGGTGAAATGAACAAATCATTTAAAAATCTTTTTTCTAAAATTAAAAATGAGCTCAAATACTGGACAAGAGAGCACGGTAAAACCTAAAATAAATATCATCTCACCTTCTCATAATGAAAAGATTCAGATTTGTAAAAAAAAAAAAAATTTCAGATGTTTCAATATTTCATCTATTGAAATATCTGAAGATTATAGAAAAAAAAAAGATGTTTCAAACAGCTTATAGCCATGAGACTGATTTGCAGAGGTGAGGAAAAAAAAAAAAAATATATATATATATTGTAATCATTTCATGTTACAATGGAATGATGCTGTTCTGGATAGAATTTTCACTCCATAGCAATATCACTTTTTTATCCAGAACAGCTTTATTTTGATATAACTTAAAATAAGAACGAAAAGTTCTCGGTGAATTAAAGATTCACCAGTTTTAAAATACATGTCAACAGCAAATGCATGGCATGCACTAGTCCAAGCCATGATCATAACTGATCATATCTGGAAAAAATTTAACATTTGCTGGATGGAGCTACAATTAACACTTGCTTAAGTTCGCCTGCATCATACAATTGACAATTTAGAATGAAGGAAGCATTTCTGTCACACCCTATCTACAAATGGTGTGTTGTCAAGCAACCATCTTGTTATATTTTACTACACTTTTTTTTTGTGAAGAGTCAATCAAAAAGTTAGTTGATGACTAAGAAAGTACTCTGATAAGGTGTGCCCCCAAAAAAGAGTTTTTTTAGAACTTATAATGTATGCTTTACTTAACGTTATTCTAATATGTATATAAATATACATGACATTTAGGTCGAAAGTAATGCTTGTTTCATATTTTCTCTTAAAATATGAAAGATTTTAGTGATGACTCTGACAAGCACTTAACATGGGTCAAAGATTACACAACAGATAAAGAGAAAGTATCATTTTTGATTTTTCATAAAATGGTCAGATATCAATTATCAATTGTGCAAACCTGCATGAGCAAAAAGATTTGAGAAATTGTATTTAGAAAAAATATAGTTGAGCACTCAAATTCTTATATTATAAATTATACATATGGAAAATTATATTAAAGAAAATAACATTGAGGACCGAGAGTTGATATTGAACTCTATCCTAAATATTGAATACTCTCTCTGTAGATTTAAACCCAGTATATGAATCTGTACATATAAACACACATATATACTCACACACATGTGTGTGTATATGTATATATATATATATATATATATATAACACATATGATTGTGCATGGATTTTTCAGATTAATTTTCTAAGCAAAATGTTGAAATCAATCTATAGAAAAAAATTTTGACTCTAAGAAATCTTTTAAAAAAACTTCAGTATCAACCTGTACATGGATCACAGATTTTTCCAGTTTAAATTTGCACACAGTTGGGAAAACATAGTATATAACATAGCTGTAGGAATTTATCAATTACAAAAAAATAAAACTAACAAAAAATATTTTTTTTAAAAAGTACCTTAATATTATCTTTTCCTAGGTCTTGTCTCATGATTGAAATAGTTGTATATCTATCACTGCAGCCAGAGATGAGTATTTTAGTTTGAATGCTGATTTTCGAGGCAGGCTCTTTCTACTTGGAAGATTTATATAACACAATCATCGTAGCCCTGATACAGCTTACTAAACAACAATAACATGTTATCATGATTGTCTTGAGCAAATCTAATTCTATCCTATCCTATCTTTTTTTCTCAGTCAACTGCTTAACTCAGGCAGTTCCTAGACTGGTTGACCTACTAAGGTTAGAATGCTCAGTCTATCCCACTGTTTAACATATAGATAGATAGAGAGAGATATCTGATTACATAAACACTGGTTGAAGGCCATAATAATTGGGCACTTAGTATGGATGCAATTCACTTACAACAACTCATGATTCTGTGAAAAAATAATGCTACAAATAAAAGATTTTGTAAAAAAATTATTGATAGATGAGGAGTAGACTTAGATAATGAGTAGATGGAAATAGATGAGTAGACTAAGATCAATAGATAGATAAGGAGTTGACTTAGATAGATTGATAGTCACATAATGAGTAGACTGAAGAAGACAATGATTAAACTTAGATAAATAAATAAAGAGTAGACTGAGATAGCTAGATAATGAGTAGACTTAGAAAAATAGATAAGGAGAAAACTGAGATAGATCGTGAGTCTGCTGAAATAGCTAATGAGTAGAAAGAGATTGATAATGAGTTATCTGAGATAGATAGATAAATAGATAAGGTGTAGACTGAAATAGAGAGATGATAACTCTTTCCTTTTTACTCTCATAAAATTTTTCAAAACTCACATATTTTCAGATACTCAATTCCCTATTTCTTTTTTACAAAGTCTAAAGGATATAAAATATAAACTTGCATATACAAGGTGCCTTCAATAAGTTTCTAGACTTTTTTCGTATGGGCACTTTTATTGATAGTAACCACATGAAACTCTAGTTCCCTTCAAAGTAATCTCCTCCGGCTGCAATGCACTTGTTGTACCATTCCAACAACTTCTGCAAGGCCCCATGGAAGTCCTCTTGTGTGAGCGTGTCAATGACCTTCCTCACAGCTTCTTTCATCTCAGTTGTCTCATAATGATGACCTCCGAGCTTAGGGAATAACCAAAAGTCACAGGGAACAAGGTCTGGACTGTAGGGAGGCTGTGGAACTGTCTTGATGCCCATCTTGGTCAAATAGTCTGTGACAAGGATAGAGTTGTGAACTGGTGCATTGTCCTGCTGGAAATTCCACTGATCCGATTTGAAGAGTGCTGGCCTCTTCCGACAGAATCTCTTCCTGAACTCCCTTAAAATCTCAACATAGTATTCCTTGTTGACTGTCTGTCCAGTGGGAACCAAGTGCTGTCAAAAAAAAGGGATAATCAAAAGTTTGTGGGTGGATTTGCTCTGTCTGACCTTCTTGGCTTTGGGAGAGCCAGCATGCTTCCACTAGGAACTGTCTCTTGGTCTCTGAGTCATAGCAGAAGCATTTTTTCCAAGTTTAAAACAGAATTTTATTACATATTGTTCTTCTAAAGTGTCCTCACGTCCAGATTGCCTTTTTGAAATTCACCAGTTGTGACAATCAGGCTTTAGTAGGGTGTATTCCAATTCCTGCTGTAGATGTTCATTTGAACCTGCAATCATAAAAATTGGCCCGTCATCTCAAAAGATGTACAGCAATAACATACTGAATTTTTGAGTGTCTATGACAATTTTAAATGCCTGTACAAAAAAAGTCTGGAAACTTACTGAAGGCACCCATATATATATATATATATATATAATCAGAACATGCTGGTGAGTAAATTTATAGTATAAAAATTAATAAGAAATTATTTTGTGCCATATCACTATAGAGATAATCATTATGTCGAAGTTCTGTTGTATCTTGTACTTGAGTGTAGTTCACTTGTTGAATCACGTGTCAAAGTGAATACTGACTTGAGCATGAGGAAGGGAAGATTATATGTGAATCAGGGCATGCCACAATGTGCAGGTAGTCTAGTCCATTCCCTATGTTGTGATTGGCTGCCAGCCCAAGAGTGGCTATGCAGGTGGTCTAGTCCATTCCCTGTGTTGTGATTGGCTGCCAGCTCAGGAGTAGCTATGCTAGCATGCATATATACTGGCCTGCTCATTGACATATTTTTGTCTGTTAGCCGAACACCAGCTGAGCTGCCAAGCCGGTAAGTAATATTTATTATTTTATCCTGCATGTTAGGGCAGTAGCTTCTTCCCATTAGAATAAATGCAAGTTTTAAAGTATTCATTTCATAAAACCTACCATGACATCACAGTTTACAGAGGCATCTAGTTTAGAATATATATTTAAGCTTCTTATGATAATCTGGTTAATTATCTAAACTATGCTGCTTGATTGCTAAACAAAACTAGTGACTTTTGATGGTTTGGTTTGTTGTTTGTTTCGTTTAATGGCATATCAATCCTTATGGATTATTTAATGTGAAAGCCTTCCTTGTAGAAGAATAGAAGCAGTACTATTCAACCCATTAGTAAGGAGGGTGACCCAAAAGTTCCATTTTCAATAACTACTACACTAAGGCGTAGATGAGAGTGCTACTCTTTTCCCTAGGATTGCTCCACTTACCCTTGATCTGTACCTTATAATAGTGAGTTTAAGCAAGGTGGCATCAAGTACCATTTTTTGAGTCTTTTGTATGACTTGACCTGGGATTTAACCCAGTCTCCTGGACCAATGGCCAACACTCTACCCACTATGCCAATAGAGGGATTAAGGAGTTCATACCTTTCCCAAAGCTATTAGTTCTAAAATGAAAATAATAATGTGATTGGAGTTTGAAGTTGTTAAGTAAATTGTTGTGGTCTAGCATGTTAACAACTGCATGGACTCTCTCCTAGTGACTTTTGAGTAGCTCAAACTTTACAGGTAAAAAAAATCCCTTTTATTGTTACTTTAGAGGCGCTTGTGGTGTAATGGTTATCATCATAGGAAATAGACTTGGCAACCCAAGTTCGAAATCCTGGATGAGGCTCTTTGCATTTTGTATAGAGCTAATCATATTTACCCAACCCCTCCGTGCGGGCAGAATATGACACAAGGTCAATTTTTTAAGCAGAGTTTAACAGGTTTGAATTCAGAGTTTTCCTTCTCCTAGACTAGTTGCCTCACCAAGGCTGAAGAACCTAGTCTGCCCTACTATTTACCCATAGCTGGAGGGATAATAATTGGATTCATACCTTTCCCAAGGGTATTAGTGCAATGTGAAATGCATTCAGTCCAGGATTTGAACTCATGTCACTGTGTCCAATTCCTGCGACGATAACCATTACACCACGGGTACCTCCTATTTTGTATAGAGCTAATACCCTTAGGAAAGATATGAATGATAAACATTACACCACGGGCACTTCCTATTTTGTATAGAGCTAATACCCTTAGGAAAGATATGAACCCAACTATTCTACCTTCAGCAATGAGTAAATAGTAGGACAGACTGAGCTCTTTAACCTTGCAGTGGAAACTAGACTAGGAGAATGAAAATTCTGAATTCAAACCCGTAAAACTCCACTTAAAAATTGACTTTGTGTCACATCCAGGTCATGTGGAGGGGTTGGGTAAATATAAAGCTGAAAGTCATTTTATATAGAAATTATACATACAGATGATTGGTTTGATTTATTTGTTTAATACCATATCATCTCCTTATGTTATTTTATAACAAAATTAAAATCATTTCAAATTGTTTGATTATAATTGTAACCATTTACATTTTCAAAGTTCCTTTGCAATAATTTCTATTCTTTTCATTTTTAAATCACACTTCTTTTTGTTGGCTTTTAATAATCATTTCTTTGTCCTCGGTTATATGGTTTCATGTATTCCTATCAAGTGAAAATACTTTTTAGACAGATCAGTTTGATCCTAAAATGGTTTAGTTTGGTTTACTCGCTGTTAGAGTGTTCACCAATGGTCCAAGAGACCGGGGTTCAATCCCAGGTCGCGTCATACCAAAGACTTTAAAAATGGTTCTTGATACATCCTTGTTTAACACTCAGGAATATCAGGTATGTATCGAGGGTAAAGTGGAGCAATCCAGGGAAAGGAGTAGTGTCCTCCCCTATACCTCGGTATAGTAGCTATTGAAAAGGGAGCCTTCTGGTCGCCCTCAACTATGGTCACCAACAAACTTATTATGGTTAAACATCATTGTGGGCGCCAATCACATAATAGTTTTCTAAAAAGAATGCTGATGGAAAGATTATGAGTCTTTCTCTGTATATACTTTTTTTCTCCAATTATTTTAATAAAAACATTCATCATTCTTTAAGCAACAATTTTTTTTCTCCTTCATCATAAAGTCCTGATGAAGGTTTAATAAAAACCAAAATGTTTTAACTTTGACTTTACTATCATAAATAATTCTTTACATTTGGAATTTATTGTATTTCTATTTTCTTCATCCAGTCGGATTTATTTCTATAATTTACTTTCTTGGTATCATGTATTCCTATCAAATAGAAATACTTTTAACTGATCTATGTGACCCAAAGGTGGTTTAGTTGGTTTGTGGGTTGGTGTTTTATTACATGTCAACCCTTGTGCATTATTTAATGCTAAATCCAGTTTTATAACTTTATTATTTATAAGTGAATAGTTTGTAGGTAACATTATTTTTAAACAAGTTGTTAGAGATCATTTGTTTGCACACAGTGTAATGGTTTCAAGTATTCCAATTAATTATTAATAATTCTATTTAATATTAATCATATGTTTGCATATAGTTATATGCTTTTGAGTATTTTAAGTTGTTGGCGACCATAGTCGAGGGCAACCAGAAGGCTCCCTTTTCAATTGCTACTACACCAAGATGTAGGGGAGGGTACTACTCCTTTCCCTGGATTGCTCCACTTTACCCTTGATATGTACCTTATATTGCTGAGTGTTAAGCAAGGAGCTATCAAGTACCAATTTTAAAGTATTTGGTATGACATGACCTGGGATTGAACTCAGGTCTCCCGGACCATTGGCGAACACTTTACTCACTAAGCCAATGAGCAGGTTAAAGTATTGTAATACAACACTAATAATTCTATCTAACATTAATCATTTGTTAGTATACAATTAAATGGTTTCAAGTATTTCCATTGAACTCTAATAATTCTATTTAACATAAATCATTTCTTTGCTTTCAAGTACTGCTATTCAACATTAGTAATTCTATTTATCACATATTTTTATGTAATATAAATAATTTGCACACAGCTGTATGATCTTAAATAACTAGAATAATAATCCTCAGTAAATGATTGAACTGTTCTATAGGACCCATAGATAAGATCTTAACAGGTTCTACCAGTCTGAGTTAGAGTGGACTTGGGAGTAATGGCAGTGAAGAGGTACTCCACATTCCCCTAAACTCCAGGACTCTAGCCTCACTATCAGATGTGAGTTTGTTTCATTCTCTCAGGACACTTGATGGTGATTGTGGTAGAGGGTCTAACTCCACAATAGAGATGCAGTCTGCATATTCTATGGCCCTAGTTGACAAGGCAGGTCTAGAGGTTTGGGAGCCTATAGATGGGACTTTAACAAGTGCTACTATTCCAAATCAGTGTGGACTAGGGAGTAACAACATGAACAAAGAGATACTCTATACTCCCCCACAGTTCCAGAAATGGAGCCTCACCACTAGACACTGTTTATTGTTATCACTTGGAAACACATTCAGATGATGAATAAAGATAAATACAATGTAGAAATGTCCTTAATATTAAACAGGTGGAAAGTTGTACTAATGTCAAAGATAGAGCCTCTGTTACAAAAATAGAAGTGTAAACACAAGAACATACAGAACTGACAGAGAATGATGCACATACATTTGTGTATAAGTTGTGTATCTAAGATTAAATTTTTAAAGAACATTTTGAAGACATCCTATTAAAATATTCTTTTTTAATCTGAGAAATCTTTTAAAAAATTTCAATATCAACCTATACACGGATCACAGATTTTTTCCAGTTTAAATTTGCACACAGTTGGGAAAACATAGTGTAAAATATAATGTCGGAAATTCAACAATTACAAAAAAAATTAAACTTACAAAAATACTATACACCTAAAAAAGAATATACAGATTAATAATATTCTTTGCTCAATCTCATCTTGTGTT
This sequence comes from Sepioteuthis lessoniana, assembly GCA_963585895.1. Taxonomy (NCBI): domain Eukaryota; kingdom Metazoa; phylum Mollusca; class Cephalopoda; order Myopsida; family Loliginidae; genus Sepioteuthis; species Sepioteuthis lessoniana. Next base: position 62,739,919 of record OY757936.1, read on the forward strand.
TGAGATCATTGTATATATATTTTTTTACTGCAGTTAAAGACTAGAGTTTTAGTTCTCATAAAAGCTGAAATTTCTAATGCTGATTTTTAAGACAGGTCTTCTCTACTTGGAAAGTTTATGGAACACAATCCTTGTAGAACTGTTTTGCCAATACAGCTTAGTAAACATCAATAATATTCTATCCTGACTGACTTGAACAAATCCTATCCCTCACCCCGTTATTTCTTCAGATCACTGCTTTCCCTAAGGATTGTAAAACATACAGAATAATGAGCTTATAATATGTTGGTAAGGAATTTGAATTTAGGAATGTCCTTCTCCTAGACTAGTTGCCCTCGAAATGTTAGAATATATAACATTGCAAGTCTAGTTGGTTGGTTTGGTTTTTATGGCATATCAACCTTTGTAGGTTATTTATCAATTTTTATACAAATAAGCAGTTCTATTTCAAACAATTCAGTTTAGCATGAGTACACAGTTAAATTGTCAAAAATATTTCTATTTCAAACTATTTAGCTTAGTCAAACAGTTCTAATTCAAACAACTAATTTTAGTATAAATATGGTTTTTGTCTACACACAGAGTTAAATGTCAAAACAGTTCTATTTCAAACAATTCAGTTTTGCCTAAGTACGCAGTTTAAATATCAAAACAGTTCTATTTCAAGTAATTCCGTCAGGCATAAGTACGCAATTTAGTTCTATTTGACCCATAGATAGGACCCTATCAGGTGCTACCAGAATGGACCTAGAAGTAATGGCAATGAAGGGGTATGCCAAATTTCCCAAAGTTCCAGCAATACTGGAACCTCCCCATCAGATTGTTTAGTGTCATAAGCAGGACACTCGTTGTGGAGGGGGGGGTCTTAAACCCCTCTGCAGAGGTGCAGTTGGTGTATTCTACAATCCCAGCCAACTGAGCCAATATAGCATTGCAGGATCTCCGAGAAAGTTAGTGGAGACAAAGACAAGCTTAAGATATGATGATGGGTTCATATCAGAAAAGAAAAAGTCAGGCACATGACCACAGGAAAAAAATACCACTCCCTTAAATATTGATGTTGCAACTCTCCTCTGGACTGGTTTCAAAAACAGGAAGATATGAAGTGGTAGTTTCAAATTAATGGAAGAAAGATCTTTTGTTTAACAAATCATAACCCACATGAAGGCTAGCCTAAAAAACTGGCTCATTGGCCTAGTGGGTAGAGTGTTCGCCAATGGGCCGGGATACCTAGGTTCAATCCCAGGTCACGTCATACCAAAGACTTTAAAAATGGCACTTGATACCTCCTTGCTTAACACTCAGCATTTTAAGGTACGTATCAAGGATAAAGTGGAGCAATCCAGGGAATGGAGTAGCGCCCACCCTTACACTTCGGTGTGGTAGCTATTGAAAAGGGAGCCTTCTGGTCGCCCTTGACTTCAGTCACCAATTACTACTACTACTTATTACATTGCCAGTAACTAACTAAGCCTTTTCAAAAATCTTCAAATCTCATATATATTACTTTTTTGCCCTTACCAGGAATTTTTTATTTTTAGTCACACTGCTGTGAACCAGGTTCTTTGAGAGTGGGTGGCAGCCACTTCACTACAAATGTCTGTCCGTCCTACTATTTACCCATTGTTAAGAAAAGAGTATAACATTATACTCTCATCAATTTTTTAAAAATTTCTTATTCTTTTTTTATTTCTCTCTTTTTTTTCTTGTAGTATAAGGGATATGAAAAAAAAAATCTATATATAGTCAGAACAGACATATGTGTAAATTGTTTTGATGTATAGTAACTCATACTTATAGAGTTTCCTTGGAATTAACACCATGATTTTTTTTCTTATTTCTTCCCAGATGAAAAACTAGAAAAAAGAAATTATGATCCATACAACTCACTTTAGATATACCATAAAGTTGATATCAGCTACCAAAGTCTTTTAGCATGAAGTGAAATACAAATAGCCTTGTTTGAGATTTGGATTTGGCTCACCAACTGCATTTTCCTTAATTTTACCGATCACATCATCGAATACTTGAATGAATATATACAATATTCATGGACATATCAGACATTTATTTTCCTTCCTTCATGTAGTAAAGTTGATGGAAGTCTACTTTCACTGTTTCTGTTACTATCCATGATTAAGACAGAAGAAACTCTTTATCCAACTCAATGGAAATTCACTCTGATATGACAACTATCATAATCTAATGAAAAGTAATATTTTTGAATATGAAGTTTGGAAAAAACTAAACCCTCATAATGCCATTTAACGATAAAAATAGAATAAACTTATCCTTTAACCCAACATAGATGATAGATGTCGAGATCCATTTCAAATTTCCTTAACAATTGCAATCCTGGATTTTCAACTTGAAAGCTGTTAAGAATAAGAGCAGGTTGAAGAATAACAAGTAATCTTACTCATGCTGTAATAAAAGGTGGGGTATTTTATTTTTTAAATTAGAGCTAAAATGATACATTAATTTTATTGCAATACATTTTGTTACCTTTTTTTCCCCCCATTTTGAAACATATTCACGTCATGGCTCATCTATTTCTTAAACGAGATGACTTTGATTTCAATTGACCATATAACCTCGAGCAAGCCATTTACAACTCATGTCCAAAGTGGTTTATCTTGTAGAGAGGGGAAAAAAATAGGCGAAAAATGTGGTACTTAAATCAGATCAATACCGACAGAGTATTATTAAAAATACACATGTTTACAGAATAATAATAATAATAATAATAATAGTAATAATAATAATGTGCTGTTCAAGATTAAAAGAAATGGTGTATGTGAATATCTATATAGATAGATATTTGTCTGTATCATTTGGGACATGTTTGTATGTATATATCTCATTCTGTTCATATCTATCTATCTTAGTCTATTCATTTCAGCCATCTATCTTTCTATCTCAGTTTTTTCATTATCTTTTTTTTCATTGGCTATACAATTTTACTAGTACATTAAATTTTGTGCATATCTATTCATTCTTTTATTTATATCAATTTGCCTATACCTGTTAGCAGGTCTAGCTCCATATAAACACACACACACACACACACACACACACATACACACATATATATATATATATATGAAAGTAAATATGTATCTTTTCGTTGTATATTCCTCATTTGCTCCTGTAATCTCAGTAAGCATCCATCACTATGAGAACTGTGTTATATATCCAAGTCCTGATGATGGCTACTGAAACCAAAACATTAATGTCGATTTTACATCATAATATATTCACCTATTTGAATTATGTTTTTTCTGCTACATTCATATACATATATATATATATATATATATATATATATCAATGATGGACTCTCTCTCTCTCTCTCTCTCTCTCTCTCTCTCTCTCTCTCAGTTTTAACAGTGCTGTTAGAAATGAAGGATATAATTCAGTCCCTATGTTTGCATCGTTTATGATGTAGCAGTCCTGTTGGTGATTTATACAAAGCCCCACACTCAGGAAATATTACAGATTTGTTATATAAAATAGCTAGTGTATTAGCCTGAGATTTTTTTCATTTGTTGTTAACTCTTTCAAGCAGTGAAAACAGCCTCTGAGAAAGTCACTGGTCAAAGCACCCCAGAAAGTTCCCTTTTTGATATTGCATGAAGCCATACAATTTCATTTTGTTGAATTTTCTCTGAAAAAACATTCAGTTCAGGAAACAAGACAAAGTCAAACCAAGATAAATCTTTCGAGTACAGAGTGTGCTGTACTTGCACAATCCTGTGTTTCACCCAAAACTTGTTCAAAATGTAACAAGATTGCAGATTAAAAAGTCTCAAAAATTGCCACTGATATGGAGATGTTTGCCCTGTTAGCAGGGCTTATAATACACTGATTGTATCTACTGCAGAATCCATTCCAAAAATAAAGAGATATTCTGGGTATAACACTAAACTACATCTGATGGTGAAACTCCAGTTCAAGAGATCTGGGTGGGGGGAATATCTTTTTATTGCCAATACATTCAGACCCAGAGTGGTTGTATTTTTAGGGTCTAATTTATGAGTCAAATAGACGTGTTTGCAAATTATTTGTATTTGATAGGAATGTGTGCAAATAAAGAAAATCCCTTGAGAAATAATTCCATAAAAAATGTAAATTTAAACAAACAATGAATGTGATTCCTAACAACATCTAAGTTGCTATGGTTTGGTTTGGTTTTATGACATATAAACCCTTGTAGGTTATTTAATGCCAAATCCTCTTTATACATATATATTAGATATATATGATTTGTAAGCATAAGTCAAGAAGGTTAATAGTTCTAAGTATTGCTATATATCACTAATAATTCAATTAAAGATCAGTCATTGGTTTATACACAGTTAAATGGTCAAACAGTTCTATTTCAAAATATTCAATTTAGCGTAAGTCATTTGTTTGCATACAGTTTAAATGTCAAGCAGTTCTATTTCACCCATAATTAAGACTCTATCAAGTGCTACCATTTTGGACCAGAGTGAACCTTGTAGCGATGACAATAAAGGGGTACTTTACATTCCCCAAAGCTCAAGGATTACTGGACACTCACCATTAGATTGTTTAATGTCATATTGAGGATGCTCTTGTTGGGCGAGTCCTACCCACCTCTGCAGTTATGCAGTTGGTTTATTCTACAGCCCTGACTGACTGGGCTATTCATTGCTATAATCACTGGGAGTATAGCAACCAAGCTTAATATAGCTGTCGGCAATGTGTACAGAATAACAATAATCAGATATTATTTCATAAAATAAAGTCTACACAGATAGACTGCTATCTAGACATCTAAACTTTATCATTTTATAATATAAGTTGCTAAACTTCATTTAATTTTCTTTATTTAAAAATTAAAACATAAAATCTTGATATTTTTTATTAAAAAGTATAAAAATATTTGAAGAATCAATTATTTTGGATAGGCTAACATTTTGTCTTGAAAAGTAGTTTAAAATGCAATCAATGACAGCACAGAAGTTAAATTTTTATTTGAAAAAGCAAATTAAGTAAAAATAACAAGAAATGATGAAAAAAACAAGAGACTATGCACAAGAAAACTTCTAAAAGAATAAATACGAAGTAAGAATTTCATGGTCAAAAAGGAAACTTGAAACCAATGAATTTAACGAGAAAAATATACAAATTTTTCATGTTTTATTCCTTTGTTACATAGCCAGATATACAGATGTGTGAAATAGACATAGGGAATCTAAAAACACAAAACTCACGAAATTGGTTCAGGTACGAAACTTTTTATTACCTTTGAGTTAAAGGTAATTTGACAAGAGGAGAGAGAGACACAATCTTTCTATGCTGACTGCTTTTACATCGTCAGCTCTCAACCCGACCAGCACGTGGCGCCCGCAGCGCACAAAGTCGTCTTGCCTCACCCAGCTCTGAATGTTGACTCTCTCGTTCGGAGGCTTTTTCTCAAATATCAAAATCCTCAGCCCACGCTTCTGGTGCATGACGTTACTCGCATCCCCTGGTCTCAATTCCTATCTGGGATTTTTATTTTGACATCTCTGAATGACACATCCCCTCTGCGCACACATGAGCACCTGCGCTAATGTTGTACCTAACTAACCCACGCACTAAGCGAAAGGTTCTCATCCTTACTAAACCGAAAGGCATGATATATAAAACAAAATCCCTCCAGCATTATATTACACATTGATTATCCACTAAGATTAATTTGATTATCTCCAAGTCTTTGAACATTACTCACCATTTGCAATCTCAAGATGATATTTTGACCCAAAAAGTATAAAATATCTAAAATAGAAATCAGGTGATTACCTTCAATTTTGAATTTTAAGCATGGGGAGTCAATTTGGTGTCATGGCTAACCTGCTGGACTGCAACATCATAGTATGCAACTTCAAACTCCAGTTAATTCACTTTTTGACTAATACCCTTGAGAAAGATGTAAATCCACTTATCCTCCACAGCTATTGGTTAAATAATACCCCTACAATTCTTCTACAAGAATGGCTTTGGCATTAAATAATTCACTAAGGTTGATATGCCATTAAACAAAGAAACCAAATGAAACTAAACAAAACCACACCAAAGAGTACCCCTACGATCCTTCTACAAGGATTGCTTTGGCATTAAATAACCTACAAAGGTTGATATGCCATTAAACAAAGAAACCAAACCAAACCACACCAAAGAGTACCCCTATGATCCTTCTACAAGGATGGCTTTGGCATTGAATAACCCATGAAGGTTGATATTCCATCAAAAGAAGAAACCAAATCTAACCTTTAAGCTGATTAAAGAAACCATATGATATCATGCACCCCAAAATGTACCCCCCCCCACACAAATAAGTACAATCATTAATTTTTTTAATAAATTTACAGACATTCACAAACAAAACTTTTTTGAGATTAGAAAAAAATCCTCAGATGATAAAAGTGCTCTGTTGGCAGAGCTTAGAATATGCTGACTTTATCCTCTCTGCTGAGGAGTAAGACCTCTCCAAAAAAATGGGTGTCCTTGATAGGATACTAAACTGCATCAAATAGAGAGGTTCCTGTTCCAGTGATGTGAAGAGAGTGTCAATACTCCCAGGTCTACTCTGACCTGAAGTGGGAGTACACATTACTGTCCCATCTATAGGTCAAATAGATCTATTTGCTAATTATTTGTATTAGATAAAAATATTTGATATCATTTAACCATGTGTAAATAACTCTAAGAAACAACACAAAAAATGTAAATGTATCATGAATGCAATTCCCTAACCTCTAGGTGTAAAATATTCTCAGATGGGTTGCCATGGTGTTATAATCAATCAGTTAATCAAATAGTAAAAGATTAAATCAAAGAACTACCTCCGACTGGAATGCAGTATATTCTAGTAGTTTTTCTCAACACACCTCATTTATTTAATAGAATTATATCTGGTCAGAGTGAATTAATCAAACAGTAAATGGCACAAGAGGAACTTTGTTTTGCACCACTTAAAAGTGATTTCTGACTTTTAATTTAATAGTTGATTGAGGTTCAGGAAAATCCACTAGACATGATTTCTCTTTCTAGCCAAGCAAGCACTGTTTAGGTCCTTCATTGTAAGTAGGCACACGTTTTAAAGTTCTCTAATTGTGGTGAATGGTCTGGTTCTTTTCTAACTTGTGTTTTAAAACATCATAATTGACAACCACCCCTAAAATACTAAAACCAAATTTGTGTAATAGGGTCAGATATTACCTATTTATAATTCTGGGATGTGTTATTATTATAATTCTGGGTGGTGTTATTATTATTCTCTATTCATTGTGGACTGCTATACCCATGATTGGTTGCTACACTCAGTGTCAGTATAGCAATCTAGATGAATATAGTAGTCCACAATGTGTAGGGAATAATAGTAATTGGCAACTTTAGTTAAGAGTGACCCAAAGGCTCCCTTTTCAACAGCTACTACACCAAGGTGTAAGGGAGAGCACTACTCCATTACCAGGATTGTTCCACTTTACCCTTGATCCTTACCTTATAATGCTGAGTGCTAGGCAAGGCAGCATCAAGTACTATTTTTTTAAGTCTTTGGTATGACTTGACATGGGATTGAACCCCAGTTTCCCAGACCATTTGCGAATGGTCAGATATTGGTGTATTTCATTCTATTTCAAGCAGAGAACAGATTATTTGAATTCCAAATTTTTCTTCTCATAAACCAGTTGCCTTACTGAGGCTAAAAAGCTCAATCTGCCTATAGTTAAAGATTGGTAGGTTTGTTGGGTTTTATGGCATATCAACCTTTATAGGTTATTTAATGCCAAATCCATTTTTACGTAAATAATCAATTCTATTTAAAACAATTCAGTTTAGCATGAGAACACCGTTTAATTGTTAAAAACATTTCTATTTCAAACACTTCAAGCAGTTATATATAACAATTCAGTTTAGTGTAAGTACAGTCTCAATGTCAAAAACAGTTCAATTTCAAATAATTCAGTTCAGCATAAGCATGCAGTTAAAATGTAAGTACAGTTTAATTGTGAAAAATGTTTCTATTTTGAGCTATTCTGTTTAGTCAAGCAGTTCTAATTCAGCTAATTCAGTTTAGTATAAGTACAGATTTTCTTTACATACAGTAAAATGTCAAAACAATTCTATATTAAACAATTCGGTTTATTGTAAGTAGAGTTTCAATGTCAAAAACAGTTCTATTTCGAATAATTCAGTTTAGCATAAGCACGCAGTTTAAATGTAAGTACGGTTTAATTGTCAAAAACATTTCTATTTCAAGCTATTCAGTTTAATCAAACAATTCAGTTTAGGGTAAGTATTCCGTTAGTTCTATTTAACCCATAGATAGGGCCCTATCAAGTGCTACCCCGCCGGGCCAGAGTGGACCTGGGAGCAATGGCAATGAAGGGGTGCTCCGTATTCCCCAAGGCCCCAGCATTACTGGGACCTCACCATCAGACTGTTTAGTGTCATATCCAGGACACTCATTGGGGGAGGGTCTTACCCCTCTGCAGAGGTGCAGTCAGTGAATTCTACAGCCCCAGCCGACTGGGCAATACACAGTGTTAAATGTCAAACAGTTTTATTTCAGATAATTCAGTTCAGCATAAGTACACAGTTTGAATGTCAAAACAGTTCTATTTTGAGCAATTCAGTTTGGCATTAGCACGCAGTTTCAATGTCAAAACAGTTCTATTTTAAACAATTCAGTTTAGCATAACTACACAGTTTAAATGCAAAAATCAGTATAGTGAAAGTAGCATGGTTTAGTTTTATTTAACTCATAGATAGGACCCATATCAGGTGCTACCACTCCAGGCCAGAGTGGGCCTGGGAGCGATGGCAATAAATATAGTTAAAGAGAAGAAGAAGAGATGGATCCATGCCTTTCTCGACAACATTCACGCAAAAGGAAATGCAAACATCCTCATCCATGATTTGTGTTGCTGTGATTGGAATCCATTCCCTGGTTTACCAAAATGAACTCTGGATATCCTCAGATAGAAATATTTCATGGATATGGATATTCTACAGAAACTATCACAGATGCTGACAATGCAGATGGTCTAGCATTTCTTGCAAATACACCAGCCAAATCCGTTGCATAGCCTGGAGCAAACAGCAGTAAGCATTAGTCTCTATGGGAACTCAGAAAAAACAGAATTTATGTTTTTAAAAAAATTGAGCTATTTTCAAATCAAATAACAAGCCAGTAAAATTCATCAACCATTTCACATACCTCAGTAGCAATATCTGATCTACAGAAAGTGATGTCAGTTTATGCATGGGAAAGGCATGGATTGCTATAGACATGTTATTGATAATGTGGAAATCTGATCTCTTTGATAAAATAAAACAAGAATTCTTCCAAGCCGTAGCCATGTCAGTACTACTGTATGGTTACACCACTTTGACTTTAATGAAATGCACAGAGAAAAAGCTTGATGGGAATTACATAAAGATGTTACATACTATTCTGAGCTAATCCTGCAAGCAATACCCCCACAAAACAGCAGTTGTATGTCCACTCACCTCCCATCTCACAAACCCTTCATGTAAGACAAACAAGTCAAGCCGGGCTCTACTGGAAAGCAAAGCTGAACTCATAAGCAATGTTCTCCTGTGGATTCCTATACATGGACATACCAGCATTTGCTGACCGGCAAAAGCTTATATATAACCTCTCAGTGTGGAAATTGGATGCTGTGTAGGGACCTTCCAAGAGCAATGAATGAGAGGTACAGATGGTAAGAGAGAGCCAAAGGAATTTGTGCTATCAGTATGACTTAACGATAATATGGTGAACTAACAAGATATATGTCTATAAGTATAGATGAGAAGAGATGGATTCATGCCTTTCCCAAGGGCATTAACACAAATTAAAAATCAAAAGGCTTTTGTCTAAATTCCTGAGATGAAGCTTGATAATTGTTATTACTCAGAATATTTGAACTATTGACCTCATCTTTGTTGGTGTCCCCTGATCTTCTTCAGGTGTTTTATGTCGAACTTGGAAGCCCACACAGACCCTTGAACTGAGCCCTTTATTTAATCCACAGGGGTAGACTGTTCCAATTCTGTTAACTATGACCAGGAACAAGTATCAAGTTATAAGTATTCCTTATTATTCTTACTTGTAGTCGGGATTGAACCTGTAACTTCCAGTTGATCTAACTCAGAAGCACTTTAAAACCAAACACCTTATCCAGAGTCATATGTCTTTGCCAGACAATTCGGAGTGAATTTTTGGGACTTATAAACCTAATGACTCAAGACTCCTCTCTTCTATAATATCAGATATTTTACCCTTGCACATATTGCAATTTTTTCTTTTTTATCGAGGCTTTTTAATTAATGGTTCCCAAATTGTATTCCTCTCTATACTTGGTCTACTCAACAGGTCATTGTAGCCCAACATATATGCTACTTCTTTAAGATGTCTTATCCTCTGGTGTTCTTCCTTGTCAATTATTGAACTTGATCCCACAAGGGCAGATGTTTTCCCTTTGCTCAGGATTTGAGCTTGTGCTGCTGAGATTGGAATCCACACACCCTTGTTAAACCAACATGAACCCTAGATATCCTCAGCTATAAACATTCCATGAGTATAATATGGTGAACCTTATAAGATATATGCCTATATGTATAGATGAGAGATGATTCCATACCATTCTCAAGGGCATTAGCACAAAGTGAAATGGCAACAGTCTCATCTAGGATTTGAACTTGGCATGCCAAATCCATTTTTTATATTCATTATGCCCCCTCAGCTTTAGAGTAGAAGTCTATAAAAAACGAAAATACTTTTGATATGCCATAACATATGCTTATATGCATTCAGTCAACTCAATGTGCATTGAGAAAAAAAAAAACAAAAAACCTTTTATCAATACAAAACTTTGTGTGTGAGTGTGTTCATAGATTCACTCTTCTATAAATAATACACACGCACACACACACACAAATACACACACACACACACACACATATATATATATATATATATATATATATATATATATACACAGACACATATATCTTGCTTCCAATGTATCTATGCGTGCTAATGTAAGCAGAAAGAATCAAGTTTCACTGAAGAAGAAGTAAAAGAAAAACATCTGAAATTCAAGGATATGACCTGACCTAGGTGTTACTGGATGACTGAGAAGAAAGGGCAAAATAAGTTATCCATCATAATAGAATCACTGGTTATATACAGACTCACACACACACACACATATATATATGTATATTTAAACTCGTGCAACAGATTCTTCCACTTTGACATGTACATATCTATAAATTATAAATACTCATGAAGAAATATATATATACATATATGAGAGCCAGAGATAATAATTTTATATTCACAAATATTTCTTTAACAAATGTGTGTGAGTGTAAATATATATATATATATATATATATATATATATGAGATAATTTCATATTCACATATTTTTAGATAACAAATGTGTGCATATATATATATATGAGATAGAGATAATTTCATATTCACATAAATATTTTAAAATAACAAATGTCTATATATATATATATATATATATATACATACACACAAGAGTTAGAGATAATAATTTCATATTCACTATTTTAGAAAAACAAATGTGTGTGCACATATATGAGGTGTAAGAATAATGAACAACAGCATATTCACATAAGTATTTTTACATAACAAACTGTGTGTGTATGTATGTGTGTATATAGGAGAGAGCAAGAGAAGCCAGAATAATTGCATATTCCTATGAATATCTTAAAATAACAAATAGTGTGAGTATACACACACACACACACACACACACATATATATATATATATATATATATATATATATATATATGAGAGAGAAAGGGATACCAGAAAAATTATATATTCAAATAAATAAGATTTGTGTGTGCGCGTGTGTGTTTGTACATATATTTGAGGGTTCTTCAGTGCATTGTTTAGAATTGGTTAATAACAAAAATTATTTGCTTTGAGGCTATTCAAAATGGTAGCAAATCAAATAAAATGCTTCAGGCTTTAACAGAAATCTGTCACTAAATTTTTAGTGGCTGAGAAGTGCAAACAGTGAGAAATTTACAGTACAATATGTGATGTATATAAAGAAACATGCTTTAGTCAAAATAATCTTTACAAATGCGCTAAACATGACTTTGCTACTGTAAACCAGAGTGAAAAAGATAGTCCATGGGGTGGAAACACACTGACTCTTCGGTAAAGAAAAAGTTTAAGGTACAGAGGTCAGTAAAGAACATGATGCTGACACTCTGTTTCGACATGAAAAGACAATTCATTTCTTTGAAAAAAGTGCAACTGTAAACAGTTCTTATTACTAACTCCTTCGGCAAAATTCATTTTTTGCCCAGTCGGCTGGGGCTGTAGAATACACCGACTGCTTCTCTGCAGAGGGGTTAGCCCCCCCCCGCCCCAACGAGTGTCCTGTTATGATGCTAAACAATCTGATGGTGAGGTTCCACCAGTGCTGGAGCTTTGAGGAATGTAGAGCACCCATTCATTGCCATTGCTCCCAAGTCCACTCTGGCCCGGCGTGGTAGCACCTGATAGGGCCCTATTTATGGGTTAAATAGAACTAACTGCATACTAATGCTAAACTGAATTGTTTAAATAAACTGGATAGCTTGAAATAAATGTTTTTGACAATTAAACTGTACTTGCATTTAAACTGCGTGCTTATGCTTAACTGAATTATTCGAAATAGAACTGTTTTTCGACATTGAAACTGTATTTACACTTAACTGAATTGTTTCATATAACTGCTTGAATAGTTTGAAATAAAAATGTTTTTGACCATTAAACTGTGTATTTATTATAAACTTAATTGTTTTAAAAAGAACAGATTATTTACATAAAAATGGATTTGGGTTTAAATGACCTACAAAGCTTGATATGCCATAAAACCCAAGAAACCAAACCAAACCAAAATTCATTTTATTTATCTAATGATTTATATATATATAAGAAAGGGAGAGAAAGAGAGAGAAGTAAAACATCCCATTTTGGAAAACTACTGCAGCAAAAATAGCAACCATGTGATATGCTAGCCTTAGATGCTAACATCCATGTTTGATTCTGAAATATCATTACGATTAACCTAAGTTCCCATAGTGTACAAATACCAGATTTATACGGACACAATATCTGTCTTGCGGCATCTTCTCTAATGTAGACATTCCAAGTTCAGCCAAGTATATGAAAATTAAGCTGGTAATAAAACCTGAACATACTACCTTGATAGGAAATATATTTCTATTTCAACCCCTGTCTCTTGTATTCTTCATGCAGATCTTCATATCCTTTGAACATATTTTATTCAACATCTTCCCTCAAAAGGAATGGCTAAACTGATCAATATATTCCACCAAATGGACTTGCATCTCTTTTAATCTGGACAAATACTGAAAAAGCCATTTGAAATTTTCTCAATATGCAGAAATATATTGAGTGTAGCTACAGATAGGACTTATATACATCCACACCTGGTTGTAGGATTGACACAAAGTCAGTTTAATGCAGAGACTTCCGAGGAAATGAGCTGTAAGTGCAAAAATTATCTGAGTCCCATTGGCATTCCTCCTTATCAGGCCACCTCAGATGTCAAGCAATGATCCCAGCCCTTAGTCCTTTTTCAACAATTGGGGTAGGTGGCATACAAAGGGATGGTATCTAGAGAAAAAGACATACTGCAGCTGAAACTACCTTGTTATTGGGGCTTAGAACACATTGATTGTATACTTTGAGGTGGGCTAAGAGTCCCTCCAAAAAAAATAGGGTGTCCTAGGTATGACACTAAACCTCATCCAATGGAAAGGCTCTCATTCTGGAGATCTGGGGATTGTGGACAACCTCTTCATTGCCATTATTCCCAGGTTCATTCAGGCTTGAAGTGGTTGTACCTGTTTGGATTCCATTTATAGATCAAATAGATTGGTTTGCAAATTATTTTGACTCAATATGACTGTATGCAAAAAAAAAAGAAAAATTTCTTAAGAAATAATTACAAAAAATGTAAATATTAACCTACATGAATGCAATTCCCTAACCTCTAGGTGAGGGCCTAAGGAGGTGCATGGTCAATTTGCAATGTATTGTTGTATGTAGTTGAAGAATGGAGAGTTGATTACACTCTCCACAGGGCCCAATTGGCTTTAGGCTGGCCCTGTTCTTGGGATAAAATAAGTCTACATGGGTTGACATGCTGTTAAAATCAGTCAGTCAAACTCAGCTGAAAAGAAACACATCTTAGAGGTGGGCTTTTAGCTTTGTGAACTACTTCAGTTAATTTACAGATATTAAATTTTAGCAATGACCATTTTAGATAATTGTGATATAAGGTTCATATTAAATTTGAACTTTTGAAAAAAGTCTCTAGTTTTAATCAGTTATGATAAAATGAAGTATCTGAGATTTATTCAATAACTTTAAAGTGTATTTTACAATTTTGTTTGATCTATTTTGAGTATTATTTAAAAATCAGAATGTTTGAAAAAAACAAACAAAACAATATACAACTGTGTTCCTTAAGTAGATATATATATATCAGCATATGTACAGTGGTGGCTCTACCATAGAGAATGCTAGACTGCAGACCTTCCAAACAAAAATGGCAAATAATGTGTCTCTTTTGTTAAACTGTTGTATTAAACTGAAAAAGGAGATTCTCAACTAAACTGATTTTTAGATATTCATATAATGTGACAAAATGAATATATGTTCTGGTAAACAATAATCAAGGTTATTTATACAAATTTTGAGACTGCAAACATACAGCCTTTCACACTATGTCAGTTATGGGAAACCACTAACATCATATTTCTTAGTGACCTATTGAGACCGACATTCTAGCCAAAAAAGTAATTAAATTTATATAAAACTTAATTAATCAAAGTGCCATTAGTAAGTAGAGTATTGATAAAACCCGTGAGTCAGAAATTATAGATTTATAATTATCTTTTATTTCACAATAGATGTTATATCATAAAACATCTTAAATGAAAGGCTGCATTTGTGCAGTCCATTACAATAATGAGAGCTGAGTTGTCTTTCCTTAACCAAGATTAAACCAATATAGTAAATATTGATGAAAAAATACATAAAAAAAATGTTATTCCTAACAACAAAAACTATATCACTTTAAAAAGTTATATAATTTTAATATAGTTTTTCTTTGTATTTTATTGATGAATTTAAATATGACTATTTTCTGTTACACATTATTTTAGTTTGGTTTGGTGGGTTTTATGGCATATCAACCTTTGTAGGTTATTTAATGTCAAATCCATTTTTATGTAAATAATCAATTCTATTTAAAACAATTCAGTTTAGCATGAGAACACAGTTTAATTGTCAAAAACATTTCTATTTCAAACACTTCAAGCAGTTATATATAACAATTCAGTTTAGTGTAAGTAGAGTCTCAATATCAAAAATAGTTCAATTTCAAATAATTCAGTTTACCATAAACACACAGTTTAAATGTAAGTACAGTTTAATTGTGAAAAATGTTTCTATTTTGAGCTATTCTGTTTAGTCAAGCAGTTCTAATTTAGCTAATTTAGTTTAGTATAAGTATAGATTTTGTTTACACACAGTTAAATGTCAAAACAGTTCTATATTAAACAATTCAGTTTAGTGTAAGTAGAGTTTCAATGTCAAAAAACAGTTCTATTTCAAATAATTCAGTTTAGCATAAGCATGCAGTTTAAATGTAAGTACGGTTTAATTGTCAAAAACATTTCTATTTCAAGCTATTCAGTTTAATCAAACAATTCAGTTTAGGGTAAGTATTCCGTTAGTTCTATTTAACCCATAGATAGGGCCCTATCAGGTGCTACCCAGCTGGGCCAGAGTGGACCTGGGAGCAATGGCAATGAAGACGTGCTCTGTATTCCCCAAGGCCCCAGCATTACTGGGACCTCACCATCAGACTGTTTAGTGTCATATCTAGGACACTCATTGGGGGGGGGGGTCTTACCCCTCTACAGAGGGGCAGTCAGTGAATTCTACAGCCCCAGCGGACTGGGCAAATACATCATTTTAAAAGTACAATTAAAAAATACAAAATTTATCCTTTAAATTGTTCTTGATTTTTTTAATTGGAAAATTGTTCAAAAATTAAATATTAAAAACATAGAAATTATAGATAATAAAACAAACCAAGACTTTATCCAATGATTAAAATTTGATTTTTTATTCAATTTCTTCTATTTTCCAAAAATTGCTTCCATTCATATTGTTCTCTCATTTTCTAAAAAATTTTATCAAAATAAATTCATCTCTAAGATCCATAACAAAATTTGCACTGCCAAATTTGTTTTCAGCTTTTAAAAAAACATAAACGTGGTTGCAGGGGTCATATTTTTAAAGAATTTTCCTTGAAATTGTGGTCAGTATAGACCATTTGTTGGTGACTAAAATTGTGATAGGGTCAACAAATGTTTAGAGACCCTTGGGAAGGAGGATGAACAACTTACTTGTGGTCACTATAAATTAAAATTTCTGGAAATCCTACTAAACATTTATAATTAAACTATTTATTTAGTTATGGGGCTTTTTTTACCTTATATTCATGAAAAAATTTTTTACCTTATATGATATAAAAATTTTTTTTACCTTATATGACTTGAAAACTGTTTTTTCCTTGTATTTCATAAAAAACTGTTTTATCTTATATTAAAAGAAACCTTTTTTTAATCTTATAAGAGATGAAAACTTTTTTTTACGTTATATTGCATGAATACTTTTTTTTTACCTGATATGACTTGAAAACTTTTTTTACCTTATACCATATGAAACCTTTTGTAATCTTATATGAGATGAAAACTTGTTTTTACCATATATTATATGAAAACTGTTTTACCTTATACCATATGAAATATTTTGTGATCTTATATGAAATGAAAACTTTTTTTACCTTTACCAGGTCATTGGCCTAATGAGTAGTGTGTCCGCCAATGGTCCAGGAGACTGGGGTTCAATCCCAGGTGGAGCCATACCAAAGACTCAAAAAATGGTACTTGATGCCACCATGCTTAGCACTCAGCATTATAAGGTTAGTATTAAGGGTAAAGTGGAGCAATCCAGGAAAAGGAGTAGTGCCCTCTCCTACACCTTGGTGAAGTAGCTATTGAAAAGGGAGCCTTTTAGTCACCCTCGACTAAGGTCGCCAACTTTTTATACCCTATAAAACATTTTGTGATCTTATATGAGATGAAAACTTTATAAAACTTGTAATATATTACATGAATACATTTTTTTTATCTTATATGACTTGAAAACTTTTCACCTTATATGACATAAAACTTTTTTTTTTACCTTATATTACATGAAAACTTTTTTAACCTATACCATATGAAACCTTTTGTAATCTTATATGAAATGAAAACTTATTTTTACCTACCATTATGTCAAAACTTTTTGACCTAATATTAGATGCATATATCATAAACAGGTGATAAGAAACAATCATTTAAAAATGTTTGATGAATTAAAAGTGCTTAAATGCTGATCAGCAGAACAAGATTCTAAACATTTTCTTTTTTTTTTTTGTCTCATTACAAATAGTTTCATATGTTTTCTATAAAATAGTGTTATATAATAGCCGAGGGATTTCGGTTCATGCCTTTGAGTTTAGTTAGGCTGAGAACCTTTCGGCTCAGCACATGGGTTAGTTAGGTGCAACATTGAGACAGGTGTTAACGCGGGTGCGCGAGGGCGGATGGAGGTGTCACTCAGATGTCATAATAGTCCGAGACGAAACGGTGTGACAGGGTGCGGGTGACGCCACGCACCGGAAGCGCACGGAGGTTTGTGTGAGAATCTGAAGAAAGTAGACAGTCGAGAATTAGACGCCAAACGAGAAGGATCGACTTTTGGAGCTTGCAGACGCGAGGCGAACTTGCGCCCTATGGGGGCCGCTCGAGATGGGGGCCAAATGAATAAGACAGCATAGAAGATTGTGTCTCTCCTCCTTACGTCGAAACCTTTAACTCAAAGTTAATAAAAAGGTTTCGTACCTGAACAAGAAGTCGTTATGTGTTTTCGAATTCCCAGATTCCTACGTTCTTTATATGTTCTATCGTAATGAACATTCGCTGTCCATTTCACCCATTTTGCACATGGCCATATTCGTGTATATGGCTATGTAACAATAGAAAAACACAATTGTTAAAAATAGACTTGAATTTACTGAAAAAAACTTCCTTCAGACGATGGTGCTTTTCATTTTATAGAAAATATATAGAACTATTAATCATGAGACAAAGTAAGTAGGTGAGATCCTATTCTTTTAGTTTACATTATATACACACATACACACACAGAGTATTGGTTTCACACAAAAACGACAAGAAGCAGACAATATCTGATGGAAACTATGACACATGTAGATGATACAGATAATCTCATGCTTCTCACAAATACACCTGCCCAAGTGGAATTCCCCGGGGCAACCAGCAAATGGCATTAGTCTCTATATAAATGTAAATAAAACAGAGTTTATGTGTTTCAAACCAGAAAGAGCTATCACAGTTTCAAGTGGTAAGCCTCTGAAATTAGATTATTCCCCACACAACAATCAACAAAAGGAACATGTATATATTTCTGTTACAGACGTGCAATTACTTTTTAGCATTTTCACTCATGTACATACTATCCAAGGAACTTTCCTTCATACCCACACCTTCCCAGCTTTGTATCCTTCATTCCTGTTCTTTTTTTAAAATCTTCCCTATTTTGGTCAATAGGGAAGAAACTCATTAAGTTCCATGACTTGTTATTGTATTTCTATCCTGACACTTTGATATCTTTTATGGTCAACAAGCATGTTTTCCTTTTTTTAACCACTCTATTTCTTTTATATTTGCATCAAATTTTGAAATCGGCTGACGGGAACAACCAATGCCTTTCACTCCACTCCACTGTGGATTGCCTTCTTTAATGAGTTTTATAATTGTTTACATCGTTTCAATAAACAATTCTTTAGTTGGAACGATGTTTCCTTTCAATTAAATATACCTAGCTGCATGCTGAGGTTTAGAAGAACTATCTTTTAATTGAAGACCAATTTTCATGTCCAAGCTTCTACTGAGATTTGTTTTAGCAATGAAAATTACAAAATAATTCAATAATATTTTTCTCTGCATGATTTTGAAAAAATCATACCATTAATTTGAATAATTTAATCTCGTTTGTTGAAGAAATATTTATGGAACCAGAATTTCAAGTGGTGAAAAAATGTTTAGTGTCTTATCTGTTACTAGTTTACTTCCTGCTAAAAAAACTAAAAAAAAAACAAAAACAAGGTGAAAATCCTCTAAGAGTGCTAAATCCATAACTTAAGCTAAAGTTAGCATAAAAAAATTCCAGAAATTTATCATAATAAACCACAAAACATGACTAAATAAATACTTTATGTTGACTGCAATAAAAAGTCTCCCTTCCATTGTAAGTTATCTGTTTTTAATTCTTGATAAAAAGTGATAAGAAATTTATCATTTTTTTTCAACCACTTATGAGAATTGATATATATATATATATATATATCTGCAAGTTGAGATTTGTTGTGTAATAAAGAATTTTTTTCTAAGTTTTCTTTTTTGATTCCTTCGACAGCTTTGCTTATAAAAAATTTTGATACGAGAAATATTGACAAAAAATATGTGAGGGACAATAGGAAAAAAATGGAATAAAATGTGAGCTATGAATGGGAAAATTTCTTTTAGGTGGTTGTTCTGGATGTATAGATATACTGTGACCCAAACAAAGAGCCATAAACATGCATTGTTCTGTAAGAAGATAAACATCAATGTATGTGTCAGTATGCACATCTGTTATAAGTGTAAACTATATTCATTAATGCATGTATATTAATTGATAAAAAGATAGATAAGAATATTGATGGATAGATATGAACAAGCTTTGATTAATAGATAGGAACAGATTTAGATTGACAAGAGGGCTAATATGGCTAGAGGAAGGTAGATAAATATCAACTTATCGAAAAAGAGATAGATGTGAACAGTTGTCTGAATTTCTGAGATGAAACTTGGTGATTTTTATCATTAAGGGTTTTTGGATTATTGTCTTCATCTTTATTGATATTTCCACAATGTTTCAGCTGATATGTCCTCCGGCTTTCTTCAGGTGTTTGTCGAATTCGGGAACCTACACCCAACTTCGAACTACGTCCTTTATTGAATCCACGGGGGTCACCTGTTCTGATTCCATTAGCCATAACTGGGTACAAGTGTTAAGTATTCCTATATTGTTACTCGATGGAGACAATCATCTAGTGGTTACAGGTTCCATGCTGACTACAGGCAAGTAACACTACAGGAATACTGAACACTTGTACCCAGTTATGGCTATAGAACAGGCGGAATCAGAACAGGCGACCCCTATAGATTCAATAAAGGACGTAGTTTGAAGTTCCATGTAAGTTCCTGAGTTCGAAAACCCTTAATGATAAAGATGTGAACAGATCTAGATAGACTGGGAGACTGATATGGAATGATTGAGATATGAGAGGGTACTGAAATATTCTTGGCCTGACCAGAAAACCAATGACTCCTGTAATTCAATGTTTTCACAGGTTTCTTTAACCTTTCCAAAAAAATATTTTTTGAAAAAGTCATTAATTTACTGGCTGACCCAAGAACTTTTCAGAAACTCCTTGAAGATAAATATAAACTTATTCAAAGATTAATAAATTGGCAGATTGATATAGTTAAACTAAGAGAAATAGGTAAAATAATAGGCAAAAGTTTCTTGAATTTTTTTGACAAAATCTATTATTCATAGCATCATTATTCAGCCATCAAAGTATATTTCCTGTATTTCTTTGAACTTTACACCATCATTCAGGTAATGTGTGAATTCCATGAAAACAAACAATTGTAATTGATTGGTTGGTTTTACACCAAGTCAACCCTTATTTGATTATTTAATGTCAAAGTCAATTTTCAACATTATAGTGTTGAGACACTATGAAATTATTTCACTGTGCATCTTATCAACTTTAATTAATTACAGCTTTTCATTTATGTTTGGATTAATATTTCTTGTTGCTTCTGACAACATGAAATGGACTTAGTGAACCAATGGATCTGTGTTTTCATTCATGCTAATACCCTTGGGAAAAGGATTAATCCATCTTTTCTTTCCTCCACCCTAGCTATTGATAAATAGTAAGGCAGACTGGGTTTTTTAACCTTGGTTGAGCAACCAATCTATGAGAAGAAAAATTTTAAATTCACACCAGCTGTACTATGCTTAAAAATTGACCTAAGGTCACATCTTGCTTGTGGTAGAGAGGTTAGGTAAATAAATTCTTTCCATTTCTCATCATTAACCTGGAGCCAGGCTAAGCTAAATATTTATATCAATATTGACTTGTTTACTTGTTTGTGTTTTATGACAAATCAAACCTTGTGGGTTATTTAATGTAAGGGTACTCCACATTCCCCAAAGATCCAGGAGCACCATCAGATTGTTTAGTGTCATACACAGGACATTCATTTGGGGCAGGGGGTATCTTACCCTTTTGCAGAAAGGCAGTCAGAAAATTCTATAGCTCCTGCTGACAGGGCAACATTGATTTGTGATAGTGAATCTAATTTGGTAGTTCATAAACCAAGAAGTTTCTATGGTTTTAGGCTCTTCTTACTTATTTATCTATCTTTTTCTTTGTTAATTTACTTCAGTGAAAATTTGATCCTCTAAAGATTACTTACCCTAAATACCTAGTTTCCACCGTATCCTGCCAAGAATTACTCTTGGGTATGAATATAATGAACTAACAAAGGTTAGTCACAAAATTCTGTACATTTATGCTTGTGGGTGTAGAATGACAATAACACATACCTCTGTAAAGCATCCACCTTGCAGACAAAAATAAAGCAGGTCATAGCTCAGTGCAGTCTTCCTTACAAACTGAAGCTGGTTTATATAATAAAATACCTTCATTTACTTACAAGCAGCCAATCAGGATCTATGCAATGGAATATCCTACTTGTGCACAATGGGATGCTCCAAGGTACCATAAATAGCTCCTGTTCCTCAATCGGTAATGAAGTTTTCCTGTCTTCATCACAGATTGCTCTTAGCTAACGCGATTAATTACTCTCGGCTATTGCTACTAATTGCCCTACGCAACTCGACAAATCCTACATGGCACTACGAACAGGATGGTTAAGGCTGCAAGAAATGGATACCGAGACCCAAGTTTAAACCCTGGATGATGCAAGATGCATTTCACGTAGCATTAATACCCTTGGAAAAAGTATGAATCCAATTATTCTCCCTCCAGCTATGAGCAAATAGTAAAGTGGAATCGTCTCTTTATTTTTGATATGGCAACAAGTTTAGGAGAAGGAAAACTCAGAATTCAAACCAGTTAAACTCCACTTAAAAAATGACCTCGTGTCACATCCTGTTTGTGTGGAGGGGTTAGGTAAATACATATATGCTGTTCGAATTCCATGAGTAATTAAGCAACATCTCATATTTGTATTCATGTTTTTAATGCTGTTTTATCTTTTAATGGATAGTCGATATACTATCTAATTTTAATATATATATACATATATATATATATATACACAAATACACACACAAATCATACACATATCATTTATGCTTAATTCTTTTATATCTTTAAGACCACAGTGAAAACCAACAGTTATTATGGGGTTGAAAAACTCAGAAGGAACAATCATGATAATAATAATAATAATAATAATGCCCAGACAACCAGAGTGAGTGATAGTCAACAAAAAAAAAAAGAAGAGAACCTGCAGCATACTATAGAGTAAAATTAAAAGAAAGCAAAAAGAGATATAAATATCTAGATCTAAAAAAATTCTGGAACATGAAGGTGACAGTGATACCAATTGTAATTGGTGTACTCAGAACTATCCCTACAGGATTGGTGAAGGGACAGGAAGACTAGGAAACAAAAGGACAAGTGGAGACCATCCAGACTAGAGCATTATTAAAATTGGTCAGAATACTGTGAAGAGTTCTTAAGACTTGAGGAAACTTGCTGTCACTCAGACTCCAGTGGAAAGCCATCAGCTAATGCTGGTGTGAAAAACTCTCAAAAGAGTAAAAATAATAATAATAATAATAATAATCTACGCATATATATAAATGTTTGGTTAGTTTTTTAGGATGCTAAACATCATTGGATTATCTAATACTAAAGCCACACCTTTTTTTAAAGCTATTCTATAATTTCAAATAACGAATGAATTCCTTGAGTTTTGCAAGGAGATATAATAGCATTTCTTAATTCATCATCTGCCTTGATTATGTACAATAAACCTCAATATATTTAATGAAAGAAAATAGTCTCAGATTTTAAAAAGCCAGTAGACAATAGCCTGCAAAAATTATCATGAATGCAAACTACACAGATAATCTAGAGCTTCTCACAAATACACCTGTGCAAGCTGAATGTCTGCTCCATAGGCAGCAAGAAGCATAGACATCTCCATGAATTCAGATAAAACAAAGTTCATGTGTTTTAAACAAGACCATGCCATCCCCCACATTGAATGATAAACCTCTGAAATTAGAAGACCATTTCACATACCTCAGTAGTAATATCTCATTTACTGAATTAATGTTATTTCATGAGAAAGAAAATGAAAAAAATGTTTTTTTACTGAAAGAACAGGAAGAAAAATAAAAGATTGTTTTATCTCTCAAAATTGTTAGAGAATTATTACTTTGATTGTCCATGGATAACGAGGCAAAATTGACAGAGGTTTTGACCCTGTGGGGAGGGTAGTCAAGGCCAACCAATCATGATATCCAGTTGGATTGTATGAGAAGTTAAAATTCTGAGATAACATATTTTTTAAATTCAAAAGTGGAATTTTTTTAACCACTGAGAGTTAAACTTTTATTAACATACATCAGGAGAAAAGAAAAAAAAACTGCTCTGTTTTGGGGTGAAGGTTGAAGGAAGGGATTAATTAATAGAATCCAAGTGGGAGAAGGATCAGCCCCTTAGGTAGTGATGAGAGAAAATTGAATATTGTATTGGGGGCAGAAATAATTATTAAAATCCAAATTAGAAGAAAATTGATATTATCAATAGCTTTAACAACCACCACCATCACCACTCGGATGAGAAAAACATACATAAGAGGTTTCTTTTTTCAGCACAAACCAGCTAACAGACTCCATGATACTCCGAGTCTTGACCGTCTACCAGATTGCTCTGGGTATAGAAATGTAAAGAGAAGGCTACAGATAATATGACACTTCAAGAAAAAAGAGAAGGCATAAGATAATACAACACTTTGAGAGAAGCTGAGAGCTAAAGACTTAGAAAAGTGAATATAATACACAACTTGAAATTATTTTGTACCAAACTATCAAGGAGCCAAGAGAAGCTGAGAGGGAAAGGCCAAGAAAAGTGAATATAATACACAACTTGAAATTATTTTGTACCAAACTATCAAGGAGCCAAGAGAAGCTGAGAGGGAAAGGCCAAGAAAAGTGAATATAATACACAACTTGAAATTATTTTGTACCAAACTATCAAGGAGCCAAGAGAAGCTGAGAGGGAAAGGCCAAGAAAAGTGAATATAATACACAACTTGAAATTATTTTGTACCAAACTATCAAGGAGCCAAGAGAAGCTGAGAGCTAAAGGCCAAGAAAAGTGAATATAATACACAACTTGAAATTATTTTGTACCAAACTATTAAGGAGCCAAGAGAAGCTGAGAGGGAAAGGCCAAGAAAAGTGAATATAATACACTATTTGAAATCACTTTGTACCAAACTATCAAGGAGCCGAGAGAAGCTGAGAGGGAAAGGCTGAGAAAAGGGAATATAATACACTACTTGAAATCACTTTGTACCAAACCATCAAGGAGCCGAGAGAAGCTGAGAGGAAAGGTTGAGAAAAGGGAATATAATACACTACTTGAAATCACTTTGTACCAAACCATCAAGGAGCCGAGAGAAGCTGAGAGGAAAGGTTGAGAAAAGTGATTCTAATACACTACTTGAAATCACTTTGTACCAAACTATCAAGGAGCCAAGAGAAGCTGAGAGGGAAAGGCCAAGAAAAGTGAATATAATACACTACTTGAAATAACTTTGTACCAAACTCTCAAGGAGCCGAGAGAAGCTGAGAGCTAAAGGCTAAGAAAAGTCAATAGAACAACCACCTGAAATTGCTTTATGCCAGGCTATAAAAAGTGAGAATAAAAAAACCAAAAACTTAAACAAAAATGTAGAAGGCTTTGTGCCTGATTTTGAATGTTGAGAAATTGACTGACAGTTAATTCATGAATTAAGTTCCCATCAATTGCTACCAACCTCAGAGAAGGGTGAATGTATTTACAATTTCTAAAGAAACTTTTTTAACTAAATATTATTATTGTTACAAAGTTATGTTCTGTTCTCTGTTTGTTAGAATTGACATTTTTTTACTTTCTTAATTGTGTGTTCACTCATCAAATGACAACTTTGATTAGCAATTGATCTGCTGTCTGGATCAAAAACACAATGTGGGTAGATAAGTGGATTGATTGTGCCATCCAATAATACAACTAGCCAAGCAGAATGGTTAGTAGACTGAAAGCAGAATCATGCCAGTGTTTGCAGAAGGCAGGTGTACTGCCACATGAGGAACATTTCAAAATTAAAGCCTTTATTTACTTCTAAAAAACTACAATAGATACAGGAAGTACCATAACAATATTAGATAGAGCAGATTTTCAGCTATAAAACTATTCTTCTACTCAGTTAATCACGTGGATGTGTGCTTAGCATAATGGTTATTGTCATAGGAAATTAACTTGGCAGCTGGAGTTCAAATCCTGGATGAAGCTGTTTGCTTTTTGCTTCATGCTAGGGAAAGGTATAAATCAATCTGCCCAGCTATGAGTAAATAGTAGGACAGACTGAGCTCTTTAGCTTCAGTTATGCAACTAATCTAACAGAAAAATCTGAATTTAAACCACTTTCACCCTGTTAAAAACTGACCATTGTGTCACTTCCTGTTCATGGTAGAGGGATTGAGTTATTGCATAATCATCATTGACTATATATTTTAGTGAGTGATTCACACAACTTTTATTCAATGGTGTCATTGTACTCTCTGTACCTGTTGTCGTTTGAATAAGTAGGCATTACTTTTGGAGCATGTCTTGAAAAAAAAATCGAAAAAATAAAAAAAAAGAACACAAAGAGAATAAGAAAAGAAAGAAGACTCCCCCAACAAAAAGAAAGTAATTGATGATATTTTTATAGAAGACTTATCCATTCTGATAATTAAAATATACAGCGAGGTTTTTTAAGTGATGCATGGAGATGTATGAGCTGGGCGGTTAGAAGTGGGTGTGATACTCATTAGATAAAAGAGGAAAAACAAATTTCTACAATAAGAAATGCAGGTAAGTAAATAAGATTATTCTTTCTTTTTATTTTGGACAATGTATACTC
This sequence comes from Sepioteuthis lessoniana, assembly GCA_963585895.1. Taxonomy (NCBI): domain Eukaryota; kingdom Metazoa; phylum Mollusca; class Cephalopoda; order Myopsida; family Loliginidae; genus Sepioteuthis; species Sepioteuthis lessoniana. Next base: position 62,766,420 of record OY757936.1, read on the forward strand.
ATCAGACAAAAATCTGATTATGGTAATCGCTTGATTATACAATTACATTATACTTAATTTAGTAATTGCAGTATAAAGTAAAACGCAGATGTGTTTTCTTTTTATTTCTGATATCAACTGATCTTACATTTTATGTTCTTAATAATAATGATAATAGCAAAGAAGACTTATTCTCACTTAGTTACTACTGGTGTGTAAATCTCATAAAGATGATGATAATAATAATAATGATAATAGAGTATAAGACTAAGCACAAGTGGGTGGAGAAGGTGATTCATTTGGAATTGTAAAAGGGACTGAATTTTGACCATTTTATCAAATGGTATATGCACAAACTAGAATCAGTCCAAGAGAATGGAATACATAAAATTCTCTGGGATTCTGAGATAGAAATAGATCACCTAATTCTGGCCAGAAGACCAGACACAGTGGTAATTAACAAAAAAAGAGAAATTGCCTTATCGTGGATTTTGCCCTTCCAGTGCACAACAAAATAAAAATGAAAGAAAGTAAAAAAAAAAATAGACAAATCCTTCCAGAGAACTAAAAAAGTTGTGGAACATGAGGGTGACAGTGATACCAACTGAAGTTGTTGTCCTTAGAATGGTCCCCAAGGGTTTGGAAAAAAGACTGAATGAATTAAAAATCAGAAGAATTGAGACCATACAGATCACAGCGTTGTCAAGATTGGCGAGAATACTCAGAAGAGTCCTGGAGACCTGAGGGGAGTTGCTGTCATTCAGACATCAGTGAGAGACCACCAGTTAAAACTGGTGTGATAAACTTATATTATTATTATTATTATAATAATGAAAAGAAGAAAAAAGAGTAGTAGTAGTAGCAGCAGCAGCAGAAGCAGTGGCAACAAAAAAACAGAGACGAAAGAAAAACTAAGAAAAAAAAAACTTGTTGAAGTCAAACTCTGCAGAAGAAATCTCATTGAAGGAATAGACACCTAGGCAGTCCCACTTGTAAGATAATCTGAACTATTCTTAAAATGGATAAGGAGGAAACTCAGAAAGATAGACAATAGAACAAGGGAATTGATGACGATGAATAAGTTCTTGCACCCAAGAAATGATACTGATAGTCTCTAAATGACAAGAAAATAAGAAAGGGTTCTGGTTTGGTTTTATGACATATCAACCATTGTAGGTTATTGAATGCCAAATCTGGTTTATTTGAATATAATAGATATATATGAATTGCAAATGGAAGTCAACAAAGTTAGAGAGTTCAAGGATTGCAATGTATCACTAACATCAGTCATTTGCTTACACACAGTAAAAGGATCATACAGTTCTATTTCAAACAATTCAGTTTAGCATAAGTCATTTGTAAGCACTCAGTCTAAATGTCAAAGAGAACAATTTGATGTAAAGACAGGATCCTATCAGGTGCAACCATTCCAGGCCAGACTAATCCTGGGAGCGATGGCATTGAAGGGGTACTCTTCATTCCCCAAAGCTCCAGCATTAGTGGAGCCTCATCATCAGGTTGTTTAGTGTCATATACAGGACATTGTTGCAGAGATCCAGTTGATGTATTCTACCCCCACCCCAGCTAACTGGGCTGAAAAGAAGAAAGGTTACAATTTGGAAGCATTGAGGATTGTGAGGAGGGAGCAATACAAGAACTTGAAGAGTACATAAACAGAAGAAAATAATCAAAACTTTAGAAAACAATGATATGACTAAGCAACAAAAGAAAATAGCATGAGATGACCAGGACATGGTTGCGAAGAGGATACCTGAAAGGGAGAGAAAATCAGTCCCTAATAATAGCAGTACAAAACAATGACATAAGAACTTCTATCAAAGCAAAAATTGATATTATACAATAGGATTGCAAGAGTAGGGTATGTTTGTTTGTTTGGGTTTTATGGCATATCAACCTTTGTAGGTTGTTTAATGCCAAATCCTTTTTTATACACATAAACAGTTCTATTTCAAGCAATTCAGTTTAGCATAAGTCTACAGTTTAATTGTCAAAAACATTTCTATTTCAAGCTATTCAGTTTAGTCAAACAGTTTTATTGCAAACAATTCAGTTTAATGTAAGTATAGTTTCAATGTCAAAAAACAGTTCCATTTCAAGCAATTCAGTTTAGCATAAGTGCACAGTTTAAATGTTGAAACAGTTCTATTTTTATCAATTCAGCTTAGCCTAAGTAAGCAGTTTGGTTCTATTAGACCCATAGATAGTACCCTATCAGATATTACCACTCCAGGCCAGAGTGGACCTGGAAGTGATGGCAATGAAGGTGTACTCCACTTTCCCCAAAGCTCCAGCATTACTGTAACCTCCCCATCAGATTGTTTTGTGTCATATTCAGGATACTCGTTGGGGGAGTTTTAACCCTCTGTAGAGAAGCAGTCGGTATATTCTACTGCTTGAGTAGGGTATGTGGTGATAGAAATGAAACAATCACAAAATAAGTGAAAGTAACTGAACCGAACAATATGAAATGAAGAATAAGCACAACTAAGTGCAGAAGGTGATCGATTGGAAATTGGGCAAAAAACTGAAATTTCGGTATTTTAAGAAATGTTATATACATAAACCAGAAGCTGTCATTGAAAATGAAGTATATAAAATTCTCAGGGAATTTGAGATGAACAGATTATGCAATCATGTCGTAAAGAAGAAACTAGTAGATTTTGCTGTTCCAGCAGACCAATGAGTGGAAACAAAAGAAAGCAAAAAGATAAGAAAAATACCTGGATGTTGTGAGTGAAATGAAAAAACTGCGGAACATGAAGGTGACGAGGATACCTGTTGTAGTCGGTGGCTTTCAAATGGTCCTCAAAGGCCTAGAAAACAGACTGGGAGTGGAGACGGGCGATGAGAGGAAGAATTAAGATCATCCAAACCACAGCACTATTAAAATCAGCTATGATACTTAAAAGATTCCTAGAGACTTGACAAAACTTGCTTTCATTCAGACTCCAGTTGAAACTTGAATAGAGTGAATAATAATGATAATAATAATAACAATCCTGAGCAGAAGATGAGATCTAGTTGACATTAACAAGAATAAACAAATGAGTTACCGAGTGGACTTCACTTTTCCAGCAAATCACACAGTAAAAATAATGGCCCAATTGGCTGGTGTTACAGAATATACTGACTGCATCTCAGCAGGGGGGTAAGACTCCCCTATTTAGCATCCCGGATATGACAATAAACAATCTATCTGATGGTGAGTTTCCGGTAATGCTGGAGCTTTGGCGAATGTGGAGTACTCTTTGATTGCCATCGCTGCCAGGTCCACTTTGGCCTGGAGTGGTAGCATCTGATCGGGTCCTATCTATGGGTCAAATAGAACTAAACAATGTACTTATGCAAAACTGAATTGTTTGAAATAGATCTGTTTTTGATATATAAACTGTATACTTACATCAAATTGAATTGTTTGAAATAGAAGTGTTTATGTATAAAAATGGATTTGGCATTAAATAACCAACAAAGGTTGATATACCATAAAACCAAACCAAATAGTGAAAATAAAGCAAAGGGAAAAAACTCAAGAAATATCTGGACCCTGCCAGTTAAAAAAAAATTATGGATTATGAAGGTAACCATATTATCTTTCATAAAGCATTTGGAACAATACCCAAGAGACTGGGGGAAGGAGAAATATGGAAAAGAATTGAAACTATCAGGACTGGCAAGAATATTTTGAAGAGTTCCGTGTATAGCTTACTAGTCATCTTTTTTGTAATGTTGTTAATGTTTTTTTTTTTGCAAAGTGCATTGTCATACCTAATTTGGAGAGTCTCCATAGAGGTCAAGACAGTATTATTTGAACATTTTAGATATCATGACCAACCAGTTTCAAAAGAAATATGACCTTTATTGGACAATGTAACCCTACTCAACAGTTAATGTGTCTCTTTCTCCAAACATTTTCATAAGATAATTACTGAAGAAGAAATTATTTAACATCTATTATCGAAATGAAACTGACATTCTACCATACAAATTCACAGTCTCTCAAACTCTAAAGTGACAGTCTTTCAGGTGATTTACAGGACATAAAAAAAGTTTATAAAAATCCTCAGATAACTCATGCTGAACATGGAAGAATTAATCAATTTTAATGGCATATCAAGTTGTCTAGGATTATTTTAGGTCTGGAGGTAAGGCAATTGTGTTTATTGTACATATATATTTACATTTTTTGTTGTTATGTCAGAAGAGTTTTTTGCACACAGTTATATGATATCAAATATTCCTATTGAGTACAAATAATTGGCACACTGTCGTATGGTTTCAAGTATTCCTATTTAATACAAATAATTAAATGGTTTCAAGTAATTATTTCAATTTCATAATCTTGCAAAGTTATAAGGTTTCAATTAACAAATAATAATAATCCTTAGTAAACAATTGTCATCATCATCATCATCATGTCGTGCCGCTAGCACGGATATCCCTGACCCTCTCTCACCACTTCTCCCTATCGTTCATCGCCTCTGGCAGGTCTTCAGGGCTACATCCCGTATCCTCACATAGCTGCTGTATGTATGTTCGAGCTGGTCATCCTGCTTTTGCTTGGCCATATGTGGGGATCCATAGGAGTACATCACTTATGAGCTCGTCCCTGCTTCTCCAGCAGTGTCCTGCATGTCTGGTTCGTCTAACTTGGATAGTTTTTGTGATGGGAGGCAGGTGGCCGTATAGTTGATGCCTTGTGGAGTGTTGCTGCCAGGACTTGTTCAATATTGCTCGCAACATTCTTGTGTAATTGCCGTCTAGCTTCTTCTCCAGCTGTTTAGTTAGAGTCCAAGTAGTGCATCCATATAGCAGTATCGACACGACCGCTGCCTGGAAGAAACTGCGTTTCATTTTATCGGTCAGGTCTGATTTCCATATGATTGAAAGCTTATCGATAGCTGTCCATGCCTTCATTAGCCATGTGTCGATGTCTTTTTTGGTTGATGAGACGCTGCTTCCTAGGTAGGTGTACAAATAATTTACAGTTATATAATATCGAGTATTCCACCTTAATACAAACAATTTTGAAAGTGATCTATTCGACTCATAGATGGAACCCTAAACGATGCTAGTACTCCGAGTCAGAGTGAACCTGAGAGTAATAGCAATGAAGGAGTAGTTTGATTACTTAGTTTAAGGGCATATCAATCTGCATGAATTATCTAATACCAAAGCCATCCTTGTAAAAGAACTGCAGTGATACTATTTAAACCATAGCTGGGGTGAGGATAAATGGGTATTAGTCCAAAAGTGAACATGACAGTGGGAACTGAAGTTTGAACTTGCTTACTTCAAGGCAATAGTCCAGTACTTTAGCCATTACTCCATGAGAACTCCCTGCTAATATTTTGGTATGTTCTGGTTTGTGGCATGTACATCATATGACTGAAGCAGTTCAAGCCATGGTATGTACTTGCTGTGGTTGTTAGTATCATGGTAGTTGGTGTGCTGACATGTTGTGCATTGCTTCCCTTTGTAGGTGATTTATAAGCTGCACAGATGAAGGTGCAATGTAGTCTAATTTAGGAATTTATGCTTCAGGAGTTTCAAGTCAGCTATAACACTAATGAAGCAACCAAAAACATTTGATTACAGTACAGTAACCAGATGGTTCAAGAAATTTCATTAGGGTCACAAGAACCTCAACAATCAGGTAAGGTCAGAAGAGTATAAGGTAAACTCAGCATCCTACAATCCAATGAGCTCCATCACCATAACCTTGGCAAAAGCATCCAGAGCCACTGAATTGTGCCAAATATTACCAAAATATTGCAAAACTTTTTACTCACTCTTGTATCTATGTGGTTGTGGGTGATTTGCTTATATTGTACAAATCTCAGAATAAGTTACAAGAAATGCAAAATGATCTGAACAGAGAACATGTCAGTGTTCATTTAAAGACAAACAGAAATAAAACAAGTTATATTTAATTGTAGCATTGTGAGAAGGATTGTAAAAATAGAGAATGAAGATTTAGATGTTTCGGAATACAACTTGTTCAAATAGACAATGAAGTTAAATAATGACAATAAAATAAAACAATGCCAAAGACAAATTGTCTGAAAAGCATTTAGCAAAAATAGAGGCATAATGAAAACTACCACACAAATATACTTAAAATATTAAGTGTATAATAAACAGAGAAGATTGAAATATAGAAAGTTATGTAAATATATAAAGAGAAAGAGTGAGAGAGATGAAATGGCAGTTAGTACATTTGTGTAATTGCAAATCTGTAGTATCAAATTGATTGAAATAAATTTCTCTCTGTATTTCTTTTTTCACTCTCTCTCCCTTTCTATCTCCTCTCTCTCTCTATATATATATATATATATATATATATATATATATGTATATCAGAAAATAATTTTCAATTACAAAGTACATTTTACATCACTTCTCTTACAGCATAAAAACATTTCTCCAGATAATGACCTTAGGTCAAAAGGAGTTGAGAACAATAAAAAGAATAATTAACACAAAAGAAACATTCCTATTTATCACATCACTTTTGCTCATCTTTTTTATATATATATATATATATATATATATCATCATCATCATCATGTCATGCCACTAGCAAGGATATCCCTAACCCTCTCTCACCACTTCTCCCTATCATTCATTGCCTCCAGCAGGTCTTCAGGGCTACATCCCGTATCCTCACATAGCTGCTGTATGTATGTTCATGCTGGTCATATTGCTTTTGCTCGGCCATATGTGGGCGTCCATAGGAGTACATCACTTATGAGCTCATCTCTGCTTCTCCAGCAGCGTCCTGCATGTCTGGTTTGTCTAGCTTGGATAGTTTTCATGATGGGAGACAGGTGGCCGTATAGTTGGTGCCTTATTGGGTGTTGCCGTCAGGACTTGTTCAATATTGCTCACAACATTCTTGTGTAATTGCCATCCAGCTTCTTCTCCAGCCATTTAGTTAGCGTCCAAGTAGTGCATCCATACAACTGTATCGATATGATTGCTGCCTGGAAGAAACTGCATTTCATTCTATCAGTCAGGTCAGATCTTCATATGATCGATAGCCTATTGATAGCTGTCCATGCCTTCGTTAGCAATGTGTTGATGTCTTTTTCGGTTGATGAGACACTGCTTCCTTGGTAGGTGAACTTGTCAACCAGTTTCAGAGATGTTCCGCCTAGTGTGGAAATGATGCCTGTTTGATTATAGCACATATATTCCGTTTTGTGCACATTGACATGGAGGCTAATACCTGCGGCAGCTCGTTCCAAACTATATAGTAGGGTTTTGGCCTGGTTGGGTGTATTCGCCAGTATCGCTGTGTCATCGGCGTAGTCGGCATCAGTAATTTTTTTGCGGGGTACCTTCTGCTTCTTTTCTTTGTCAGCTCGAAGCCATTTTCTCTGATTTTATCAATCGATGTTCTAAGCACGTAGTCTAGACAGATAATAAAGAGCTATGGAGCTAGCGTGTCCCCTTGTAAATATCATAGACATCCTTTGTCTACATATTCTTATTTCGATCCTTTCAAATCATATGAATGTTATGATATCTGACTGGAATTGACTAATAAATTTCATGTATTTAACAGATTCTCAAGTACTTTCAGACCCCTCTCAGGCCATCATCAGGGGAATGTGTATATTCGAAAAGTACAATACAGCATCTTATATATATATATATATATATATATATAGACACACATACTCATAAAAATATTGTAACATTCTGAAGAAACGAGGCAGATTTTGACTTGGGTATTGTTGACATAGACATTATTTTGAAACCTGGGTATGTACTGCTGTTTAATGTATATATATATATATATATATATAGAAGCAAGTATAAAAATCAGTATTATGTTAAGAAAAAGTTTAAATGTGACATAACTTTTTCTTTTAAAGCTTCATAGAACATTTTATCAAGGAAAAATAAGGATATAAAGGTAAATTATATAATTCCAAAATATAAAGCTCAATAAACGTATTTTGATAAAGTTATAAGAATGATTAAATAACATTCTAAAAAAATAGATGATCAAAAACATCAGAACGATTAACAAAATCAGACTATTATAATGGATACATCATATCTAAATGAAAATGACATTCATAATTCATTAGTAATTGATGTGAAGAACTTTACTTTCAATAACAGCTTAACATCTTTTGTTACTTGAGCAAATTAATGTCTTGAATTCACCAACGGATATTTTCTCCCATTCTACTTTCAAATTAGTCCATAGTTCTTTGACATTTTTTTAATTCTTTTCCTTAGCTCTTTCATTTAGAAACTTCTAAATATTCTCGATAGTATTCATGTCTGGCCTTTGAGCAGTCCACTCCATAATAGTAACATCCTCCTTAGAAAGAAATGTCTTAACAGACTTCGCTGTGTGACATGGAGTGTTATCTTGCATAAACACACTTCCTCCTCCAAATTAAACACTGCTTTTAGTACACTGAGGAGAATATAATTCCTTAGGACTGCGCTGAACAAACCTTCTCCTGTCACAACTGAACGGGTTAAACTTTGACTCATCACTGAAAGGAACACAATCCCACTATTCTTCAGTCTCCATAACATGTTCAGTGGCAAATTTCAATCAGCTCATTTTGTATTTTTAGAAATGTAAGTCTTTGTAAAAAATAATCGACTGTTCAAATTTATTTCATTAAGTCTTCGGGAAATAATGTATCTTGATATTTTAATGCTAAAGTTAGCATTAGCTGTTTTACTGTCGCAAATCATTTCTTTTTGGATTCCTTACCAATCCCTCTGTCTTCCCTTATAGTAATTTTGTGAGGCCTGCCAGGTGGTTTCTTGGCTTCACATGACCCAGTTTCCTCAAGTTTTCTTAAAATACAATGAATAACACTTTTAGATTTCTCCACAGTCTTTGAAATATCCCCAGTTGAGAGTTTATCTTCTTTACGTGATTTGACTCTTAGTTTTCTAAGTTCCAATGATATCACAGATTTTTCACCATGTTTACAGTGCAAGAGTTAGTTAAGAGCTGGTGTAATTTAGTAAAATACCCTATTTTATATTTTTATCCTACAAAATGTTTTAATAATACAAAATAATTATTAAATTTTACGGACTTATTTAATCATTCTGATGTTTATGTTCGCTACCGTATATGTAAAATGGACTCTCCTGTCAATCACAATGCATGTGGGTCTAACAGTACAGTTAAAAATGTGGATACTTGACTACTAATACAAAAAAGTTGTTTATAGTCATGAAAACCTGTGTAGGACCAACCACACTTTTTAGATGAGCTGATAACAGAAAAATTATGCATCAATGCGACACAGATTCTTCCAAACAATACAGTTTGTTCGGGTTTTATGGCATATCAACCTTTGTAGGTTATTTAATACCAAATCCATTTTCATACAAATAAACAGTTCTATTTCAAGCAATTCAGTTTAGCATAAGTACACAGTTTAATTGTCAAAAACATTTCTAGCTATTAAGTCTAGTCAAACAGTTATAATTCAAGCAATTCAGTTTAGTATAAGTATAGTTTCAATGTCAAAAACAGTTCTATTTCAAACAGTTCAGTTTAGCATAAGTACGTAATTTAAATGTCGAAACAGTTCTATTTTGAGCAATTCAGTTTAGCATAAGTACACAGTTTAGTTCTATTTGACCCATAGCTAGGACCCTATCAGGTGCTACCACTCCAGGCCAGAGTGGACCTGAGAGTGTTGGCAATGAAGAGGTACTCCACATTCCCCAAAGCTCCAGCATTACTGGAACCTCACCATCAGATAGTTTAGCGTCATATAACCAGGACACTCATTAAGGGGGGTGTTTTACCCCTCTGCAGAGATGCAGTTGGTGTACTCTACAGCCTCTGCCGACTGGGCAACCAAACAACACAGAGAGGATTCCCTGTGGACTGTGACATTATAGTCAGCAATTCTGAACTCCAGTCATGCTATTATATTTACTTTTGGAAAACTATGAACCTCCTTATTCTTCCAGTTATGAGTGAAATAGTACCACTAATGTTCTTCTATACAAATAGAGATGGCATTAAATAACCCACAAAAGTTGATATGTGATAAAACAAAGATACAAATCCAAACAACACTACTCCTGTTTTGAATTCAGAGTTTTTCATTCTTCTAGACCAGTTGACTTATCAAAGCTAAAGAAATCAGCCTATCCTAGTAGTTACTCATAGCTAGAGAGAGAACAAATAGTGACATGCCATTCCCAAGGTCACTAGTGGGAAGTTAAATGCAAACCACATTGTTCAGGGTTTGAACTTGGCTCAACAAGCCCATTTCTGAAGATGATAACTATTATACAATGCATCCTTTTAGATTTATATATATATATATATATATAAAATTGTTTTTTCCCCCCTCCCTACCGATGATTCCATTAATTCTTTGTTTTTATATATATATATATATATATACACACCAAAACTCTGTGCACCAGTAGAATGTAACAGAAGACAATTTTAAATGGAGCTTAACAGGCTTGAATTCAGAGTTTTCCTTCTCCTAGGCTAGTTGCCATACCAAGGTTAAGAAGTCCAGTCTGATCAACTATTTTCACATAGCTGGAGGGAGAATAGTTGTCCATGCCTTTGCCAGGGGTATAAGCACTATGAAATGAAAACAATCTCATCCAGGATTTGAACCCTGGTCATCCAATCCATTTCCTATGATGATATTCATTGCACCAAGAGCACCCACTATATATTTGTATGTGTGTATATGTTGAAGTTTTATTGATTAATTTTAACAGTATGTCAACCCATCTAGTCATATTTTATAGCTACAGGTTAGGAAATTATGTACATTGAATGTTTATATTTATATTTTTTGTGTAGTTTCCTAAGTTTATTGCACATGGTTATTTGAAGTCAAGTATTCTTATTTGATACAAATAACCCATAAATGGAACCCTGACAGGTTCTAACATTCCATGTCAAAGTGGACCTGGGAGTAATGGCAATAAAGGAGTACTGTACACTTCCCAGATGTTCAGAACTGGAACTTCACCATCAGATGCAATTTAATGTCATATCCATGACATCCAGTTTTATTTGGAGGTGGGACGTTTTACTCCTCCACTGGGGATACAATCAGTGTATTCTAAGCCTAGCTGACAGGGCAGTGTGTATATGTATGCGAATAACCGAGGAGGATGAATAGTATATTAATAGAAACTGTGAATACTGTTAATACATACATTTTGAAACCTGTGTTTATCTATTTCTGTACACGCAATCATTTATTGTAATCCAGCTGTTACCTGTATGTTTAATGTTGGGTGAATCGAAGTGTGCATTCAAAGTATTGCAATTTTATTTATAGTCAGTGTGCGTACATGTGTATGTGTATATATATATATATATATATCTATTTAGAGACATAATATATATCTTTGGCAAGACCTTTAAGGTTGAAAGCCATTAGGATCTGAGAGTTACTGCTATATTCCAAATTAATAACTCAAGTCTTTATTAATATTCTAGCATCTGAGTCAGGTTTGGTTTTCTTGGGTCATTACATAAGTCATTACTGTCATCTAACTCCTCCTCCTCCTCCTCCTCCACAGACCTTTGGCATGTCTACATTTCAACTGCAACCAAGGATCTCACGGGACATTGGTATTGGCTAGGTATCAGTGGCGGCTGAAGGTAAAGCAGAAATAAGATGGGTGAATCTCACTCTAACCAGCAAGTACAAGACTGACCATTAGTTAGATTATAGTAATTGGCAAAATTAGCATTTTGGCTCGACTTTTTGCAGTTGGATCAGGAATTTTAGATGATGAGCATTACCTTCTTCATCCTTCCCATAAAAGTCAGGGAGAGGTTAATTGAAAATAAAATTGGGGGAGTATTTTTTTTTAGTATTGCCCAATCCCCACTAGAGGATATTCACAGCTTCTTAGGTCACCCCTCACCACCCTAAACTAATGAAACAATGTGTTTCATCAGTAAAAAAAATCTAATACTAATTAATAATGGTTCATCTGAGAAATAATATTCTGTTTTAGTGTTTTGGGAAATGGTTAATTTCTCTAACACTATTGATTATTTGGCAACACAATGAATAACAAAACTTCTTTTAAACACCACAACAAAGAAAGGTTTATTATTGTAGCAGGCATAGAGGAGTGGGAGTGAGAAAGTGTCCCTTTTGGTGTCGCTGGTTAGTATGTTGGTCGTTGAGTTTGTAGGAAGTGTGTGAAGCTAGCAGCAGCGAGTTCTTCAGTGAAGGGGTTCCAAGTGGAATCAATAGCAGTGGATGAGAGAGATGTCTGTTCGGACTGCTGGCTAATTGCTCTCAAAGGTTGTCTGCTCTACTAAAAGGGACTAGAAAAAATATGTGGCTGCTACACCGTCTTATAGGACTTCAATTAACCTGAAAGTCAAAACAATACCATGACTGGAGTTTGAACTTACTATGATGTGCAGTACTTTAGCCACTACACCAATGAAAGATGGAGCAAATACTCCTAGCATATGGTCTTCCCAAAGAACTATTACAACTATTATGATGCTTTATCATCATCATCATGTCGTGCCGCTAGCACAGATATCCCTGACCCTCTCTCGCCACTTTTCCCTATTGTTCATCGTCTCAGGCAGGTCTTCAGGAATATATCCCATATCCTCACATAGCTGCTGTATGTATGTTCTAGCTGGTTGATGCTCTATAAAAACACAAATGTTTTGCTTTGCTCACCTGATGGTGGCACTGATTTCTTTGAGATTGTCGCTAACATTTTGCAAGGAGATACATTGGCACCACTTCTGCCTAGATTATTTATTACAAATGTCAATAAATCTAATCAAAGTAAATAGTTTCACACTAAAAGAGATGATATCTCACAGAAACTATTATTGATGCAGACTGTGCAGATGATCTAAAGCATCTCACAAATAGATATGTGCAAGCCAAATCTCAGCTGTATAGTTTGAAACATGCAGCAAGAGACATTTGTCTATGTGAATGCAGAAAAAAACAAAGTTTATGCATTCTAATCAAGATGATGCCATCTCCTCATTAAATTTTAAGCCACCAAAATAACTAGACCAGTTCACATACTTCAGTAGCAATATCTCATCTACTAAAGGCGATGTCAATATATGCACATGTACAGTGTGGACTGCTATTGACAGGTTATTGATTTTATAGAAATTTGATCTCTAATAAAATAAAACAAGAATTCTTCCAAGCTGTGTCAGTACTATTGTATAGTTGTACCACTTAGACTTCAACAAAATCCGAGGAAAAAAAAGCTAAATGGAAACTATACAAGAACGCTGCATGCTGTTTTGAACAAATCCTGGAAGCAGCACCTCTCAAAACAGCAGCTGTACAGTCAAGTACCTCTATCTCACAAACTATCTAAGCAAGACATGCTGAGCATTGCTAGAGAAAGTAAGAACAAACTCATAAGAAAAGTTCTCCTGTGAACTCCTATGTTTGGACACACCAGTATTGGCTGACCAGTAAAACTTATGTTCATCAGTATTATGAGAACACTGGATGCCATCTAGAAAACTTGCCAAGAATATGTCCAATAGGGATGGATAGCAAGAGATATTAAAGAGAATCCATGCTGTTGGCATAGCTTGATGATAGTAGTTTTGTCCAGTCACTTAGATATGGCAAGGGTTCCTATTGTTTGATGTTACCCAATATATATTAGATTTCTCGTAATTCAAACCCTAATAGCTATCTCTTGTCATAATTGGCCCATAGAATACTGTTAAATACTTATATTTAGCCAATAATGAAAATACAGTCATTAAAGTCTGGAAACAGATCTTGTAATTTGGGTATAGTTACTTGGTAATAAAGACATTTCTGATTTAATATTCTTACTCCTTTAAGGGTTTTTCACACTAACATTCATCATATCGTGCTGGCAGCACGGATATCCCTGACCCTCTTTCGCCACTCCTCCCTATCGTTCATCGCCCTAGGCAGGTCTTCAGGACAACAACCTGTATCCTCACATAGCTGCTGAATGTACGTTCGTGCTGGTCGTCCTGCTTTTGCGCGGCCGTGTGTGGGGATCCATAAGAGTACATCTCTTATGAGTTCATCTCTGCTTCTCCAGCAATGTCCTGCATGTCTGGTTCGCCTAACTTGAATAGTTTTCGTGATAGGGGGCAGGTGGCCGTACAGTTGGTGTCTTGTGGGGTGTTGCTGCCAGGACTTGTTGAGGATTGCACGCAGCATTCTTGTGTAATTGCCATCTAGTTTCTTCTCCAGCCGTTTTGTTAGCGTCCATGTAGTGCATCCATATAGCAGTATCGATGTGACCGCTGCCTGGAAGAAACTGCGTTTCATTTTATCGGTTAGGTCTGATTTCCATATAGTCGATAGCCTATTGATAACTGTCCATGCTTTCGTTAACCTCGTTTCGATGTCCTTTTCGGTTGATTCGACGCTGCTTCCTAGGTACGTGAATTTGTCTACTAGTTTAAGAGGGGTTCCTTCTAGAGTGGAGATGTCCCCCGTTTGGTTATAGCACATATATTCCGTTTTATGTGCATTAACATGGAGGCCTATGCTTGCTGCTGCTCGTTCCAATCTATGTAGAAGTGTTTCGGCTTGGTCAGGTGTATTTGCCAGTATCGCTATGTCATTGGCGTAGTCGGCGTCGGTAATTGTTGTTGCGGGGCATCTTCTGCTTCTTTTCTTCGTCAGTTCGAAGCCATTCTCTTTGATTTTGTCAATCGATGTTCTAAGTACGTAGTCTAGACAAATGATAAAGAGATACGGAGCCAGCGTGTCTCCTTGTAGTACTCCTGCTACTATGTCGAAGTATTCTGTGTCTCCATCTGGTGATCGTACTTTTACTTTAGTGTTTCTATAGAGAATCGTTATTGCCGCTACGGTTTCTTTAAGTATGCCGTACGCTAGTAGGATTTGTTCCATCTTTCCTCTGTGAATGGAGTCGAAAGCCTTGGTAAAGTCGACAAATATAAATGTCGCTTGTAGGTTCTTTGCCCGTACACCTTCAAGGATTCTGCGGATGGTTAATATTTGTGAGGTCGTAGATCTATTTCTTCGGAAGCCATTTTGGTTTTTTCTAAGTATGTTGTCGATTTTGGGTTCTATTCTGTTTCGTAGTAGGGCATTGTAGATTTTGGCAGCTATGGATGTAAGTGTTATGCCTCGGTAGTTTTTGGCTAATCCGAGGTCCCCCTTTTTAGGGAAGGGGAGTATGCATCCCTTCGTCCATCTATCTATCGGATTTTGATTGTATACTGCGTTGCAGTGTCGGAGCAGTATGTCGTCGAATTGTCTGGTCTTCCATACTTCCGGGGGAATTTCGTCCAGTCCTGCAGCTTTCCTATTTTTAATTTTTCTGAGAACCGAGTCGAGTTCTTCTTGTGTGAACGGTCCAAGTTTAATGTCTAATTGTTTGCTAATTATTCTGGTGATTGGTTCAGGCGTTATTTTTGGTGGGTTAGCTGACGGTTTTCCACTAGAGTTTGAATGACAAGTCACCTGAGGTCCCCAGGACTTTTATCAGAATTCTGACCAATCTTAACAATGCTGTAATTTAGATGGTCTCAACTTGTCCTCTTATTTTCAAGTCTTCTAGTCCCTTTACCAATCCTTTCGGGAGTATTCCAAGTCCACCAATTACAATTGGTGTCACTGTTGTAATATATGTACTTGAGTTATGTTATTTGAGATAATAAATGAGAAGTACAAATATTAACTTTAAAAGAGGAATTTTATTCTTCTTATACAACGCCACGTGTTGGCTAGAAAATGTCCGGCGGTCCACACACGTGTTTTGTATCTGGAATCTCTTCAGCAACTGCCTCCTCTTCTGTTCTTGGGTCGTCTTCGGCAACTGCTACTATCTTCGCTGATTGGCCAGAGGGAGAGCGAGAGCGAGAGAGAAAAGGGGAGAGAAGGAAAGAGAGAAGAGTGAGAGGCGATGGATTCTGGGATAGCATTCCTTGGCCGAGGTGGAAGTAAGGACCAAGATTTCTGTTGAGGTTGTATTGACTGCCCCATTTACTGACCTGAGTAAGGGAGGTGATACTACACTGTCACTTTCATGTTCAAGAGTTCTTTTTTAGTTCTCTGGACATTGTGGTCCACTGGGACAGCAAAGTTCACTATTCAGCAGGTTCTATTTTTTTTTGCTGACAATCACTAGGTCTGGTTGTCTGGCTGAGATTAGGTGATCTATTTGTATCTCAAAACCCCAGAAAACTTTGTGCATCTCATTTTCACTGATGGATTCTGGGTTGTGCATATACCACTTGTTTGTATGGTCAAATTCCAATTTCTTGCACAATTCCCAGTGGATCACCTTCCCCACCCAGTCGTGTTTAGTCTTTGTGAGGTACAGTATACTTGGGTCACTCACATAGCAGTAGCCAACAGACACATTGGGAGAGGAGTAGTGGGAGGTTGTTGACAGGAAACCCCCGGAGTAAAAAAATGAGATTCCCTTTGCCTACCTGGCGTAAATTGGAATGTGGGGTGGATTAATTTCAAACAGGACAGTTGTAAAGAGAAACGCAGCATGAGCAGTTGGGAAGAAAAGGCATGGCCACATGTGAGAAAATGGCCAATAGAGAAGAGGCTTTATAGAACATAATTTTCTATCACGCCCATATCGAATCTTCATGTTAACCATCGCTCCTCAGATAAGTTCTCTCCGTATAACTCTTGAACTTTATTATATGTTATATCATTTTGTTAGTTAAATGCTAATGGAAAAAAATATATTTTATATGTTGTTGAAATCACCATTGTATTTAATTTTATTTTGCTAGTCATTCTGATATATTGTTTCTGTACAATAATTCCTCAACCTGTTGTTGATACCTTTTTTTTTTCACTATTATAACTCGTAAGACATCCCTTACAAGCCAACCTGGGTAAATAGGAAGAATTATAAATTTTTGTTTATGTACTTTGTCGCTGACATGTCCGAGAAAAGGAACATCAAAATATCGAGAATTCGGAGACTATAGAAGAGATGTAACATCTTATATTCTTTTAGGGCTGCATTTGCTTATTATGTGATTGATTATTTCATCTTGATCAGCACATAGTAGATAAGATGCAACAAAATAGCAAATGTTGGTTATCAATATTTGCTATTTTGTTGCATCTTATCTACTTTTGCTTAAACATAAATGACCCTTATGGCATTGTTTTGTGCTGCTATTAGAAGAGATTTAGTTTCTCTTTTAAGGTTTTCCTTTCTTAACGGGCCCTGTAAAATACACTGACTGCAGCTCTGCAGAGGGGTAAGACCGCCCCCCAAGTGTCCTGGATACAACATTAAATAATCTGATGGCGAGGTTCCAGTGATGCTGGAACTTTGGGAAATGCAGAGTACCCCTTTATTACCATTTCTCCCTGGTCCAGTCTGGTCCAGAATGGTAGCACCTGATAGGGCCCTATTTATGGGTTAAATAGAACTAACTGCATACTTGTGCTAAACCGAATTGTTTGAATTAGAAATGTTTGACTAAACTAAATAGCTTGAAACAGAAATATTTTTGACAATTTAACTGTGTACTTACATTTAAACTGTGTGCTAATGCTAAACTGAATTGTTTGAAATGGAACTGTTTTTAACATTGAAACTCTACTGACACTAAACTGAATTGTATAACATAGAACTCCTGTACTTATACTTAGCTGAATTAGAACTGTTTGACTAAACTGAATATTTTGAAATAGAAATTTTTTTTACCATTAAACTGTGTACTCATGCTAAACTGTTTGAAATAGAACTGACAATTTGCATAAAAATAGATTTGGTGTTAAATAACCTACAAGGGTGGATATGCCATAAAACCCAACCAACCAACCTTTATTAACCTGTCCCAATCATCTCATGTGGGATTTTACTTGCTTGTTGCTTAAAATATTCATACAGTAATTTTTCTTCCCATTTTTGTTTTCTAGTTATTGTTATTCTGGCCATTGTAATTAGTCTTTCTTTGCTTTTTACTGCCGTCTTCAAGTTGTCATATCAATGCATTGACTCTATCTTCATTGCTGGTGTGTCCTCTTCCTCCTTCTTTTCTAGACACATGTAGTCTGTCTATGTCATCCCTTGGATGTAAGACCTTATGCATCGTCATTACTTTATCTTCCTTTGTCCACTTTAAGAATGGTCCTGAGTATCTTACAAGAGGGACAGCCCAGCTGTTTATCCCTTTGATGAGATTTCTATGATATAGTTTAGTTTAGAGAGTTTTCTCATTCTCCTGAGATACTCTTTTTTACTTTATTATTATTATCATTATTATCAAATCTTGACTTTTAACTTAAATTTGTTTTACTTTTAGTTGTTTTTGATTGTTACTAATCACAAATGTTAACTGCAGGTTTTCAAAGGCTGAGAGTGTCTGGAGGCTAGAATCTTAGAGAACTCAAACACCATCATCTTTATTGTTATTTCCACAATGTTTCGGCCAATATTTCCTCCGGCCTTCTTCAGGTGTTTGTTGAACTCGGGAACCTTTATGGAACTTCGAACTATCTCCTCTATTGAATCCATGGGGGTCGCTTGTTCTGATTCTGTTAGCCATAACTGGGTACAAGTATTAAGTATTACTGCATTGTTACGCTGATTGAACCTGCAACCTTCAGATGATTGTTTCCTTAGAAGCCTTAGGGAACCAACGCCTATAACTGTTACGCTATGTGTCCTGCTGGACAATTCAGAGTGAATTTTTGGGACTTATAAACTTAATGTTCTTACTTGACTAGGATTACTACTATTATGTATGATTTTTTACCTGCAGTCATATTCAGATCTTTTTTTTCTAAGGACAATCAAGGAGTTGAAGCTAAGATATGGAAATGTGAAAGATTGTGGCCTCCATTTTGGAATGAGCTCTGAAAATGGGTCTCACACCAGATGCACAGCCGTGGAAATGAAACCAGTGAACAAGCAAGTTAGAACTACAACAGAAAACCAGAAAGAAAATTCAAAGTCTATGTCTGCTCTCTCTTTCTCTTCATGACCTGTTGTTTCTCTTTGTCAAGCTAATGCGAGCAACCAAGTTTTCATATTTTGTTTCCTTCTCCTTCTTGTGTTAGTGAACTAAGACAGAGTTTTGTGTTCATCACCTTTTTTTCCATGGCAAGGATACAACTATAAATTTGGTGTGTAATGGTACAAATGTCTTTTTTGGTACCATTATTGTACAAAAAGCTGAAGATTCAAAAGTCTGTTCTGCATGTGTCTGGTGGCCAGAGACGAAGAGAACTCGAATGCCTATTTTCATTTTGACTTCCTATTTCCTTAGACAGTATGAGTAGACAAAAATGCTCTCAGAATGAGATATGCTTCTCTACTTTAAATTGCTAGAATTTTTTTTTTTTTGAAGTGGGGGTAATAAATTTATTTTTCTTCAGATGACACTAGACCACTGGCAAGATATGCCAATTCAATTTTCCAAACTATCTTCTTTCTCATTTAGTAAATTGTAACTATTTTGTAACAGTAGGAATCAATGTGGTTTCTTATTGATTATCATTTGCTATTAATCTGGTAAGGCAAAACGTAAACAAGCGAAAGCTACTACATAGTATCTTATAATTCCTGAGCTGATGTATGTTGACTGATAGCTGAGTGGTATGATACTAAGTCTAATGTAAAGTGGGGTGAGTTTCAATCCCAACTTGAAGCATCCTACGTGTCTAGCCACACTGAAGTGTTGTGATACAATGAAACAGTCTGTCTGTGAATGACAATACATACACACACACACACATATATATATATATATATATTTATTGAATTTCTAGCAGCTCTATCTCTTTGCCTCTGTTCTTTGATCAGTAAAGATATTGTCTCAGGCCTAGCCAGTGAATAGTTAAGCTACATGACTCTATGCCATACACTTGTTGAATAAGCCTGTTTTCATTTTGAACCCCTTCTACATACTGCTTGCTCATGGAACTACGTGTATATAGATTTAGCAGTTGGGACATGAATATTCTTTCTTTTAACTGTTACTGGTATGTATACATATTAAATGTTAAATGTTCTTGCAGGTATAATTGAGGTTATTTTTATCTTTCCTTCTGTTTTGGATATACTAATCCTAATCTTTATCCATGAAGAGAGGGGAATTGAATGAATATTTTTCTTACCACCAAGCATTCAAATAGTACTGTTAAATACTTATTTTTAGTCAATAATGAATATAAAACCATCAAAGTTTGAAAACAGACTTTGTAATTTGGCTATTCTTACATGATTTCTGTGGGTGCTACTAAAAGCTAATTGTACTTGATTTTACAATTCATTAACTAGAGTGAGTCAAAAGTTTTGCAATATTTTGGTATATATTAGTTTCTGGTGTACATATCGGATGACCAAAGCAGTTCAAGCTCTGGAAGGTACCTAGTGTGGTTGATAATATCATGGTATTTGGTTCACCGAAACATTATGCATTGCTTCACTTAAGGTGTGATTTGAAAGCTGCACAAATGAACATGCAATGCAGTTTAATTCAGGAACTTCTGCTTTATGATTTAGAACTAGGCCATAACACGGCAGAAGCAAGTAAAACTTTGTGCAAAAGATGAAGGTGCAAATGACTAGAGTGCAATAACCAGATGCTTCAAGAAATTTTACTTGGGTTGCAAGAACCTTGATGATCAGACATGGTCAGGTACACCTAAATCCATGGATTTCAAGGCTATACTCCAAGCCATAGAGGAAAATATCAGACAAGCTTAGCATCTGACAGTCAAGTCTAATTTGTCATCTTCATAACCTTAGCTAAAGTGTCCCAAGTTACCCAATGTCACTTCCCATTACCAAAAATATTGAATAAACTTTTGACTCACTCTAGTATCTATTTGTTAACTTCCTAAGCACTCAAAAATATAGGGTGTCCCAACATACATGGGACCCATGTGACTGCCAATAACTCTACTAATAATAATCTTGTGTTCATTTTTTTGTTTCAGATTTGATAATTGTATACTATAACTAGTCATCATCATCATCATATCGTGCTGGCAGCACGGATATCCCTGACCCTCTCTCGCCACTCCTCCCTATCGTTCATCGCCCTAGGTAGGTCTTCAGGACAACAACCTGTATCCTCACATAGCTGCTGAATGTACGTTCGTGCTGGTCGTCCTGCTTTTGCGCGGCCGTGTGTGGGGATCCATAAGAGTACATCTCTTATGAGTTCATCTCTGCTTCTCCAGCAATGTCCTGCATGTCTGGTTCGCCTAACTTGAATAGATTTCGTGATAGGGGGCAGGTGGCCGTACAGTTGGTGTCTTGTGGGGTGTTGCTGCCAGGACTTGTTGAGGATTGCACGCAGCATTCTTGTGTAATTGCCATCTAGTTTCTTCTCCAGCCGTTTTGTTAGCGTCCATGTAGTGCATCCATATAGCAGTATCGATGTGACCGCTGCCTGGAAGAAACTGCGTTTCATTTTATCGGTTAGGTCTGATTTCCATATAGTCGATAGCCTATTGATAGCTGTCCATGCTTTCGTTAACCTCGTTTCGATGTCCTTTTCGGTTGATTCGACGCTGCTTCCTAGGTACGTGAATTTGTCTACTAGTTTAAGAGGGGTTCCTTCTAGAGTGGAGATGTCCCCTGTTTGGTTATAGCACATATATTCCGTTTTGTGTGCATTAACATGGAGGCCTATGCTTGCTGCTGCTCGTTCCAGGCTATGCAGAAGTGTTTCGGCTTGGTCAGGTGTATTTGCCAGTATCGCTATGTCATCGGCGTAGTCGGCGTCGGTAATTGTTGTTGCGGGATATCTTCTGCTTCTTTTCTTCGTCAGTTCGAAGCCATTCTCTTTGATTTTGTCAATCGATGTTCTAAGTACGTAGTCTAGACAAATGATAAAGAGATACGGAGCCAGCGTGTCCCCTTGTAGTACTCCTGCTACAATGTCGAAGTATTCTGTGTCTCCATCTGGTGATCGTACTTAACTAGTAATAATTCTTAACCACAATGCCTTGGACAAGAGGAAGAAATATTTTGCACCACTATTTATTTGAACACAAAATCATTCAAAACTATCTTAAAATAGTTACAAACCATTAATATGATAATGATTTATTACTGAGACAAGAAACTCAAAAAAAGATTGCATGTCCTGGAAGTTGATATAATAACAATTAAAAAAAATTGATTTGCTGTCTCTAGGTCAAAGGATATATTTTTTACAGGACGTATTCTTAATGCCCGGTATTGCATTTGTCTCAGAAATAAACTATTATCATATTAATGGGTTGCATCCATTTTGAGACACCAAGTAAAATGAAATTTTTATATCTTTTTTTTCACTAGATAAAAGAGAAGAGGAAATCTGAGACACAAGTAACAAGAAAGATTGGTGATAATAAAAAGGAACTTTAAACAAAACAGAACAATGCAACTAAAACAACATCAAAGACAACACAAATATCCTCAACAGATGAGTAAACAGCATAAAATAGGGGGAGATAACTGAATGTTACAAAATCTTAATTTTTTTTATTTACCTACAGAAACTTTTATTTCTCAGTTGCTTATACTCATCCACTACTCAGCACTGAATCTACCATGAATGTTCTGGAGTATGGATAAATTTGAAAATTTCATTGCTCAGGTCATAAAATCAAAGTTTGAATAGAAAAATAGGTCTTTTCCATTTATTCTAAATAATCATTGAAAATATAATGTAAATAACTAAGGGAACTATGATGTTGGTGGTGATGTAGATTCAGTTACAGACAGTTATATAATCTCTATTATAATTATAATAATAAATAAGTTGACTGAACATTGTCAAAGTATTGTATAGGATTACCTAATTTTTTGTTAGACAGACAGCGAGTTAGTGTTGTATATGAATTCCTTATCAAATAAATATACTATCACCAAGAATTCAACTTACCTCTTATTTGCTATGATTACAAATCTCCTACTTCTCTTTGCATTGGAAATTGACCACCTTACTACAACATAAAACAAGGGTAATCCGAAAGCTCCCTTTTCAATAGATACAACACAGTGGTGTAGGAGAGGGTGATAATCTTTTCCCTGGATTGCTCCACTTACCTGTGATCAACACCTTATAATGCTGAGTGTTAAGAAAGGAGGCATCAAGTATCATTTTTCGAGTCTTTAGTATGACTCAACCTGGGATTGAACCTAGGTCTCCTGGACCATTATTGAACACTTTAACCATTACATGGTAAGAAATAAGACTTGAAATTCTGAAGTTAAAAGATTTTGGAACATTGAAAAAGATAATTATCATATATGAATACAGTGAAATATTAAGAGCTTTAAAGAGATTATTACAGGTTTTCAAATCCTATTTCTAATCATTTTGTTATATATTATACCCAACACAACTAACACGAATGTATATATATATATATATATATATATATATGCACACAGGATGATGTAGAAATAATTGGCAAACCAATATCACAAAATACAAGATATTGTTTTATTATAATACATGTTTACTTATTCTCTATACTATTATTTTGGCTACATTCTCTCTTCGAATATATATATATATATATATATATATATATATATATTGGGGGGGTAGTATATATCAAGAGAAAACTGAAACAAATCTAAATTCTATTTAGTTTATTTTGCTGATTCAAGTTATTGTAGAAGATAAGAAGTAAAAAAAAAAATAAAATCAAGATGGCCACTATATTCCCACTTTACTTATTAATCAATCCTTCAAGTGGAAAAAATCATTTATGACAGAAAATGCTGCAGATGTCTCAGATTTCATCCAATCTTGTGTAATTGAAGGGCTTTGCTTGTTCTGCTTGTTCCTCACTGATAACTTGTACAGGTTTTAAGAAAAACAAACAAACAAAAAAGGTTTCTATCACATTTTCTACAAACTAATACTTTTAAAAAACTTTTTTTATTCCATCTTATTTCTCCTATTTATTTCCTTGCTGTGGAAATTTGCTCCATTTTTTCTTTTCATTTTATCATTACACTCTATATCCATCTGTTTTGGAATGCACAGATTTTTCTTTTTTGAAATATGCTTCTGGTTTTAATTTTCCTTATCTCATTATTGTTCATTCTGTGTTTTCTCTTTTATTTTCATATTCACATCTGTCTTTCCTTTAGTTTTCATTTCACATCTCCAAACCTTGTCTTTCCTTCCTTCATTTTTCATTGTCTTACAATCATTCATTTCGTTTTTTTTCTTTTCTTTTTTTCATTTTCTTGTTATCATTCATTTTGTTTTTTTCTCTTTCATTCTCCTTCATTTATTTGCCTTTATTTCTTTTTTACTTTTTTTTATTCTTGAATTGTTCCCTCAATTTTTCTTTTCTTTCTTTTTTTACATGTCTTCTTTTCTTTAATTTTCTTTTCTTTCACTTTCCGTCATGATTTTGTTTTACATTTATCTTCATTTTTTTTAAATTTGCTTTTCTTTCAATTTTCTCTTTTTTTAAAAATTATTTTTTCACCTTTTTAAAAACTTTATTTCTTTTATTCTTTCTTTCATTTTCTTTCTACTTGAGTCCTTCTCTCTTCTTTTCAATGTCCTGGATATTATACTAAACTATATAAGGCCTCCAGTTCAGGAGCTCTGAGGAGTGTGGACACACATTCATTGTCTTTGCTCCTAGAGCCACTCTGACTTGGAGTGGTAGAACTGGCTAAATTTTCTTCTATGGGTCAAATAGATCAGTTGGAAAATGATTATTAATATTAAATAGAAACAATAACTTTGTTTGTGATAATAAAGATTTTACATTTTGTAAAGATATTTAAGTAGACTTTTGTGAACATACATATATAAATATATATATATTAACCGACCCCCTCCGCTCGGGCAGGATATGACACAAGGTCAATTTTTTAGCGGAGTTTAACAGGTTTCAATTCAGAGTTTTCCTTTACTAGACTAGTTGCCACACCAAGGTTGAAAAACTAAGTCTGCCCTACTATTTTACCCATAGCTGGAGGGAGAATAATTGGATTCATACCTTTCCCAAAGGTATTAGTGCTATGTGAAATGCAAACAGTCTCATCCAGGGTTTGAACTCGTGTCGCCGTGTCCATTTCCTATGACGATAACCATTCCACCATCATTAGACATCATAAATGTTAAACTGACTTCAGCATAAATTCTTGTTTTCTTTTAGTTTTTCTCAGTTAGGCTGAACAGAGGTTAGGTTATTTTATTTGATGGCATATAAACCATTGATGGTTATTTACTACCAAATCCTATATATATATATATATATATATATATATGATTTGTAGGCAATTAGTTTATAGGTAACATTATTTTTAAACGAGTTGGAGCTTATTTGTTTGCATACAGTTAAATCATTTCAAGTATTGCTATCAAATATTACTAATCATTTTTAAACTGATCTTTTTGACCTATGAATACAGTTTAGTAGGATATCCATAGTTAGTGAATTTGACCAATAGATAGGACTCTAACAGTTACTACTACTCCAGGTGAGAGTGGATATGGGAGTAATTACAATGAAGGAGTACTCCACATTTCTCAAAGTTCCAGATCAGGAACCTTACCATTAGATGCAGTTTAATGTCATTCCCAGGACAGCTGATTAGATGTTTGAAAATTATTAGTGTTAGATAGGAATACTTGAAAGCGTATGACTGTGTGCAAATTATTTGTATTAGATAAGAATACCTGATACCATATAACTGTGAGTGAACGAATGATTATTAAATAGAAATAGATACTTAAAACCATATGATTGTGTATAAATTATTTGTATTAAGAATAGTTTCTTAAAGTTATAAGTACTTACTAATGATTATTATCATTAGTTACTTAAAATCACATAATTGCTTGAAAATGACTGATTTTGGCATTAAATAACCTAACAAGAGTTGACATGCTATAAAACCAACCATCATATCATTTTCTTCTAATATACGACCTTGTCAGCCGGGGCTGTATAATATGATGACTGCAGAGGTAGAATCACCCCCCCCACCCACACACACATACATGAGGCCAACTGGTTGGTGATCTGTAATGCCTGAGGACAGGATCCTAATGGTTGAGCAGTCTGTGACCCAGCAACTGAAGTGTTCATGTGGCTTGCAAGACTCCATTCAGTCTTTATTAGGTTGAATAGGGGGTGAGAAAGGCTCAGTTTGATTAGTCGGCTGGTCATATCAAGTCCAAGCACCTATATGATTGCCCAGAACATATTCTTCAAATTGCTCTTGTACCAAACCCATTTTATTATGAAGGTGTGAGAAGTGGGTGGCTGAGGGTCAACTGTACTGACATAACAATTTAACTGTGTACAAACAAATGATTAATATCAAATAGAATTATCTATGTTGGAAAATAATAGTTTAAAACATTCAACTATGAAAAAACGAAAGAGCTCTGGCTCATTTAAAAATAATGTTACCTACAAACAATTCTCTTACAAATCATATATATATATATATATATATATATATATATATATATATATATATATAACAGTATTTGGCAATAAATAACTCATGAAGGTTGATGTGCCGTAAAACACAACCAGCCAAACAAAACCTTTTTTCTTTTTCTTTATCCATTCATTTACAAGTTCTTTATTTTTCAATGTAAATTAATTTTTTTCATTTTCTTACCTTTCTTGAATTATTTTCTCAGTTTTTCATTATTTTTGCCATACAATCAAATTGTCTACATCTCTCTACTTCTGTTGAACTTTACTTTTTATAATTTTTTTCTTTTTTTTCTTTCAATTTGCAGACATTGGCACAAATTTCTTTTTTTGATATATAATCTTGCCTCTCTTTTTTTTTTATTATGATTCTTTTTCTCACTTAAAGATTTTTTGTACATTTCTTCATTCTTTTCCCTCTCTCTCTCGCGCTAAATCTTCACAATTTACATTTTTATCTTCTCCATCACCTTTTCTTTAATTTTCTTCACCTTTTTCTCAATCTTCATCATTAACTTTTCTTTATGATAAACATCATCATTACCATTGTCTTCATCTTCTTTAGGGTCGTCCCCATCGTATAGTGGCTAAGGTGCTAAACTGTAAGGCACATTCTAACTCCCATTGTACAATTAGGTTTACTTTCAGATTATTACTCTTGCGAATGGTATGAGCCCCTAGTTCTTTTCTACCTCCAAATCATGGGTGAAAGTTAAATAGTTCAATTACTGTTCTTCTATTAGGAAGCTTTTGGTTATTAAATAACTCACAAAGGTTGATTTGCCATTACAAAAGAAAACAAAACATTTTTACCATCATTTTTTTCTTTCATTATCATTATCTCCTTGTTCTCATTCCTTCTTATCTTTTTCTTCTTTTAACATCATTTTCTTTATCATCTTCATCTTTTTTTTCTTCATTATCATTATTTCTTTGTTCTCATTCTTTCTTATCTTTTTTTTCTTTTAACATCACCTTCATTATCATCTCCATCTTTTTCTTCCAATGCACACAATTTTTATTTCCGAGTATGCACAACAACTTTTTCCTCTCCTCTTTTTTCCCAATCTTGTCACATCCCATTACCAACAATATGAACATTATGATTCAGTCAATGTGTTATAACAATTTCATGAACATCACAGAACTTTCTATTTCATAGAGACTTGTATAGCATTTAATGTATATTCGAAATTCAAAGACTTATAAACTATTTCTTTAATATTATGATGCTTTCATATATCTTCACTAGAGCCATTATTCTTAAATATTTACATATTTGATTAAAAAGCAATAAACGTTAGTTGATTCTGTTAATATTTTGACATTCATGCATATCAGCTTCAACATAGAGAAATTAAAAGAACCATTTCTGAACAGCTGATGAGATATCTCAAGAGAAAATTCTTTGTTATGGGTCATTTTTATTTGACAATGAACTGGACAGTAAATCAAGATAATTTGTAGATGGTGAGAAAGGCATTGGATGCAATGATTTTACCCTGGAGGGGATGATGAGATATCTTGAAAGAAAAGCCTTTGTCCAGGAGTAACTGACAAAATATTTCGAGAGATATTTCATTGTTGTGTGTCTTCTTTCTTTAGTTGTGAATGTTTTAGTTCATATCCAAGAGCACAGACCTGATACATTTATCATATTTTGCATATATAACTCCAAAATATGTCAACATAGTTGTACAAGTTTTCTATCATGAACAATGCATGAGAGTCCAACAGTGGAGTTAAAGAAATAGACTGCATGACTGTTGGCACTGATGATTTTGTTTATATAAAGAATGGCATGTTAGCCAAGTCATCTGTAGATAGAATGGGTCTTTTTAGAGTAATTTTCCACCCAAAGTTTTACCACTGTTCACTGAGAGGGTCACTTCTATGGATACCAGTTTTATATGCTTTCTAAAGCAATTAGACATTCCAGATGAATTTTAAGTTAAAATATTCTGGGAAATTAATAAATACCATTAAACACTCCTTGAGGTGAAAGGAGTTCTAATACCAAGTTTCATCAAAACTGGACCATTTCCTCAGGAGTTCATAGTTAAGGAGTACATAAGCAAGTACAGAAACAAATTATGTATATACCTGATTGAGTGTTGATCTCAACGTATATGGGCCCAACAGTTCAGTTAAAGATGTGAACCATTTAACTACAGGGTGGAATAAAAAAAATATTGTCCTAAAGAAAACAACACTACAGCTTTATTTTAAAACTTTTATTGAAAAAATCAATTCAGGTAACTTGATTATGTAGTAGAGCTGACATCTATTCAATGTAGCCACCTTCAGCCTCAATCACCGCCTTGATAAGGATCTGGTAACGGGAGCATGCCTTTTCCACAAGCGCTGGCGGGAGCTCGGTGAATACTCAGGGGATGGTGGCGATCAGGATGGCTTTGGTGTTGTGGGAGGTCATGTTGGTGATGTTCTCGACGTATGACCAAACAAAGTAGTCTAGCGGGTTCAGGTCGGGGGAGGAGGGGGGGCAGTGAGAGAAGGGTACAAAGTCGTAGCACTCTTTCTGAAACCAAGGCTGGGTCTCTTTGGACTTGTGGGCCAGAGCCGAGTCCTGCTGCCACACTCAGGGTCTGCCACCGGCCACCTGATTGCACCAGGGGATCACCACACTCTTCAGCACATCCAGGTACACTTTGGTGCTGACTTTCAAGCCGACTTCAAAGATATGAGGTGGCATGATGTGGCCCTCACTTGAAACCACACCAAAGACCATAACCATAGCCGGAAACTTTGTTTTCATCACCCTAGGCACATCCCTGTTATTCATGGCAATCCAGATTTGCATTTTGAGGGTGCTGGCAATGGTCCTGTTGTCATAACTTGGATCGGTAGAGAGCATGAGTTGTACAGCGGCACATCTCCAATCTCGCTCGTTGAACATTGTGTCACTTTCAGACATGATAGAAGGCTCCTATCACTCTTGGGATTTGTACACAACTGGCCAACTAGTAGATGGTCTGCAACAAAAAAGAAAACAATTTTATCATTCCACCCTGTACTTATATGGGTTAAGTGGTAAAGGTTTGTATAGGATCAACCACACATTTTGATTGGTTGTATTTTATAGTTCATCAGCTATTGTAGGCTAATTCCAAATCCTATTTATACGTATGACTTTTAAGTGAATAATGTGAAGGCAACATTTTTGAAAGGAGCAAGAGCTTATTTGTTTGGACACAGTTAAATAGTTTCAAGTATTACTATCTAACACTTTTAATTCTATATGCACACAGTTAAAAAGGTTCAAGCATTGCTATCTAAAACTAATTGTTCCATTTAACATGAATCATTTGTTTGATTATCATTAAATGGTTTCAAGTATAAGAAATGATGAAGTAGTTTGATTTGATCAATAGATGGAACCCTAACAGGTACTACCACTCCAGGTCAGAGTAGACCAGGGAGTAATAGCAATGAAGGAGTACTCTACATTCCCTAAAGATCCAGGATTGAAGCCTCACCATCAGATACAGTTTAGTGTCATTTTCAGAACATGGGCCCCAGTTTATTTCTAGGAATAAGCACCTTTTATGATCTTATTTTATTTTGATTTTTTCTTTTTACTGTAAAGATTCATGTAATAAAAAAAGGGAAAATTCAAAAAGATATTTTAATTTTATTAAGTCCTAAAGAATTTGTAGTTTGCAATGTGTGTTAATGTTTATTGTAAAAAGAAATTAAGAACAAATTATTTTGTGATGATTATATGGCAGTATTACCCAAGTAATCAAAAACACCCCCCATATATTTGTTTCTAAAAATAGATCATTGGCTACTGTTTTGGTTGAAACTATATAAGCCGTGGGTCAGGTTCACAAAGAAAAAAAAGAAACAAAAACAAACTGAAGAATACAATCATACTGTTGTCTTTATTCACTCTTCAAGCAATCCTAGTGGATTGGGACAGTGAATGTGACACTTCATTTTTCAAGTGAGCAGACCCCAATAATTGCAACATGAATGCTTAACAAAGAATTAGGTGCCAATCAGCTTTCTATCCCACTCTGTTCAACAGCCAACTACCCACTACTGCCCAATGGAACTGCTCTGTTCAACAGACAACTCCTGACTGCTTACTACTCCAGCCATTTTCCTTGCCTTTTCTTGCAATCAGCTAACAATGGATTGGGAAGGAACCCAACCCTCAGATGATCACTGGAACTGCCATACCTCTCACACAGCCACTGCTTACTACTCAAGACTGTTACTACTCTCTTGTAATCAACTATAGCAGATGGTGGGCAGAGGAGGGACCCCAGCCTGGTCTAAAAGCCCAGTCCAATCACAAACCCAACTGCCACTGCTCTAACTACCAATTTTTCCCTCGCATATATGGGGCTCCAATTTCTGGAAAAGAAAACTGCCTTTTTTGTAGACCTCCTAGAACTAAAAATACATAAAGAAAATTAGATTTTTATCTACTAATGTAAAAAGACTTCAGTTTATTATAGAGATTGAAAAAATAACTCTTTTCTTCCCATCTAGAAATTATATGTGTGTGTGTGTGAGTGTGTGTATTTGGGCAGCCTTTCTTCATTAATGTATATTTCATTGAACAATATAGACATGTTTTGTCTACATATTTTTGTGTGTCCTTTCCAGTTGCCGAATTGATTTTATAGTATCCAGTCGGAATTGATTGATGAAACTCCCATAACTAATTGTTACCCTAGTACTTTCTGCCCAAACTTGGGCCATCATCAGGGGTGTGTATATTGCAAAAGTGATGTGACCTTTGCATGTACATTACAACTTTGTAAGTGTTTATTTATATATATATATATATATATATATATATATATATATATATGCACAAACACATATGCTACACCTGTATACATACTCATATAGATTTATCTGCTCCTACCTGCATATGCATTACTGCACATAGATATGTGCATAAGAGCTTATAGTGTTAGTACTATAATGACAAAAGTAGTGTAATGATTTGCATGGCTTTTTTTCTTTTTTTCTTTTGCATAGCAACCTTTGAGGGTTATCTAATGTCAAAGCTTTTTTTCTTTTTTTCTTTTGCATAGCAACCTTTGAGGGTTATCTAATGTCAAAGCTTTTTTTCTTTTGCATAGCAACCTTTGAGGGTTATCTAATGTCAAAGCTTTTTTTCTTTTTTTCTTTTGCATAGCAACCTTTGAGGGTTATCTAATGTCAAAGCTTTTTTTCTTTTTTTCTTTTGCATAGCAACCTTTGAGGGTTATTTAATGTCAAAGCCTTCCTTGTAAAAGAATAGCAATGATACTGTTTAATCCATAAGTGGGAGTGATATAAGAAGGTTTATAACTTTCCCTAAGGGTATTATCATGAATGTTAATGTAATTGCATGACTGGAGTTTGAACTCGCTTACTTCAAGGCCACGGTCAAGCAATTTAGCCATCATGCCAAAGGAATCGCTCCGATAATACTCTGCTTGACTAACTCACTAAACATGATCTCATGGTAAGAAATTTAACTACAACGAGCATAAGTGATTCCATATTTTTATGTAGCAGATTGTTCACTATTCTATTGTTCATACTAATTACAGATGTCTAACCTGAGAATATATAACTAAATAAATATTTAATGCCAAAGCCATCCTTGTAGAAGAACAATAAGTTTGGTTTGGTTTCTTTGTTTAATGGCATATCAACCTTTCTAGGTTATTTAATGCCAAAGCCATTCTCCTAGAAGAACAGTAGTGGTACTATTTCACCCATAGCTTGGAGGATAAGGGGGTTCATACCTTTCCCAAGGGTATTTGCCCAAAAGTGAATGTAATAGTGCGACTGGAGTACGAACTCGCTTACTACAATTCCGCAGTCCATTGCTTTAACCATTACACCACGTGGACACCCCCCCAGAAAAACAATAGTAATACCATTTAACCCACAGTTTGAGGATAAGGAGGTTTCCACCTTTCTCAAGGTTATTTATCCAAAATTGTAATAGTGCAAGAAGAGTTCAAACAAGTGTAATGTAAACAAAAACAAATAAAAATATACAGTCCTGGT
This sequence comes from Sepioteuthis lessoniana, assembly GCA_963585895.1. Lineage (NCBI taxonomy): Eukaryota > Metazoa > Mollusca > Cephalopoda > Myopsida > Loliginidae > Sepioteuthis > Sepioteuthis lessoniana. Next base: position 62,798,903 of record OY757936.1, read on the forward strand.
TTTCATTTTTGTATAGCATCTCAGTCACGGTTTATTAGGCAGGTACAGTATTTGTACATACTAAATAAGTTTGAAACAAAAATTAAAATAAAAATAATTTTCCAAAAAAAACAAACTTTTTGCATAATAATCTGAATCTCCGTGGTTTTAATAATCCAAAGAAATTTTTTTTTTGGTAAATTTCCTATTTTTTTCTTTTTAATCTAGATGTTGGTATTTATTCCAACCCTTTGACGTTTATTTTTCATTTTAAAATCTAATCATTAAACTTTTGATGTAAGTACTTTTTATATTGATCAAGATTGATACAAGATAGAGAATTGTAGTTTTTCTATTATTTTAATCACAAGGATGGCATCTCCTCATTAAATAGTAAGTCTCTGAAATTAGTAGACCACTTCATATATCTCAGTAGCAATATCTTATCTCCTAAAAGTGATGACAACATATGCATAATTAAGGCATAGTCTAATATCAACAGGTTAATGACCATATGAATATCTGGTCTTTCTGATAAAATATGGGAATTCTTCCAAACTGTAGTTGTGTCATTACTATTGTGTGGTTGCACCACTTGAATTATAATGAAATAGCATAATGGGAACTATACAAGAATGCTGGGTGCTATTTTGAATAAATCATAGAAGCAACATCCTACAAAAGAGCAATTGTATGGCCACTTACTCCATCTCAAAAACCATCTGAGCAAGACATGCTTGGCATGGCTGGAGAAGTAAGGATGAACTCATAAGCAATGTTCTATGGACTCCTATACATGGACCCACCAGTGTTGGCTGACCAGCAAAAACTTCCATTCTTCGGTTCAGTGAGGACACTGAATGCTATCTCATGAACTTGCCAATAATGTCCATGAAATAGAATCTATTTTGGAAGTGAAGCATATGTATTTTTTAGTGTTCAAATAAGTCCTCTTAGAGTGCTTTCTCCATGCAACTCAAGTTTTATTTGGTGGCCATGATATTTTAAAAATATAATCAATTAAACTTTTGATATAAATATTATTGTTTTGATCCCCAGCTATCGATAAATAGCTTGGTCTCATTTAGTTGGGTTGGGTTTATGGCATATCAACCCTTGTAGGTTATTTAATACCAAATCCTCTTTATACATATATGTTAAATATATAGGATTTGGTTTGGTTAGGTTTTATGGTATATCAACCCTTGTAGGGTATTTAATGCCAAAGCCTCTTAATACATATATGTTAAATATTTATGATTTGGTTTGGTTGGCTTTTATGGCTGATCAAGCCTTTTAGGTTATTTAAAACCAAATCCTGTTTATATTAGATATATATGATTTGATAAACAAATAGTTTGAAGGTAACATTTTGAACAAGCCAGACTTTGCACAAGTTTAAATGGTTTCAAGTATTGCTATCTAACAAAGAATTCTATTTAATATTTATCATTGGTTTACACACAGTTGAATGGTTTCAAGTTCTCCTATCAAACACAAATAATTCTACTTAATATTAATCCTTTATTTGCACACAGTTAAATGGTTAAAAAGTTCTATCTGGCCCATAGATAGGAACCTAACAGGTAAATAGTTGGACAAACTGGGTTCTTTAGCCTTGATTTATACCAGCCCATTGTCATAATGGTTAGAGTGTTCACCTATTGTCTGGGAGACCTAGGTTCAATCCTAGGTTGAGTCATACCAAAGGCTCAAAAATTGGTACTTGATGCCTTCTTGCTTAACAATCAGTATTATGAAGTACAAGTCAAGGGTAAGTGGAACATTTCACAGAAAGGAGTAATGCCCTCTTCTATAACTCAGTGTAGTAGATATTGAAAAGGGAGCCTTCAGGTCCCCTTCAACTATGGTTGGCCAACTTACTTACTTAGGTAATTAGTCAAAGGGGAAAACTCTGAATTCAAAGCAGCTAATCTCTGCCTAAATATTAACCTTGTGTCACATCCTGGTCATAGTGGAGGGATTTGGTAAATCCTATTTACCAACCCCTCTGCTCGGGCAGGACATGACACAAGGTCATTTTTAAGCGGAGTTTAACAGGTTTGAATTCAGAGTTTTCCTTCTCCTAGACTAGTTGCCTCACCAAGGCTGAAGAACCCAGTCTGTCCTACTATTTTACCCATAGCTGGAGGGAGAATAATTGGATTCATACCTTTCCCAAGGGTATTAGTGCTACGTGAATCAGCGTCGTCCAGGATTTGAACTCGTATCGCTGTGTCCATTTCCAACGACGATAACCATTACACCACGGGCACCTCTATAAGGGAGGGATTGGGTAAATACATACTTTCATTTCAATCAAGATTAACTCAAGATAGAGGATACAAGCTTCATTAGCACGAAAAAGAAATTTTTCTTAAAAGTTCCCCAGCAAAGCACATTTACAAAGGCTAGTATGAAATAAGTGTTCTTAGAGTGCTTTCAGTATAAAACTTGTCTTGTTTTTTTCTTATGGAAGGATTGTTGTTTTAAGAATACTTGCCCAAGCAGTTGTGACCTTGATAAAAGGCCAGCAAGAAAAATAGGATGAACCTAGGGTCCGCCCTCTAACACCAACTCCTCACCAACACCTGATGGCAATTACTTTCGATGGAAATACTTGCTACGTGCCCAGGTCAGGTTTGCCATCTGCACAGCCACTGAGGCACCAAACCCTCTTCGATTACAGCACTCTATACAATCAACAAGGATATATGGCCACACATGCATTAAGTATTCACTCTTTTTACTTGCAGGGGGTTGAGAGGCCAGAGTTAGCCTGGGGTAGGGAGCTTTGTATGCATTTGCATTATACGTCTGCAGTAGTTTGCATCAGTCAGTTTTGCTTAATATGGACAAGCAATCTTGTATTTATTTTACCAATCCTCCTTGTGTGATCGGGCTGGTGTGAATTTGATTAGATATATTGAGAACTAGGGAGCCATTTTGTTGGCTTGAGGGTGAATTTGTTACTTAAATTTTGAATAAGACGAACACGGCTTGAGTCAAGTATTAGATTGATGATCAGTATTTTCAACTCTCACACTTATGGAAACATTTTGAAAAGATAGTTATTAGCAATTCAAACAAGTCAAAAGATTTTAGATGAGAACAGTTATTCACTGCCCAAAGGATTATCCTACCTTAAAAGAAATTATGATGCCGAGAAATTTGCAGTTTAAATATAAGCCTTACTTAAAATTGTTCCTGATATTTACTTGTTTTTTTTATTTATTAAAAAATGCTGTCATTATAGGGAAAAATATAGGGAGAGATGAATATTTTAAATTTTATATTTCATTTTTATATTAAATAAAGAAATTATTTTCAAAATTTTATTTGTAAAAAATTCAACCTCCATAAGGCACTAATAGTGAAAAGGTAGTCATGATGAAATTCACCAGGGAAGTAATTAAGAAGCTATTTAACAGATTTCCCACTAAGACAATATATGACACAATGATTTAGTTTGGTTGGGTTTTATGGCATATCAACCAATGTAGGTTATTTAATGCTAAATCCTCTCTATACATATATATTAAATATATATGATATGTAAACACATTTTCTTGATAATATTTTTAAATGAGCCTAAGCTCATTCTTTTGCACACATTAAATGGTTTCAAGTATTCCTCTCACTAACAATTCAATTAAACATCAGTCATTTGTTTAAACGCAGTTAAATGATCAAAAAGTTCTATTTTTAAAAATTCAATTTAGCATAAGTCATTTGTTTGTACTCAGTTTAAATGTCAAACAGTTCTATTTGAACCATAGATAGGACCTTATCAGGTACTACCACACCAAGTCAGAGTGGACCTAGGAGTAATTGCAATGAAGGGGTACTCTGCATTCCCCAAAGCTCCAGCATTACTAGAGCCCCACCACCAGATTTTTTAATTTTATAAACAGGAGATTTGTAGGGAGTGTTTTACCCTTGTGTAGAGATGCAGTCGGTGTATTCTACAGCCCCAGCTGACAGCACTAATTCATATAAGGACTTTATAAGAAATTAAAATTACAAAAATTTTTTTAACCATTTAAATAATTTCATATTTTAGATAATAATAATAATAATACAAAATAATTCAAATATCTTTAAAAATCAATTATTTTCATTTGTTTATTTCACAAATTTATTTGTAATAAAAATAACATTAAACTAATTTCTTTTTTGTAATGGCCCATGAAGGTGTCTATAGACAAATGCTGACTCCATGTTATGTTCACCTTATTGCAAAAATTATTAAGTTTACAATTATTTTTTCATGGTTTTAAGCGTAAAATAATGAATTAAAGTATAAATGTTTGAATTTATAAAATAATTAAATATTTTCTGTGACCACATTATCTCTAACATATGGCTGCCTAACTACCCAGATTGCAATTCCCTTACTTCTTATGTGTAGGGTGCAATTGAACAAGAGACCAAAAAATCTCTGTGCAACACCAAAGATGAACTGAAGGCAAGGATCATGGCAACATTTATCAATTTAAATAAGGACACTGTCAGAAAGGATTGCAGAAGATTCTGAAATAATCTGGAGGCAGTGGTTGAAACAAAGACTGATTTCTTTGAATAGATTTAATCGATAGTAATTCAAGATATTTTCAAGTAATTTTGGTAAACATATCTAATAAAGGGAGATATGAGTGTTATTTTAAGTTTTGCATAATTTAGAGAACAATTGATCCATCATTCCTGTATAGATAAAAACACTCTTGAGGAAATGTTAGCAAAATAAGAATTAAAAATTTTTTTTTTTCTAATTTACTACTCTCATTTATATTCTAAAATTATCTTTAAGGATATTGGGAAACTTAGCTATCCCAAACAGTATTATTGAGAATGAAAATTCCAGGCCTTAAGATTGGGATTAGTGTGTAGTAACTGTTCATCTACCACCACTACATTCTTGTCTTCAGGCAGGAAAAAGAAAACAAATAAAATAAAGAACAAGGCACGTTTGATACTGGAGATTCAAACATCAAGCAGCACCTCCACATTGAACAAAAGGAAAGGGTTGAAGTAGTTATAATATAAATTCTATGAAAAAAAAAGTGACTTATTGAGCTTTCTTGCAAGGTTTAGGTGATATTTGTTGGGTGGTTAGTTGGTTTATTTGTCTAATGGTATTTCAACTCCTTGTGGTTTATTTCATGCCAAAATTTGATTCATTTGTAAATGTTTGTAAGCCTAACTATATTTCCAAAGTTCCATTGCCCTTTTTTTCTATAATCATATGTTTGCACATTGGAAGACTTGATATCAAGTATTCCTAAATAAAACAAATAATTTGTGCCCAGTTGTTTCATTTCTTTGTTTAATGGCATATAAATCTTAGTGAGTTATTTAATGCCAAAGCCATCCTTGTAGAAGAACAGTAGTGATACTATTTAACCCATACCTGTGAGGTGATAAGCAGGTTCCTAACTTTTTCAATGGTATTTGTCCAAAAGTGAATGTAACAGTTATATGGTTTCATGTATTCCTATCCAATACAAATAATTTTCAAACAGCTATATTTAATCCATAGATAAAACATTCATCCTCATCATATTGTGCTGCCAGTATGGATTTCCCTGACCCTCTCTCGCTACCCATCTCTATTATCCATCGCTCCCAGGAGGTCCTTCAGGCTACATCCTGTATCAGCACAGAGCTGCTGGACGACCAGCAGGAACCTATATAGTTTTAGCTGGTCGTCCAGCCTTTACTCAGCCGTGTGAAGTGGTCCACAGGAATACATTGCTTATGAGTTCATCCTTACTTCTCCAGCAGTGTGCCACAGGTCTGGTTTGTCTAATTTGGATAGTTTTTGTGATGGGTGGGAGGTGTTCATACAGCTGCTGTTTTGTAGGGTGTTGCCTCTAGGACTTGTTCAATATAGCTTTCAGCATTATTGTCAAGCTTTTTCTCCAAACGTTTAGTTAGCATCCATGTGATGCATTTATAGAGCTGTATTGACACAACTGCAGCTTGGAAAAAACTGCGTTTTATTTTATCAGTCAGGTCTGACTTCCATATGACCATTAGGCAACCGATAGCTGTCCATGCCTTTGCTAGTCCTATGGTGATGTCATTCTTGGTTGATGAGACACTGCCTCCGAGGTAGGTGAACTTGTCCACTAGTTCCAGAGGACTGCCCTTCAGTGTGGAGATGTCACCTCTTTGATTAAAGCATGTACTCTGTTTTGCCTGCAATGAGATGGAGGCCTTTGCCACCTGCTGCTCATTTCAGGCTATGTAGCAGGGATTCGGCTTGGGTGGGTGAATTTACCAGAAATGCTATGTCATCAGTCTAGTCCATGTCCATAATAGTTTGTGCGGGGTATCTTCTGCTTCTTTCCTTTGGCAGCCTAAAACTGTTTTCTTTCATTAAATCTATAGTCTAGGCAGATAATAAACAGGTACAGGGCTAATGTATCTCCTTGCAGCACACCTGCTAAAATATAGAAGTAGTCTGTATCTCCATCTGGTGAGCGGATTTTCCCTTTTGTGTTTTTATATAGCAACATTATGGCTGCGACAGTTTCTTTGGGGAGGCCGTGAGAAGTATTTGCTCCATCTTCCTTCTCAGTATGGAGTCAAATGCCTAGAAGAAGTCAATAAATAATAGTGTTGCCTCGAACACCTTCTAGTATTTGATGGATAGTCAAGATTTGTGATGTCATGGATTGATTTCTCCAAAAGCCATTTTGGTTCTTCCTAAGTATTTTCTCAATTTTGGGTTCTATGCAGTTGTGTAGTAAAGCATTATAGATCTTGGCCAAGAAGGATCTAAGGGTTATAACTCAGTAGTTCTTGGCTACTCCAAGGTCACCTTCTTGGGGAAAGGGAGGATGCATCCTTTTGTCCATCTGTATATTGTATCCAGGTTATATATGGCATTACAGTATCAGAGCAGTATGTCGTTGAATTCCTTTGTCTTCCATACTTCTGAGGGTATTTTCATCAAACCCTGCTGCTTTTCTATTTTTAATTTTTCTTCATGAGTTCTTCATGCATAAACTATCCTAGTTTGATGTCTAGTTGATTACTAATAATTTTTGTGATTGGTTTGTCCATAACCTTCGGAGGTTTTCCAAATAAGTGACGATGTACTCTATACTTCTCAGAGCTCCAGAACTGGAGCCTCACCACCTAATGTAGTTTAATGTCATACTCAGGACCTCTTATTTTTAGAGAGTATTATCACACTGACAAGATCAAATACTGATGGCCTGCTCATCGAACTGCCTAGCTATAATATATTCATCCCCAAAATTAGTAGTTATATATGGATTGATTTTAATCACTGTTTAGGATTATTTTATATCTAGAGGTTAGGAAATTGCATTCATTTTATGTTCATATTTATATTTTTGTGCTGTTGTTTTGCAAAATTTTTGAGTGGGGGGTGCATAATCCTATTGAATATGAATAATTTTTAAACATATCTACTTGATCCATAGATAAGACCCTAACAGTTACTATCACTCAATGTCAGAGTGGACCTGGGAGTGATGGCAATGGAGGGTTATTACACACTTTCCAAATCTTGAGCATTGGCTGTAGTTTAATGTCATAACAAGACACCCATTTTTTGTTTGGTTTGGTTTTATAGCATATCAACCATTGTAGGTTGTTTAAAGTCAAATCCATTTTTATTCATATGAACAGTTCTATTTCAAAGAATTCAGTTTCGCATAAGTACGCAGTTTAAATGTCGAAACAGTTCTATTTCAAACAATTCAGTTTAACTAAGTACAGTTTTTTGTTTATACACAGTTAAATATTCAGGATAAGTACACTGTTTAGTTTCATTTAACCCATAGATAGGATCCTATCAGGTGCTACCACTCTGGGTAAGAGTGAACCTGGGAGTAATGGCAATGAAGGGATACTGTACATTCTCCAAATATCGAGCATTACTGGAGCCTCACCATCAGATTGTTTGGTTTCATATCCAGAACACTTATTGGGGGAGTCTTACCCCTCTGCAGAGATGCAGTCAGTGTATTTTGAAGTCCCAGCTGACTGGGCAACCATTTTTTTGTATTTCAGTGTATTCTAAGCAATGCAAATAGGGCACATACTGATGTTAAGTTTTCTCACTTGATAAGAACAAAATTTTAAATTAGAGTAAGGAGGGGGGGCATAATCCTATCAAATCCCTTGGATTCATACATCATGGGTCCATTGGTCATGTGAGAATACAAAACCCTTTCTTATTTGCTTTTAATTGCAGTTCTTCAAATGAAGGAGACTTATCATTTCTTCATCTCTATTCCTTGAACAGAAAAGAGACTTTATTTCCAAATCCAGCAATAGACATTTGTTTCACCTCAGCATTGAAATGTAAGTAGACATGACTATGAACACCAAAAACAAGCCAGACTTTTTCATCGTTTTTGGTTTGGTTTCTTCTTTTAAAGGCACATTAACATCTGTAGATTATTTAATGCAAAAACAGTCCAGTTGGAGAGATAAAGGCGTTTATATCTTTCCTAAGAGTATTAGTCCTAAAGTAAACATCATCATCTGACTGGAGATCAAACTCGCTACAATGTTGCAAGTCCAGCACATTAGTCTCCACTTTTCACCCTTTTGGTACCTTTTTTTATAATCTGCTCATCATAGAATAATGGGCATCTGTTTAGGACATGTTCATTTGTTCTTGTAATATTTGTATATATATATATATATATGTGTGTGTGTGTGTGTGTGTGTGTGAGTATATACATATGTCATACATATAGTATTATATCATATAAGTATTATTGCAGATTATATTTATTGTTCATAGTAACAGTGTTTTATAATCAGTTACTATGAACACTAGTAACAATCTGCATTAATTCTAACTTAAAATGTTATCAGTCACTAAATAGAGTGTGATCAAATTAAGATTGAAGGTTTTGCCAAGGTGAAAGGGTGATTTTGTTATCTGAGGTTTGCCAGATCTTTGAATTAAATATAACTAAAACTTTATACGAAAATAGGAAAGTAATTTCCAATGATTGGATTAACATTAATATTATAAAGGATTAGAAACTTGAGCCTAGATAAAATTTTTAGAAATATGCAATGAAAGCAGGACAAATTGTAATTTCGCAATATGATTTATTAAAAAAAAAGGAAGAAAAACAATTATTCCTGCAAAGATTTCCAGATAGCTCAAAAATAATTCTTTCTGATTTCTGTGTTTTATTTAATTTATCATAATCTACTTATGATAATGACACTACAGCAGGAAACTGTATTATTATCTGTACTCTTTTTGCTGAAGCCATTCTGGTGATTGTATTAGCACTGGCAGAATTTGTATAAATCACCAAAATCACTATTTCTGACAAGCATAATAAAAGAAGATGTCAAAAAAGTTTGTTTAATCCCAAAAGAAACAAAGTATAATTCTGTGTTAAATGTGTGGAAAATGTTTCCATATTATTTACAAACCAAGAAAATGATAACAGTTTAAAATTCAATCATGGAAGATGCTTTGCTTTAATCCAAATTGTTGTCATGGCGTCTTTAGATGCTCCTGCTGCAGAGATAAAAGTTGGCAAGATGGTTTGTGTAGCCAGGAAAATAAAATGGGAAAACTAAGTTCAAATTCTTGTGCTGAATATCATCCATGCTGCCTTGATATCCACCATAGTTGATACAAGTTCTATGCAAACAGATTCTTTTCAAGAACTGCTGAAAGGGGATCATATTTACCCAACCCCTCCGCTCGGGCAGGATATGACACAAGGTCAACTTTTTTTTTAAAGCAGAGTTTAACAGGTTTGAATTCAGAGTTTTCCTTCTCCTAGACTAGTTGCCTCCCCAAGGCTGAAGAACCTAGTCTGTCCTACTATTTACCCATAGCTGGAGGGAGAATAATTGGATTCATACCTTTCCCAAGGGTATTAGTGCTATGTGAAATGCAACCAGTCTCGTCCAGGATTTGAACTCGTGTCGCCGTGTCCATTTCCTACGATGATAACCATTATACCACGGACACTTCCAATTTACATCACGGGCACTTCCAATAACTGCTGAAAGGGGATAGAACTCTACCATGAATGTTTTCCAATAACCATTCAAATTCAAGTCTGATAAGCATCATAGATATTCATGTAACTGGTTTGGTTTTATGGCATATCAGCCACTGTAGGTTATTTAATGCCAAATCATATTTTTACATATATATTAATATATATGATTTTGGTTTGGTTTGGTTTGGTTTTATGGCATATCAACCATAGTAAGTTTTTTTTTTATCATACTTATATATTAAACAAATAAGATTTGGTTTGGTTTGGTTTTATGGCATATTAACCATTCTTGGGTATTTAATACCAAATCTGGTTTATTCATATATATTAGATATATATGATTTGTAAGCATAGGGCAATCAAGTTAAATGGTTCCAAGATCTCTAACAGTTAAATAAAACATCAAACATTTGGTTATACACAGTTAAATGATCAAAAAGTTCTATTTCAAACAATTCAATTTAACATAAATCAAAGTTAAATGGTTCCCAGTATTGATATGTATAACTAACACCAGTCATTTAGTTACACACAGTCAAATGATCAAACAGTTCTTTTTTTTAAAAAATCAATTTAGCATAAGACATTTGTTTGCCCTCAGTTTAAATGTTAAACAGTTCTATTTGACCCATAGATAGGACTCTTTCAGGTTCTACTACTCTGGGCAAGAGTAGACCTGGGAGCAATAGTAATGAAGGGGTACTCCCCATTCTCTACAGCTCCAGCTTCACTGGAGCTTCACCATCAGATTGTTTAATGTCCTATCCAGGACACTCGTTACCTATGTGCAGAGATGTAGTCGGCATATCCTTAAGTCTCAGCCAACTAGGCTATATATTCATGCAATCAATGGCTTTTTAAAATCCATTTTTCACCTCAAAAAGAAAGGGGTCACATTCATAACATGAGATATATTTTTGAAACCTCAAAGCTAATCTTGTTTCTATGCCTAACCTTACCATTACTTCAATCCAAAGAATCTTTGCACAGCCTATAACTAAACACAGGCTATTAAGATAATTAATAAAGTTTTTACTTAACATTGTTTAATATTTATAATACTGTGCATATATGTTCAGTTATTATAAATAGTAAAAGTAATGTTAAAACTTTATCATATTCTATTGAAGTATTTATTTCAGCATTAATTAAGCTATACTAAGGTCTAGCCTACATTGTATATATACAGTATTACATTGACTTTCATTATATTACAACAGCTTTAAAAGTATAATCGTTTGAATATTTTCTTATGTTGTAGGTATGTGTAAAGTATCAATGAAATATTTGTCTGTGATAGAGTTCTCAGAAATAGCCAGTTCTTGGTTGTTGCATGAGGAAGTGTATAATGGAAGTGAATTACTTGTAGAGTTATGGAGTTGTGACTGACGACTGTGTGGTAGAAATGTGAGCACATGGGTGGCTCAGATGTGAACGAGCTCATGTGTTCTGCCGATTGTCAAGATAAAAGAGACTGATGACACTTGAGAGCTTTTATACTGTCCGCAGTGCCAATGATCACTGGAACCTTCGTGCCCCCTGGTATATATGCATTGGTGTGTTAAGGGTAGGTAATGTCATTTGATGTTGAAGAAATATTTTTGTAGGTAAGCACAGTCAAAATTTAGGGGTTGTTCATTACAATCTATATATGATAAAACCTTTGTGTGCTTAATTGCCCAGTCGGCTGGGGCTGTAGAATTCACTGACTGCGCCTCTGCAGAGGGGTAAGACCCCCCCCAACGAGTGTCCTGGATATGACACTAAACAATCTGATGGTGAGGTTCCAGCAGTGCCGGTGCTTTGGGGAATGCGGAGTACCCCTTCATTACCATCGCTCCCAGGTCCACTCTGGCCCGGAGTGGTAGCACCTGATAGGGCCCTATCTATGGGTTAAATAGAACTAACAGCATACTTATGCTAAAATGAATTGAGTAAACTGAATAGCTTGAAATAGAAACGTTTTTGACAATTAAACCGTACTTACACTTAAACTTATGCTTAACTGAATTATTTCAAATAGAACTGTTTTTCGACATTAAAACTGTATTTACACTTAACTGAATTATTACATATAACTGCTTGAATAGTTTGAAATGGAAATGTTTTTGACAATTAAATTGTGTACTTATGCTAAACTGAACTGTTTTCAATAGAACAGATTATTTACATAAAAATGGATTTGGTGTTAAATAACCTACAAAGGTTGATATGCCATAAAACCAAACAAACCAACCTTTGTGTGCTAAAAAGTTAAGGGGGTCATTCATTAAATTAAGTCTTTCATTACTCGAGTCAATATGGTACTTCATTGGTTCTTTGATGCTTGAACTAGCCTTAGACCATCCATACATTTATATTTGGTTTGGTTTGGTTTTATGGCATATCAAACCTTGTAGATTATTTAATGCTGAATACTGTTTTTATATTTATATTAAATATATATGATTTGTAAATTGATTTTGAAGATAAATTTTTAAACAAGACTATGTGCATTATTTTGTACACAATAAAATGGTTTCAAGTATTTCTACTTGCTCGTCCATGTGAAGGGGTCCACAGGAGTGTGTTGCTTATGAGTTTGTCCCTACTTCTCCAGCAGTGTCCTGCATGTTTAACTTGGATAGTTTTCATGATAGGTGGTAAGTGGCCATACAGCAGCTGTTTTGTAGGGTGCTGCCTATTGCTATGTAACATCAGTCATTTTTTTGCACACATTTAAATGGATATACATATAAGATTTGTAAGTGAAGAATTTCTAAGAAATTTCATTTTTAAATGAGTTAGAATTTGTTTGCACTCAAGTATTGCTATTGCTTCTACCCAGTTTAATGGTTTCAATTATTGCTATCAAACACTTATAATTCTATTTAACAATAATCATTTGTTTGCACACAGTTAAGTCGTTACATGTATTGCTATTCAACACTAATTATTCTGTTCAACAGTATTCATTCATTTACACACAGTCAAATAGTTTCAGGGTGTGTCCTCATGGTGTAATGGTTAAAGCGATGGACTGCGGAATCGTAGTACGCGAGTTCGTACTCCAGTTGCGTTATTACGTTCACTTTCGGGCAAATACCCTTGGGAAAGGTATGAACTCCCTTATCCTCCCAGCTATGGGTTAAGTAGTACCACTACTGTTCTTCTAGGAGAATAGATTTGGCATTAAATAACCTAGAAAGGTTAATATGCCATTAAACAAAGAAACCAAACCAAACCAAACCAATCAAATAGTTTTAAGTATTGCAATGAATCACTAATAATTCAATTTAGCATAATTCTTTTACTTGGACATCGTTTGAATATGTAAACAGTTCTATTTAGCACATAGTTTGCTTGGTTGGCTGGTTGTTTGGGTTTTATGGCATATCAACCTTTGTTGGTTATTTAATGCTAAATCCATTTTTATACAAATAATCAGTTCCAATTCAAACAATTCAGTTTAGCATAAGTACAGTTTGATTGTCAAAAACATTTCTATTTCAAGCTATTAACACAGGTTTTTTTCAAGCAGTGGTCGTTTTGATACTGCTATATGGATGCACTGCATGGACGCTAACAAAATGTATGGAGAAAAAGCTTGATGGCAATTACACAAGAATGCTGTGAGCTGTATTAAACAAGTCCTGGAGGCAACACCCTACAAAACAGCAGCTGTATGACCACTTACCACCCATCATGAAAACTATCCAAGTTAAATGTGCAGGACACTGCTGGAGAAGTAGGGACAAACTCATAAGCGACATACTCCTGTGGACCCCTTCACATGGATGAGCAAAGGCAGGATGACCAGCTGGAACCTTTCTGCAAAAGCTCTGTGCCAATACAGGATGTAGCCTTGAATACCTCCCGGGAGCAATGGAAGATAGAGAGAGGTGGTGAGAGAGGGCCAAGGAGATCTGTGCTGGCAGCATGACATGATGATGATATGGTTTCAACTATTCTTATTTACTGCTCTGTTGATAGAATTTAGAATACTCTAAGTGGAATGTAAGACTTCTCCCCCACCTCCCAAAAATTTGAGGGTCCTGAGTACAAAACTAAACTGCATCTGGTTGTGTGGCTGGAAATCTGGAAAGTATGAAGTCATCTCTTGCCATTACTCCCAGGTCCACTGTAACCAAGAGTTGTATTAATTGTTAGGGTTCTATCTATGGGTCAAATAGATCTGTACAGAAATTACTTGTATTTAATAAGACAATGTGCAAAAGAATAAAAAAAAATCTTTTAAACAACAAAATAAAAAATGTAAATATGAACCAATATTGAAAGTCATTTCCTAATCTCTAAGCATAAAGTATTCCTGGACAGGTTGATATTCTGTTCAAATGAATGAATCAATTAATTCCTTATTTCCTAAACTTTAGTTATTCTTCCTATTCATTATATATCTCATCACCACATCTTCATAACCCTTTGCTGAGAAGTGGTTAATACAGTTTTGTTTATGGAGAATGTTAGTTATGAAACAAAAAATGGAAAAAACTATTTATATCCTATTCATATTTTTACAGAAAGGGCCTTATCACGGATATGTGACAAGACAAACCACTCTTCTTTACCCTATCAGCATAGGCAGTAATAGTGTTAAACCTGTTAAACCTAACTTGTCATCCTTAACAGGGTCCAATGAGATACCATTATTGAAAGAAATGCTTTTATAATATAAAAGGTGTATAGAACAAGTATTGAGATTAAAGCTGTATTTACCAATATAGAAATAAATAAACAAAACGATTTTTTTTCAGAATAGTGAACATTTATTCAAGCAATTTTTTTGCATTCAACACATTTATTCCAGTGAGTTTTCCATTGGTCAAAGCATTGCTGAAACTTCTCTTTTGATATGATTCAAAGCTCTCTGCATCCTCAAATCATACTCTTGTGATGGATTTTCCATTTAGAAAACAAGAAATAGTTGTATTGAGCTAAGTCTGATAAGTATAGAGGGGGCTGCATTTGTACAAACCTGTGTTTTGACAAAAACTAATGTTCAGAAAAATCAATACTAGCTTCATAATATTTATCAACTTGAAGCTGACTGTGCACATCCTCCTTTTGGTCAGGGCTTCTCAACTTGTCACTTTTGGAACCAAATTTCATTTCCATTTATCCCCAAATAAATTAACTGAATATTAAATTACAAAACAATTGAGTCTCACTGGATTCCATGATAAGAGGGGTTGATTTTTAAAAAATGTTTTTGGTTGGTTGGGCATATTAACGCTTGTACGTTATTTAATGCTGAAACCGATATATATATGATTTGTAAATGAATACTTTGGAAGTAACATTCTAAAAAAGCAAGATCACATTTATTTGCATACAGTTTCAAGTATTGCTATGTAACACTAACAATTCAATTTAACATTACTCATTCATTTGCATACAGTTAAATGGTTAAACATTTCTATTTGACCCATGGATGGGACCCTAAAGGTAGTACAACTCAGGGTCAGAGTGAACCTGGGAGTAATGACAATGAAGAGGTACTCCAAATTCCCCAGAACTCCAGGACTGGAGCCTCAGTATCAAATGCAGTTTGGTGTCATATCCAGGAGGCTTATTAGCAGAGGTGCTATCTCTCTGCAGAGATGCAGTTGGTGTATTTTATGGCCCCAGCCAACTGGGCTATTAAATGTTTTTGGTTTCAAAATTGAAATTTTCACAAAATACAGAAAAGTTTAGCTTGATTTAGTTTGGTTTTTTGGTATATCAACCATTATAGGTTATTTAATGCCAAATCCTCTTTTAAATGGCTCTATGGGTCAAATAGAAGTGTTTGACATTAAAACTGTGTGTAAACAAACGAATTATGCTCAACTGAATTGTTACAAATAGAACTGTTTGATCATTTAGCTGTGCGTAAACAAATGACTGATGTTTAATTGAACTGTGATACACATCAATACTTGAAACCAATTAACTGTGTGCAAAAGAATGAACCTACTCTAGTTTAAAAATGTTATCAACAAAATGTGTTAAGAAATCATATATATTTAACAGTATAAAGCTGGAGCTTTGGAGAATGCAGAGTACTCCTTCATTACCATCACTCCCAGGTCCATTCTTGCATGGAGTGGTAGCACCTGAAAGGGTCCTATCTATGGGTCAAAGCTCCAACATTACTGGAGCCTTACTATAAGACTGTTTAATATCATATTCAAGAAACTTGTTGAGGGTAGGGGACTTACCTCTCTGCAGAGATGCTGTAGGTGTTTTCTATAGTCCCAGCCAACTGGACTTAAAATACAGAAAAGTTATAAATGGTGCCCATGGTGTAATGGTTATCATTGTAGGAAATGGACACAGTGACACGAGTTCAAATCCTGGACGAGACTGATTGCATTTCACATTGCACAAATACCCTTGGGAAAGGTATGAATAAAATTATTCTCCCTTCAGCTATGGGTAAATAGTAGGGCAGACTGTTTTCTTCAGCCTTGGTGAGGCAACTAGTCTAGGAGAAGGAAAACTCTGAATTCAAACCTGTTAAACTCCACTTAAAAATGACCTTGTGTCATATCCTGCCCGAGCGGAGAGGTTGGGTAAATATGATAAATGGAATATCAAATCATTCTGAAAATGACTCAAGGAGTAAAGATCCAGATCTTTTTCATCAGAATGGAATTTCTTCTTGCATAATATTTTAATTCTATACATTAAAAATCCCTTACTATGGATAAGAATTAAAACTTCAGGCATTGTATTTTAATTTTTCATAATTTTTCTTTCTTTTTTAAATCTATACTTTTATTCTTCTTATCAAATAATATTTTATTCTAAAGATATCTAACCTTTTATAAAAGGAATATTTTAGAATTTAGAAGTTTTATGAAATAATTTGTTTAAAATATAATTGCTTTTAATGTTTTTGTGAATATATGATAGTATGTAACTCTCTCTCTCTCTCTCTCTCTCTCTCTATATATATATATATATATATATATATATATATATATATATACATATGAATGATTATATGTATCATTAATGGTGCTGAAAAGATCCTGTCATTTGTAATTTAAATGAGCTGCAGACTTTGAACAAGATGACCACTGGTCATCACACTCAATCAGGCATTCTGCTCAGTGTGTGATAATCTAACAACTAGTCTAGATGATCCAGCGATTTTTGTTTTTTCTTATAAAAGGATTTATAAATGCAGCCAAGTAAATTTACCCCCGTAGACTACTATGCTTTTATTCACCCTGCCAAAATTTTGCTCCTCTCCCTCAGGGTGTACATGACCACTTTGAGAAGCCCTTACTGAGTTTCTAAATTTTAAAATAAAAAAATATATATATATAGATTCAGTCTTAGTACTTTTTTTAATCACACCTTGAATGTTATTTAAACTAGTATCTTAATTCTTGTTTTTATCCTGAAATTTTAGCCAATGTGTTTTGTCTTCTACAATTAGTGAAGTTTACAAAAGAGGTTCTAGGCATGGGCACCAATCATTCTTGAAGACAGTTTAGTCTGGTCTGAACTAGAAGGATCTATAAAAGAAAAAAAAAAAAACATGAAAAACTCATCATTAATTTTACTTTTGCATAGCATTTTCTTACTTCTTTCAAAAATCTTTTTTGTGGCAATTCACTGAGATTGTCATTTCATCTGGATGGAAGGGACTGCACATAGCCTAAACCCTTGGTAAAACTTATATTTGTCTTTTACTTCAGGAAGATTTAAATTAATTTCATGAGCTGCTTTACTATGCAACTGTCCTTGGGCCCAGAACCAATTATACAACTTATCCTAGTCACAAAGCACCAATTATATAACTTGTCCCTCGCTGTACCAATTATGTAGGTTGGTCACTGGTAGCAGTGACAAATATATACACCTGTTTCTCCCTTGTACCTGGACACAGCACTATATATCTTCATCATCATCCAAATGGCCGCCACTGGTCAAAAGCTGGGTTGGCGGGAAATTGCTCCATGGTTGACTACTTTGGTTGAAGTCACAACCTTCAATCTGACCCTCTATCTGCCATGTTGTGTTTTTTGATCTCAGATAGCGAGATCAATCAAGGCAATTCAATCGGATGGAAGTTCGGTTGGTGGCAGGAAGAAATGACAAGTTACACAAAAAAAAAAGGCAGTCTTCAAATAGAAGGAACAGAAGACAGTGACCTTCCAACAATATTTATATGAAGAAATAATGATAATAAAAATATCATAAAGTTGAGAAAAAACAAAAGCCCATTCCCTTTCTATTATAAGGAGTAATATGGTATTTGTAAGAACTAATTCAGATAACCAAATTCAGTTCATGAAAATCCTTCTTCATCTTAGTGATAGAGAATCCGTACTTTCTTTCAGATTCATTTCAGAGCATAAGTTCAAGAAAAGACATTAGACATGGGAATCGTAGAGAGAGCCTTCAATGCCAAATCTCTCCGTCTGACTAGCTTTTTACCAGATCCTTTTTCTGTTTCTGCTGCTATGAGCACTGAAACACTGTTTTTATAAAAGTCCACAATATTGCTGAAGGGGTCTAACAGGGTTCCAGGTTACACATGTTCTCTGTTAACTTCTTCTCACCAGTTACTCTGATCTCTCTTAGTCTTTACCTATTACCATCAGTCAATCTCTTTATCCTCTTCCCCTCTCAATAATGTTTTCCAAATAAGGAACCCTAGTTCCTCCTTTCTTGTTGGTTTAACCAGATGAGTCCACCTATTGTGACAAAATTATACTTTAAGATAATTATCATTATTGACTAGGCGATCAGATTACTCTGACACTTATGTGTTGTGTATTAACCAACATGTTTTTATTGTTTCTTGAAAACGACATCTAATATTTTCTATCTGTCTTTACCATAACAATTTGTGATATATTCTTATCTCGAGCCATTACTTTTAAACACATTTTCCTGTTATGTCCCAAAAACATTTTATCATAAAATATTTCACTGGTGTATTTTCACCACCTAAAGCTTTAGATAAATAATCACATTCCTATTGTTCTCAATTTGGTGACACCTGTTCCATAAGTGAATCACTCAATTCCATTGTGTCGCATTTCAGTTATCTCTCATGCCAAAATCTGAGACTAGCTCCTTTTTTTTTTTTCTTGACCTGTCTGGGTCTCTTCTAAACAATTTAAGTACAGAATTTTATTTTGTCTGTTAACCCTCCTAGACAGTTAATAACAAACTTTCAGATTAACTGTTTTTCTTTCCGTGTCATCTTATTTAATCACATTACCAATCAATCTACAAAAGCTGTTTGTCTACAGAAACGTTAATTCAAAACTTTAACTCATTCCCTCCTCTATTTATTTATTATTTGGTTCAATGTTTGTTATTATTTCTTTCAACTTAATAGTATATTTATTTTAGATAAAGATTTTTAGATTTAGATTTATTTTTTAGATCAACTATTATCAATACTAGTAAGTAAGTAAAGTTGGCGACCAGAAGGCTCCCTCTTTAATGGCTACTACACTAAGGTGTAGGGGAGGGCGCTACTCCTTTCCCTGGATTGTTCCAATTTACCCTTGATATGTACCTTATATTGCTGAGTGTTAAGTAAGGAGGTATCAAGTACCATTTTTAAAGTCTTTGGTATGACGCGACCTGGGATTGAACCCAGGTCTCCAGAGCATTGGCGAACACTCTACCCACTAGACCAACTACTTTTAAGATATTTTCTTGAATTTTTAGAATTTTTTATATTTAAAAGGAGGAATTATAAATGAGAAGGATGAAGAACATACCGGTTGAATTGATGGATAGAAAAGATAATACTAGAATGAATGACACATGGAATAAGTCTCATCCCAGAATTAAAAACATACAAGTAGATGCTGAAAAGTTCTCAACACAACCAAGAGAAGGGGTGACAACATTTTTTGTGACCCTTTAGCACCAGATTATCATTTTTATTATATTTATCTTATTCTTAAATTATTCAATGGAGAAAGAGAATGAAATTATTTTGTAGGAAAAAATTTCCCCCTCCTAAAAATATCCTCCAACGTACAAAATACTCCCCACCTAGTCATTAAGTAAAAGAAATTTTGTTTATCTTTCTCAAAACAAAAGTGGAAATTTTAAAAAAAAGCTTATTTTACAATTAAATTTAAAACAAAAAAAGGAAGTTAGATAAAATATAGAACTTCTTGGTAAATTGTAGGTTTGATTTGATTAATCATAATTTAGATTTTATAATAGGTAAAATCAATAAATAAGAGGAGCCAAGATGAAGAAAATAGTCATGACTTCAATCCCCCCCCCAAAAAAAAAGCAAAAACAAAAAAGCTCTAATTATTTCCCTTGAATAACACAAAGCAAGGAATAAGACAAAAATGATTAAAATTCCTATCAAATACAAAATAATTTTAAATAGATTTATTTGATCTAAGGATAGGACCCTCATCATCAGTTCCCTGATTCTGGTCGATCTTCTAGGCTGCCTTCTATGTCTGTTCAGAGCTGATGTAAGTCCTTGCTGGTCAGTCAACATTGGCACATACACAAGAGAATGTTGCTTATGAGTTCATCCTTGCTTCTCCAGCAGTGCCCCATGTTTTATTTGTCTTACTTGAATAATTTCTAAGATAGAAGGCAGGTGGCCTTACAGCTGCTGTTTTGTAGGGTATTGCTTCCAGGAGGACCTTGAAAGGTACTATCATTCCGGGTCAGAGTGTATCTAGGAGTAATGGCAATGAAAGAGTACTTCCACACTCCCCAGAACACCCAATTTTGGTGGGGTGTGGCAAGAGGTCTAACTCTTGTGAAGGAGACAAAGTCTGTGTATTCTAAGCCTTGATGACAGGGTGGATTCTTTTATTTTGGTGGATAAAATTCTATCCAAGAAACCTGAGCACAAAGAGTAAATCTCCAGAATGGTTTCCTTTTTTCATAGGAGGCAATAAAATTGAGCAATTATCAATTGTTCAGGATATGAAAACGATAGCTCAACTGGCTAATGTTAAAATCAAAATACATAGGACTCAGAAATATGATCAAAGGACAGTAAACTATCCTTCATTTATTACCACTTTGCTTTTCCTAACTACCCTGTTTCGTGATTGGCTACAATATTTTTATTTTCTCTGTCTTTCCAGGCTGGTCTTTCAATTATGGGAAGTAGAAAACAGATAGTCCATGTATTTAAATGGCCTGTCAACCTGTCTGAGGTTATTTTATGCCTAGAGGATTAAGAAATAACGTGCTGTATGTCAATATTTACAGTTTTTATTGTGAAAACATATTATTTTGTCTTAATGATATATCAGTATCATCTAGGATTGCTTCCTTGTGAATGATTCAGAGATCAAGTCGGAGGGTTATTTTATATAGTATCAATCAAGTTTCTGTTTATAGTTTTGTTATAATGTTATTGCTCTTAAGAAGGACAGAAAGTCAGCTTTCATATTTGAACTGAAAAAGTATTTTCTGGTGATAGTAAAAGCTCCATGTTCTATGAGAAAGTGTTTAACAGTCTGGGGTGTTTGACATGTTACACACTGTGATTGTTGTTCTTGTTTAAGTATAAAGAAGTGGCTAAGTCTTGAGTGACCAAGGCATAATCAGGATATAGGGATTTGTTCCTTTCTGAATGTTCCGAAGGCTAGTATCCATTCTCCTAAAGTGGGTTTGATAAAGAAGAATTTATTGTAGATGCTGGTATTCTAGCATTGTTGCTAGTTTGTATGAAAGAATCTATTAATTTTAGGTTTCAAGTCAGTATATGCAATTTTGGATTTGTTGGGGGGCCAATTCTACAGCTGATTTAACTGTCAAATCAGTTCTTTTATTTTCTCTCATTCCAGTGAGGCTTAAGATAGAAAACAAATGCTTATAAAACCTTCAAGAGCCCTGAGTTAAAGAAGTAATTATTTCTGTGTTAGAATCATTATAAAACAGGAAGAGGATTAAAAAAATTGTGTACTTTCAACTACTGGGATTGTTTTAATCTTTAATAATCAGACTTCCTTTCTGACTCTATAACAATGTTATTGTACATACTGAATTATCCATAGTGATTTTCATAATCACAGTATAGGTAAAAAATAAACATAATGCAAGATCTTATTCTATTTTTTATGTATAGGGATACAAGTAATTATCTGGCATAGATAATTGGGGTCATGTGACAGTCCTAGAAAGCTCTCTTTGGCCCCTGTTTTCTGAACAGTGGACATGCTGTCTTGGACCTCTAACAAAGGAATGGTAAAGCCACATAACTATTACCTGTACTCACAGGTGTGCAAGCACATCTTTTTTCCATTTTGTACTATTTCCACATGCATCATCATCAAGGCATGGTAACATCACAGATTCCTTTGATTCTCTCTCACTATCTATCCCTACCAAGCATCACTCTTGGTAGGTTCTCTAAACTACATCCAGAGTCCACACACAGCTGGTTAATGTAAGTTTTCGTTGTCAGCCAACACTGGTATGATCACGTGCACACGTCCATAGGAGAACTTAGCTCATTTATCTGTTTTTACTTTTCCAGTAATGCCACCTACATGTATATTGTACACTGTACATATAAATGATACCGAACATTGGCATGATGGCTAGAGTGTTTGCCAATGGCCTGGGAGACCTGGGTTCAATCCCAGGTCGAATCATACCAAAGACTAAAAAAAATGGTACTTGATGCCTCTTTGCTTAACACTCAGCATTATAAGGTATGGATCAAGGGTAAAGTGGAGCAATCCAGGGAATGGAGTAGCATCCTCCCCTACACCTTAGTGTAGTAGTTATAGAAAAGGGAGCCTTTGGGGCACCCTTGACTAATGTCGCCAACTTTACTTACTTACAAATAAATAAATGTGGAATTGTGTTTATTTGGTCTTTACTTCCACTTTGTTCAGTATTAGTATATCACAGATATATTGATCATGGAGGTGCCCGTGGTGTAATGGTTATTGTTATAGGAAATGGACACGGTGACATGAGTTCAATTCCTGGACATGACTGATTGCATTTCACATTGCACTAATATCCTTGGGAAAGGTATGAATCCAATAATTCTCCCTCCAGCTATGGGTAAATAGTAGGGCAGACTAGGTTCTTCAGCCTTGGTGAGGCAACTAGTCTAGGAGAAGGAAAACTCTGACTTCAAACCTGTTAAACTCCACTTAAAAATTGACCTTGTGTCATATTCTGCCCGAGTGGAGGGGGTCGGTAAATATGGATATATTGATCATTGAAGAGTATGGACTCAACTAAATATCTTCCCTACCACCAACTGTGTGTGCGTTTATATATATATCACTAAATGAAGTGCCCAAGATGTAACAGTTATTGTCATAGGAAATAGACACAGTGATAAGTTCAAATCCTGGACAAGGCAGATTGCATTTCACATAACTCTAATACCCTTGGGGAAATTATGAATCCAATTATTCTTCCTTCCTTTATTGGTAAATATTAGGGCAGACTGGGTTCTTTAGCCTTGGTTGGGCAATTAGTCTAGGAGAAGGAAAACTCTGAATTCAAACCTGTTAAACTTTGCTTAAAAACTGACCTTGTGTCTCATCCTGACCATGCAGTGGGGTTGGAAAGAATATATATTCCTGAAATTCTCATTGTATGTTATAGTCAGATCACTGGAAGAGTGCTACTGGTACCATGTAACTTAGTACTACCTGCCTCATGGTTGAGTGATTGGTAACTATGCAGAAGGGTTAGAAAAAATATGTATTCCTAAAATTCTCATTGTATGTTATTGTCAGATCACTGGAAGAGTGGTACTGGTACCATGTAACTTGCCTCATGGCTGAGTGATTGATGAATAAACCAGTTTGCTTTTGGGCTGAACACCTGGCATTTGTGACAGGCAGTTGTGTTTGCAAACTATGGCTTGGCCTCAGGGGACTGGTCCTCCCAGATTTTTACTTGCTTACAAGACTAAGTTTATTGTTTGGTGGCTGAGGCACCCCATGAGGGGAATGCCAGTGGGGTCAAGAATTTTTGTAGCAGCCATGCATGAGTCTTGATTTGTGTGCAGCTCCCACCATAAAACAGCCTTGTGCCATATTTTGATATAATAGGATGTCAGATAAATTGCACTTACCTAACCAGGCTTACTTTATAAGTAGGATGAAAAAAAAAACTAAGGGACAGATGAACCCCTTGGTAGGGTCAGTGGCCATCTAGCACTCTCCTGCTATGATGATATTTTGATAAATCTTCCATCTAGAAGAAAGATAGGGTTATAAAACTGAGAGTGATGGGCTCCTAGTATCTATTAACTCTTAAACTCATTCACTTGTTACGGACACAACATAAGCTTTTCCTTGAACAAATCAGTGAAAAATAATAGAAATAGAATTACATTATTCTGGAGGTTATAGATATTTTTACATCAATTCTGATGAAATTTGGTACATATACATATATATATATATATATATATATATATATATATTCTGAGTGGGAGAGTGAGCGCAGATGAAAAGTTTGTAGAATATATATATTATATACCTTGTGACATAGATATATGGAGATCATTTTTATCAGTGTAGTGAGATCAAACATTGTTGTTTCCCTTTGGATCAGTTAATTTTACATACTAAAAATCTTTGCCCGAACTGGACCACAGTTAAGTTATATTGAATAATGCTTAAGTAAAGCAATTACCTTTTTCATCTTTTATTACAACTTGTGCATCTATATTTAGACAAATCACTTTGATCATTGTGGATGCCAAAACCCTGTTCCCTGTCAGGTCTTAACTGCTCAATAATATCCCCAAAAGATGACTCGTGTGAAGTGCAATAAACTATATCACAATCAAACATTTTTTTAAATATTTTCACATTTTCGTAGTTTCTAACAGTGCATTTTCAACCATGACAAGAAGCAGAGGCAAGGGAGCTCACTCCAATATATGTGATATACGAGCAGTGTCAAGCGGTATATAAACTCTGTACAGCAGTAGAATGAAGTAGATTTGGTTTGGTTTTATAGCACATCAACTACTGTGGGTTATTTTATGCCAAATCCCTTTTATACATATACATTAAATATATGATTTCTAAACACATTTTGTAGATAACATTTTTAAGCGAGCCTGAACTCATTTTTTTTCACAGTTGAATTGTTCCAAGTATTGCTATGTATCTCTAACAATTCAATTAGATATCAGTCATTTGTTTATACATCGTTAAATGATCAAATAGTTCTATTTCTAACAACTCATTTTAATGTAAGTCATTTTTGCACAGTCTTTCTACAAAGACAGCTTTGGCATTAAATAACCCAGGAAGATGGATATGCCATTAAACAAAGAAACAAAACTATCTTTTTTTTCATAGCATCATTATCTTTTTGTGCATATTACTATCATCTTCATTATCACCATCTTTTTTATCTTCATCATCATCTCCATCTTTCAATATACACAATTTTTTTCTTCTAGTATATGCAACTTCTCTTCATCCTACTAATGGGCATCTCAGGAGGTGTAATGGTTAACAAGCTAGATTAGCAAACCGAAATGATCGAGTTTGAGTCTCACTGGGTGCCCCATTCATACTGCCCTGTGCCACATCTAAGCAAAAAGCTAAGTAAATTACCATCCTTGCAGTTTAGAGTCATACCCAGGATATCCTTTTGGGGAGGGGGGTTCCAAAACGGGATACAATTGACATATTCTAAGCTATGCCGACAGGGAGGGATTCCGAGTTGTGTTTGCTTCACTATGGCTAGAGAGCCCAGTCCCCACTTCTATTTTACTTATAGTAGGTGTTGGGGGAATGAATTTACACCTATCCTTTGGACATTAGTATCAATTCCACTTAAGAAGCAAAACATGGAGGAAAATAGGTTCTATGGTCAGTCTGGTACTCAGATAACTATTTTTATAATGGACACAGCATGGCATAAGTGGAAAGAGCCAACAGTAGACATTTTTCTTCAGCAACTATAGGAAGAAAAGAGATGATTTGAACTGGCTCTAGGCCAGTTATGAACTTAATAAATGATGTCTATCAGAACAAGTAAAATTTGATTGACTGTAAGAACTGGCTTTTCAACTAAAACTTGTTTATTAAATCAGCTAAGTATATAAACATAACGAAAGCATAGTTTTGTATTCTATGACCAAAACACCAATTCTTGATTTTTAGGAATCCATATAAACTCCTCAAATTCTTTTTCTACAATGAAAGTCTTGGGTTCCTTGTTGTTCAGAGAGAAGAAAATAACTCAAAATAATTCTGCAAACAAAGGATGCCAATCTGAAAGTGGATTCATATTTCATCTGGCTTCCCAACTTTATTATAACCTCTGTGAGATCAATATTATGGCAAAATATCACTGAGTAAGCAAAACATATATGTCCACTCCTCAGATAACAAAAGCCGTTTTTATCAAAAAAATATTTGGGCAAATCCAAAGTTTTGCCCAAATATTTTGGTAATGTGAGGCACAATTTAGCATTCTGGATGCATTTCCCAAAGTCCTGTGAGTAATAAACCAGACTGGACAGTGAGATGACTAGCTCGCTTGCTTACTACTCACTGAATTTACTTCTATGGCTCGAAGCATGGCCTTGGAATCCATGATTTTAGGCCAACCTGATTACATCAAGGTTCTTGTGACTTGAGTAAAGGTTTTTAAACCATTTGATTATTGTGCTGTGATCAGATACACCTTCGACTTTCACACAACAAATATCTTTGCTTATTTCCATGGCATTATAGCCCTGTTTAAATTTGTAAATTTCTTGAATTAAACTACACTACACTGCACATTCATCTGAATAGGTTTCAATTCATACACAAAGTGAAACAATGCATAACATGTCAGTGCACCAACTACCACAGTACTACTAATTGCTGGAGGTACCTTGCATGGTTTGAACTACTTTGGTTATGTGATATATGCTTAGCAAATTAGCATGTAGCAAAATATTGCAAAACTTTTGACTCACTCAAAAATATTTTATTACAAAATACTCTAATCATTATATAAGATTTGGCTATGAGATTTATTTTTTACTTTTGAATGAATTGCTCAAATATTCCTTTGTGTGGCTTGAAATGTTCATTAGACAGATATCAGTTCAAATAAAGTCTTTCAAGGTATCAATGAAAATTGACTTTGAAGTGAAAAATTCTATTAAAGAGGAAAAGTTGAAAGTCAACTTGAAGATGAAGGGCCGCAGAAAGTTGTTCAGGACTTGAAAAAGTCTATCAATACAAGATGTAGCATTGATTTTAGAAGTCTTGTAATATAGCATTGATTTTAGAAGACTTTTAATGTACCAGTGAGTTTAGAAAAATTTTAATGTTGTATTGATTTGAGAAGTCTTTTAATGCAGCATTGATTTTAGAAGACTTTTTGTGAAGCAGTGAATTTAGAAGACTTTTAATGCAGTGGTGTATTTAGAAGACTTTTCATGTAGTAATGTGTTTAGAAGACTTTTCATGTAGTAATGTGTTTAGAAGACTTTTCATGTAGTAATGTGTTTAGAAGACTTTTCATGTAGTAATGTGTTTAGAAGACTTTTCATGTAGTAATGTGTTTAGAAGACTTTTCATGTAGTAGTGTGTTTAGAAGACTTTTCATGTAGTAATGTGTTTAGAAGACTTTTCATGTCGTAATGTGTTTAGAAGACTTTTCATGTAGTAATGTGTTTAGAAGACTTTTCATGTAGTAGTGTGTTTAGAAGACTTTTTATGATTATAAAAAAATTAATTCCAATCTATGTACCATCTTATGGATAGACTGAATAGTCAAACAATCAGGCAGTATCTGAGGGTCCAAGTAATAAAAGTTTAATTTTTAATGTGACTTGAAATGAATCAAAGTTTTATCATTACTGTGTTTACTCCTTAGAACCCTGAGTCTTGAAATGCACTGCTACATATACATTTTATGGGGAGACAGACTTTCTAAAGAAAATTATGGGGTTTTGCTTCCTTTTTTCAATGGCATATCAACCATCATGGATTATTTGATGCCAAAGCTATCCTCGCAGAAGATGTTAGTAGTACTATTTAACTAAGAGCTGGGTGGGCATAAAAGGGTTTATGTGAACATAATAACATGGCTGGAGTTTGAACTTGCTTACTATGATGTCACTGTTCAACATATTAACCACAACTCCATGAGAATCCCCCCTGAAAATTTATAAGATAAGACTTGTTCATACAGAAAGCAAATAAAAAGAATTGAAAAAATATATACTTAGGTATATTATTTTCATCCCAGGCAACATTGAGCTCTTACATATATATATATATATATATATATATATATATATATATATATGCAGAGGGGAGAGAGAGAGAGAAAAAGAGAGGAATTTCTAAACAAGTCAATACCCATAATATAGATAAGTTGTGCGTTTCATCACAATGCAAAAAGTAATTTAATATTGACTGGCACTTTACCAAAATAAGAGAAAGAACATTCATACCTTTTCACAGAAAGAAAATAAATGTATATCTCCAAAAAGATAAGGGTAGATAACTTTCACTATTTCCGGTGCCAAGAGCAAGTAACTCTTGTTTTTAAGTCGAGTAATACAATTCCTACACTTACAGAATAACTTGCCAACACTAAGAATTTTACTGCCCAGAATGTATATATATATATATATATATATATATATATATATATATATACACGCAGATACAGATTATCACTGATATGTACATTCCTTACAATTACTTATAAGATGTAAATGTTCTTTCAAAACACAGTTACCAGAATTTTATTCATGGTAAAGCCTCCTACAATCAAAATGAATATCATTAGATATTATTTATTACTAAATTCTACTGTATTGAAACTCTGTAACCAAAAAAATGAATATGAAGCAATTCAAAATAAGTATGTTCTTTACGTGTGTTTATACAATTTTAGTTTTATTATACCACAGGGATTCCTCTTGTAGTTTATGCCAAGTTAGGACTATTTATAACTACTTAATAATTGGTAGGGTATCTATTAGCATCAGACTGCAATGGTTTTTCTGATGTGGCTAAGAAACTTTTTTTTTTAATGATAGTTTCCAGTCTTCTTATTTTTTAAGAAAACATCAATTTATGAATGATGGCAATCCAATTTCTTTGCAATGATGTGAAGTAACAATCCACAATTATTGTATGCCACAATTTGACTCTTTTCAAATTCAGACAACTGCTTATAGACATCAGCAAAGGACTAATCACAAATAACAATATCAAATCAAGGAAAAGAAAATTCTAAGCAATTTCCTGAGAATTTTCTTGTTTCGAAAACTGTGGCATTTTGTTACAACTAAGGGAACTTTGACAACAATACTCAAAGAAAATAGTCACTTCCTATGTATGTCTAAGTCATTGAATTTTCATTGGAATTTGTGGTAATAATAAAAATGGTTCAATTCTTTAAAAAATATTTTTTTTGCTCAATATTTAGTGACAAAATAGTTGTTAATATAAGAGTTTTACTAAACCTCAGGAGTTGCCTTAAGAGTGACATAATTGTTATTTAAGAAGCTTTACAGCTCAGTCAGCTGGGGTTGTAGAATACACTGACTGCATCATTGCAGAGGGGTAAGACCTTCCCACCTCAAATGAGTGTCTTGGATATGATATTAAACCATCTAATGGTGAGGCTCAAGCCTGGGAGCTTTGGGGAATGTGGAGTACCCTTTCATTGCCATTGCTCCCAGGTCTACTCAGACTTGGAGTAAAAGCACCTGATAGGGTTCTATCTATGGGTCAAATAGAACAAATTAAGCATACAAGCAAGTGAGTGATGTTAAATTCTGACTGTTATATAGCAACACCATTTAACTATGTGTAAAAAAGAGCTCAGGTTTGTTTAAGAATGTTATCAACAAAATGTGTTTACAAATCACATATACATTTAATATATATGCATAAAGAGGATTTGGCATTAAATAACCTACAATAGTTGGTATGCCATAAAACCTAACCAAACCAAATCATATATATTTGATATATATGTATAAAGAGGATTTAGCATTAGATAACCTACAATGGTCGATATGCCACAAAACCTAACCAAATCATATATATTTAATATATATATATAAAGAAGATTTGGCATTAAATAACCTGCAATAGTTGATATACCATAAAACCTAACCAAACCTTTACTTCGTCTGGCACACAGAAATCAGGTTGGTAACAGTATTTACTGAGACTAAGTGGCCACTCATCTAAGTACTGAACAAGTTCATCATTGCTCAACTTCCTTTCTTTTTTGTTATCTATTAAACTTTGCTTACTCAGGCCTCGGATTACTTTCAGTATATGCTATTCCTAAATAGTAACTCATCTGAAAACTGAACAAGCTCATCATTGCTTAACTTTGATTGTCTGATAAGAACCAGCATTTTCAATGTGCCTTCAACTGTGTTCTGAAGTATGACACTGTTGTGTAATTCTCACCAATGTCAACGAGCAACATCTGATCCAGAGTAAAAACCAGTATTTTTTCGGCACTCAAGTTCTCCTTATTGACAAGCTATGTTATTAATGAATGAATTATATTACCCGATGTAAAAACAATAGTTATTTGCTATTGGCACTGGAAATAGTAAAAGTTACCTACCCTTATCTTTTTGGATGTATACATTTATTTTCTCTCTACTAAAAAAGGTATGAATTTCCTTTCTCTTATTTCGGTAAAGTGCCAGCCAATATCAAATTACTTTCTGCATTGTGATGAAGCACACAACTTATCTATAATATTGGTCTTGACTTGCTAAGAAATTTCTCTTGCTTTGTAAATTCCCTTAAATTGTCAATATATTAATTCTTCCGATTCCTGTTTATGTATTATTTGAATAATCAAAAGAAAAGTATCATTATGGAGACCATCTGACATCATTCGAAATGTATTTTTTGCTTTGTTCTGACACTGATTTACAAAGCTTGGTTATTGATCATTTATAAACTATATATTTTTCTATTCAGATTTATGAGAACAGGTATGATAAAGATGAGAAAAATGACTTAAATAAATCAATGGATATTAGTAAAAACACTTGATCTTGGAAGTTTGAAGAGAAAGATAGTCAGGGGGGTTGGTTGTGGAAGCACTCCACATATAGTGTGTCTTGGGCAGGAATAGCCACTTGGAACCCATCTCTCTCCAGGTCTACAATTGGTTTGTATTCAGGTTTCCTTCTCCTAGAATGGTTGCCATACCAAGGTTAAAGAGCCCAATTTGCCCTACCTTTTACCCATAGCTGGAGGGAAAATAATTGAATTCATACCCTTCCCAAGGATATTAATGCTTTGTGAAATGCAAACAGCTTCATTGGGCCCAATCAGCTGGGGCTGTTGACAACACTGACTCCATTTCTGCTGAGGGGTAAAACTTCTTGAACAAGAGTCCTCGATATGACACTAAACTATCTGATCCTGAGGCTCCAGTAATACTGGAGCTTTGGGGAGTGCAGAGTACTCTTTTATAGACATCACTCCCTGGTTCACTCTGGCCTGGAGTGGTAGCACCTAATAGAGTCTTATCTATGGGTCAAATAGAACTAAACAGTGTACTAATGTTAAACTGAATTGTTTGAAATAGAACTGTTTAAATGTATAAAAATGGATTTGGCATCAAATAACCTACAACGGTTGATATGCCATCAAACCAAACCAAACCAAACCCCTTTGTTCAGGATTTGAACTCATATATAATATTCATATGCAATCGTGGGCTGAAAATTTTATATGATATTGTCATATCTGCCGTTGATGACTTTTTTTACCAATGGGATCCAAGCACTGCAATAGTGATGGAAGAAGTTAGTGTGTTTTCATTACAAACCAACAGAACATGAGTGACTGCCATCACTATGTTTCTTATAACGACTTTTTACAAGAACAAAAGACAATGGACATAAATAAGTATTTACAACTATCAGGTTTGATAACTCTGACTTCAACAAGAGGACAGCCAGAGAGGTGATGTTAAAAAATAAACCACATTTGGTCACATTCCATGAGAGTATCTTGGTCAGCCTATGAACTTGTCAGCCAACCTTCATACATTCATAATGTTATTTTGAAATAATAGTTTAAGAAAAATCATTTCATTAAACTATTTATTTTCATAGAATAACAACATGAAAGTTGATTAAAAAAGACAGAAATAATAATAACAACTAAATAAAGAATCAATAATATCAATGCTTATTTAATGAGCTCAGAGTTGATAAGCATCAACAGGAATGAAATTAAAAAAAAAGGAAAATAATTAAAAAACTAATAATATATTCACATATTTTGGGTATCATCTCACTTGCTCTATGAACTATTCCAGTAAGATCATGGAAGGTCGATATTAGAACAATATATAAATCAACCTTAAGTGAATGTACAGGTATTTGATGATTCTGAGATAACTTGCTGATAGTTTTCGTAAGAAACCACAAGTGATATACAACAATATGTGTAATAATAGCTTAAGAAAAATAATCATGTTAAGATATTTAGTTTTATATTTTCATATACTGTTTCATCTATTTTATTCCTCTGTGCATCCATATGTTTTTTGAGACAATAATTTGACTTGTTAAAAAGTTATGATACCAACACACAATCATATAAGATACAATAGATCATAAAAACGAAAGGCTCTTCTTTAGAAAATGAAGTATATAAAAACATTTTATAAGATACACTGCCCATTAACATTCAGAAAATGAAATGTATGAAGAATAATGAAGGTCACAGAAATGTTATTACAAAAAAAATTAATACATTAATCTATATTTTCCATCATTATTAATCATGGTTTGAGAAAAATGATTCTTTTAAAATAGTTTTCTTACAGAAAGGTTTATCAAAATTTAGATTTGTTTTTTTCTTCTGCACTCCAAATTGTTTCTTGAGGCAATTGGTTTGCATTGTTAGAAAGTTAAGATGCTTGTATGCTGTTTTAAGACACAATATATCATAAAAGACAATAGCGCCTCCCTTTTGTGAAGGAAGTGAGAACATTTTGCAAAATACATATTTGCATAATTCTAAGAAAAACACCACACACATACTAATGAGAAATTAATATTTCCATCCATATTTCACAATGTTATTAATAATTGTTAGAGAAAATGATTTTAAAGTCATTTTTTTTCATATCAAACAGGTGCTCAAAACTTGGATTTACTTTTTATTCTTCTCTGTAGTCATATGTTTCTTGAGT
This sequence comes from Sepioteuthis lessoniana, assembly GCA_963585895.1. Taxonomy (NCBI): domain Eukaryota; kingdom Metazoa; phylum Mollusca; class Cephalopoda; order Myopsida; family Loliginidae; genus Sepioteuthis; species Sepioteuthis lessoniana. The sequence continues at coordinate 62,832,073 of OY757936.1, forward strand.
CAAGTAGCAAATTTTGTTAGGAAGTCAAGAATCTTGTACACTATTTTATAACAGCCCAAAAGTCATAAAAAACAAGTACTCATTATTGTGAGAATAAGACATAAAAATATCTTATAATATATACTGTATAAACATTCTGAAAATGCTATGCTGGAACCAATAATACAAAAAACAATAACAATAGTAAAAAATAACAAAACAACAAAAAATAGATAAATAAAAAATAGAATAAGCTGTTCTTAGACATATGTACATTTTTTTTAAGTTCTCTTCGTGCAGAATCTCAATTAATCACAAAAGCTCCTGTAGCCAATTCTGTAGTTTCAAAAATACAATAAAAAAACAAAAAACAAAGAAATAACAAGAAAGCAATTACATAGGAATTGTTGAAAGCAGTTCTATAAAGCAAAGTTGACATACCGTCTTCCTGGTATTGGATTACAGGTGAAAATGCCAAAGATTCCGTGTTGCATACCATTTTGTCATAGCCCTCAACAAATACACAGTTTTTCTTCCCTTGACCAATCACTTGGAAAGAATGGACAATATCCTGCAATACAATGAAAATAATGATTAACACAAAAAGAAAAAAACGGAATATGGAAGGGGAAAAATATCAAAGGAATGAGTAAGACTGAAAGATGAAAATAATAAAATGGAAAAAGGAATGAGTAAAACTGAAAGATGAAAATGATAAAATGGAAAAAAACTAAAGGAATAAATAGGAAATGTTTTTAATAAACCAAGAAAAAGTAATAAATACTGGGAAAATAAAAGAGGAAAAAGAAAAAAAAAGAAAAAGGAGATTGAAAACTATTTTTAAAAAAAGAGGAGAAATCTAAATAAAAAAACCAAAATTTTAAAAATTACAAGTGTGAGAAAAAAAAGAAATGTGCAAAAAAAAAAAAGGGTAGAATTTGTAAAAAAAAAAACAGAAAAAAAATGAAGTAGAGATTCAAAATTGCTACAAGAAAAAAGAAGAAAATTATTTTAAGAAGAAAAATGAATGAAAAATAAAATGTGAAAATAGAAAATAAAAGAAAGAAATATCTTAAGATAAGATTTGAAAAATTTGAAATAAAATATAAAAATAACTACTTGAAAAAAATGAGAAGAAGAATGAAGAGAAAATAAAATATATGGAAGAGGAAATATATGAAAAAGCAAATTAGAAGAAGGAAAGAAGAAAAAATAGTATAAGTGAAAATAAAAGGAAAGATCAAAATGACAAAAAATATGAAAAAATAAAAAAGAAAGCTACGGTAAGAATCTAAATGTAAAGAAATAAAAAAAAAATGAATTAAAAATTAAACATGATAATATTTAAAAGAAAAATAGAAGAAATAAATATAGGAATATGAAAGAAAAAATTGAAAGGTGCAAAATGAAAGAAAAGAAAAAAGAGGAATGAAGAACAAAATGAAATATTTGAAAAACAAAATTAGAAGAATGAAAGAAAATATAGAAAAGGAAGAAAAAATAGAATATGTGAATTTGAAAGAAAAGAATCCCAAGAATAAAGGAAAAAGAAAAGAAATATCTTAAAATGAAAGAAAAAATCAGATAGAAAAAATGAAAGAAACGAGGAAGGAATGAAGAGAAAATGAAATATATAAAAATCAAAATTGGAAGAATGAAAGGGAAAATCAAAGAAAAGAATGAATGAAACAAATGAAAAAGAGAAAAAAGAAAATGAAATATATCAAGTTGAAAAAAAATCAGAAGACTCAAAGAAAAACAAAAGCAAGGAATGAAGGAAAAATAGAATCATGAAGATAAAGGAAAAAAAAAATCAGTGAAAAATGGATTAAGCAAATGAAAAAGTGAAGAAGAAAGAAGGGCAAAATGAAGTTAAAAGAACTAAAAGTCAAAAGTCGAATGAAGGAAGAAAATAGAAAAGAAAGAAAAAGAATTTAGCAGAAGAAAATGAGAAAGTGAAAAAAAAAAAAAAAAGAAAAAGAAAATTAATGACGAAATAGAAAAGGAACATGAAAGGGAGTCATTAGAATAAAAGCAGAAAAAATCATTTACATAAAAGGAAAAAAAATTACAAACAAAAATTTAAAAAATGACTACCTCTTTCCCATAATAGACGTATTCAATATATTAAACAATTATGGGACAGAGAAAGTAATTTAAAAAAAATATAACCTTTCTTTGTTACAAAGCAAGAAAAGTATTTAATAAATTTCAAATAGTTCAGTGATATTTTTAAACTCTCAGAATTATCATACAATAAGTAGCTTTTCTCCTTGTTATTTTAATGAATTAGTAAGTAAGTAAATAAAGCTGGCGACCATAATCGAGGGCGACCAAAAGGCTCCCTTTTCAAAAGCTACTACACCATGGGGAGGGCGCTACTCTTTTCCTTGGATTACTACACCTTACCCTTGATACATACCTTATATTGCTGAGTATTAAGCAAGGAGGTATCAAGTACCATTGTTAAAGTCTTTGGTATGATGTGGCCTGGGATTGAAACCAGGTCTCCCAGGCCATTGGCGAACACTCTACCCAATAGACCAATGAGCCGGGTCTGTCATCAAAATAATTAACCTATGAAAATATTTAAATCACAACTGAGAATTACCATCTTTGATTTTTTTAAAGATATTAAAACATGAACCATATTTTGGTCAAATATACCTATAATCATATGAAACTTGTTCACTCACATAATATCATTCACATAGTTATCTCTCACTGAATGTTCATATTTATAATTTATCAAAATTTGCTTCAATATATCACTGTCATTTCATGTCTGATAGTCTATTTATCAACCATATTATTTTCATATCTATCAATTTCATTCTGTTCATATCTATCCCAACTTTTTCATCATCTTTTTATCTCAAATATATATATAATTTTCCTCTCTACCAATCTATCATTCTATTCATATATATCTTATTCTTTTCATCATCTTTTTATCTCAATTATATATATATATATCTCCATCTCATTCCTATCTCTCCGTCATTTCATTTATCTCTCAATCATAGCGTGTTCCTATTCTCAGCCTTTTCGCCAATGGCCCGGGAGACCTGGGTTCAATCCCAGGTCGAGTCATACCAAAGACTCAAAAAATTGTACTTGATGCCCCCTTGCTTAACACTCAGCATTATAAGGTAAGGATCAAGGGTAAAGTAGAGCAATCCAGGGAAGGAGTAGCGCCCTCCCTTACACATTGGTGTAGTAGCTATCGAAAAGGGAGCCTTCGGGTTACCCTCGACTATGGTCGCCAACTTTACTTACTTTATATATAAGAGGTTTAAAGTTCTTACTAGCTCACCTGGTGAGCTAATGGAGAACTAAATGTTGCAGTATTATTAAATAGTACTCAATATCAATGATAGAGCCTTTACATATAGAAATATTATATTACATGGTAGTGTCTGTGACACACACACACACAAATACCCACCACTTTTTGAACAAAAATTTAAACATATTAATTGGTCTTTTTTTGAAAACCTTCACTCTGTCTGACAAATGCTGAAAGCATAAAACCCAGGGTCATAGACACTACCATGTAATATTATATATATATATATATATATATATATAAAAGTAAAGTTAGTGACCTTAGTCGAGGGAGACCCAAAAGCTCCTTTTGCAATAGCTACTACACCAAGGTGTAGGGGAAAATGCTTCTCCTTCCTTGGACTGCTCCACTTTACCCTTGATGCTTACCTTAAAATGATGAGTGTTAAGCAAGGCGGCATCAAGTACCATTTTTTGAGTCTTTGTTAAGACTCTACCTCGGATTGAACCCCGGTCTCCTGGACCATTGGCAAACATTCTACTCACTAGGCTAAAGGCCCGGGGTATATATATATATATATATATATATATATATATATATATATATATATATTGTAACAGTGTTGGTTGTCACTAATTTACTTTGTAACTTTGGGTTTGTAGTTAACCAAGTGCGATATAATTTAAAGAGGGCTCAATACCTGTGATAGATATATTATATAATTATAATAAATGAATATATATTATATTTTATATATTTAATGCCATGTAAGTTTGTCTGCAATCTTAGGCTTCATGAAGTTTTACAACAACAATTGTCAGGCAGATATCGTTATCCGCCTGATGATTGTTGCTTGTAAAACTTCATGAAACCTAAGGTCGTAGACAAACCTCCATAGCATTAAATATATAAAATATAATACATATTTATTTATTAATTATATATATATATATATATATATATATATATATATATATATATCAATCCCATTCCTAACTACCTACCTTTCATTCAGCTCATATCTAACTTTTCATTTTAGCTCTCACAGTCATTGCATGTCTGTCTATCCATTTATCTCTTAACCATAGTATTTTTTTTTATCTATCAATTACAGTCTTTTCATTATCTATTTATTTCATTTTTTTAATGTCCATCTCATTCCGTTCTGTTCTCATTCTATCTCTCATATTCATTTCATGTCGATCTATGTATTTATCTATCAACCAGTCTTTTCATATCTACCTATGTCTATCACAGTTTTTTTTAGGAAATGAACACGGCGATACGAGTTCAAATCCTGGACGAGACTGATTGCATTTCACATGGCATTAATACCCTTGGGAAAGGTATGAATCAAATTATTCTCCCTCCAGCTATGGATAAATAGTAAGGCAGACTAGGTTCTTCAGCCTTGGTGAGGCAACTAGTCTAGGAGAAGGAAAACTCTGAATTCAAACCTGTTAAACTCCGCTTAAAAATTTACCTTGTGTCATATCCTGCCCGAGTGGAGGGGTTGGTAAATATGATCACAGTTTTTTTTATTATTTATTTGTATCCACTTCTTCCTGTCTATCTCTTAATATCAGTATAACTCCATATACATATATTTGTCCATCTAGGAGTCTCGTGGTGTAATAGTTAATGAACTCAGCTAGCTGACCATTGTTAGTGAGTTCAATTCTTACTGGGAGCTTCATTTATCTGATTTTGTGCCAAACTAAGTTAAGCTTAGTAAAATACTATCTATCTGAATTCCTATGCTGTGCTTAGCTTTATACAAGTAAAAAACAAATATTGGGGTAATTTGTGTGACAAAGATTATGCAGGTACAATCCTCTATGAAAAGAGACCCTGCCTTGGTCATCGATATTTACAATCTTAACTTTAGTTCTGCAGCTGAATAAGTGAGTGATTATTATGTATTCATCAAGTTATTTTAATAGCCAATTGTTATATATATATATATGTGTGTGTGTGTGTATGTATATATATATATATATATATATATATAGAGAGAGAGAGAGAGAGATGAGGTTGTAATGAACTTTTCTCAGCAGGAACTAGACAACATTTGTCCCCCCCAAAAAAAAAACAACATTTATATCTAAGTGATATTGTAAAAAAACTTCTAGTTACTCAAATCATAATATTTGTATTCTATGATGTGTCCCTCAAAAGTACTGTCTTAACTCACCCAATCAAACATTACTGATATCACAGTAGTAATGAGAGTTCTCTTTTTTAAACTATCCAATAAATCATGTTGATAAATAAATAAGTAATGAAATAAGATGGTGACACAGTCATTAAAGGTGAGGAGGGGACACTGCAGTAGCAGTGAAAGTATTTTTTGTTAAACTACTACTCTTGACAAAAGTTTTGAAATTAGAACACTTAGAGGATGTTCATGAAGGTTTTCGATTTAGCAGTAAATAAACTAATAACAACTAAGATACTAACATTTTTTTTATTTTCATAGCTGAATATTCTTGTTTCTTAAAATATACCTTAAACTAGATTAAATTAATGGTAATATTTTTTTCAAAGCCATGCAGCTCTTTTTATTATTGACTTTCTTAAATGGTTACCAAAGCAACAGATATTTCAGGAAGAGAGAACACAGAGGCCAAAATGTTGTAGTAAACAAAGAAACATTAAAAAACTCATCCAAGACAATCAATGTATCACTGCATGAAAATTTAATTTTAAAAATCAACCAGAAAGAAGGTCAGAGGCTATAGCAACCAAAATTCAATGAATATGACAAAGATGAAGAAACAGTTCTGCCAAGGATCAATATATATTACTAAAAGGATCTCATTAAAAAAAATCAGAAAGAATAAAGGTTAGAGGGTACAGTGGCCAGATATTCATAAAGAGGGCAAATATGAAGAATCTGATAAAAAAGAATCAATGTATAATTGTATAAATATTCATCATAGAAATTCACATGGAAATAATGATGAAAGATACGGTAAGTAAAATGTTAAATTGGTTGTTTTGTTTTACAGCATATCAACCTTTTTCGGGTCATTTTCATAAAAAAAACTTTGTTTTAATTTAGTTTGGTTTGATTTTATGGCATATCAAACATTGTAGGTTATTTAATGCCAAATCCATTTTATACATATAAACAGTTCTATTTCAAACAATTCAGTTTAGCATAAGCACACAATTTAGTTCTATATTTGACCCACAGATAGGACCCTGTTAGGTGCTACTACTCCAAGCCAGAGTGGACCTGGGAGCAATGGCAATAAAGAGGTACTCCACATTCCCCAAAGCTCCAGCATTACTGGAACCTCATCATCAGATTGTTTAGTCTCATATCCAGGACACTCATAGGGGAGTCTTACCCCTCCACAGAGATGGAGTCGGTGTATTCAAGAGCCCAGCACACTGGGCCTGTAACTGAAATGTTGTGATAAAGATGAAGATATTTGTTCAAAAGAATCAATGCATAATAATAATCAACACACTTCATATCAGAAATTCAGATGTAAAGATAACTGGAAAGTACTGCAGCTAAAATGTAAAAATGTTATCTTTTACAAGGATATGGAAACTAATCCAAAACAATCAATGTATAATAATAATCATCAAGTAATGCCAATAGCATAGATTCTCTTGACTCTCTTTCACCATCCATCCCTACTGGTCACCACACTTGGCAGATCCTCTACATGGAATCCAGTGTCCAAAAGGTAAAGTGGATTTGTTTATAGATTTGAATCATAAATAATATACTTTTTTTAAAAGTAAGTTGTAACTAGGCATTTCAAAATTCAAATATTTTAAATGCAACTGGAAATCATCCAATAAAAGAATGCCTTCATCAGTCATTCTTTGTTTCTTTTAATGGCATATCAACCTTCGTAGGTCATTTAATGCCAAATCCATCCTTTAAGAAGAACAGTAGTGGTGCTATGAGGTGCATACAATAAGTTTCCTGACTTTTTTTCGTATGGGCACCTTTATTGATAGTACACACATGAAACTCTAGTCCCCTTCCAAGTAATCTCCTCCGGCTGCAATGCAGTTGTTGTACCGTTCCAACAACTTCTGGAAGGCCCCATTGAAATCCTCCTGTGTGAGTGTGTCAATGACCTTCCTCACAGCCTCTTTCATCTACTTAATTGTCTCATAACGACAGCCTCTGAGCTTAGAGAATAACCAAAAGTCACAGAGAGCAAGGTCTGGACTATAGGGAGGCTGAGGAACTGTCTTGATGCCCATCTTGGTCAAATAGTCTGTGGCAAGGATGGAGTTGTGGACTGGTGTATTGTCCTGGTGGAATTACCACTAACCCGATTTGAAGAGTGCTGGCTTCTTCCGATGGAATCTCTTCCTGAACTCCATTAAAAACTCAACATAGTAACCCTAACCCTAACCCTTTGGCCAATCAACTCTGGTTTAATGACTTCCTTACTCCTCCCCCAACACCTCTCATCATCCCTCACAGACTCCCTGCCTTTGTTGAATCTCTTATGCCACTCAAAAACTCATGCTCGATTTATGCAAGATGATCAAAAAGCAGTCTGAAGCATTCCATACATTTCTGTGGCATTTTTTCCAAGTTTAAAACAGAATTTTATTGCATATCATTCTTCTAAAGTGTCAGATTGCATTTTTGAAATTCACCAGCGGTGATAATCAGGCTTTAGTAGGGTGTGTTCCAATTACTGCTGTAGCTGTTCATTTGGACCTGAAATCATAAAAATTGGTCAGTCATCTTATAAGATGTATAGCAATAACATACTGAATTGTCAAGAGTCTGTGACAATTTTAAGTGCCCATACGAAAAAAGTCTGGAAACTTATTGTATGCACCTCGTATTTAACCCATAGCTTGGAGGATAAGGAGGTTCATACCATTCCCGAGGGTATTAGTCTGAAAGTCATTCTTATTTCACTCATAAAAGGGTACACATCATAATTTAATCTATGATCTCACGCCCCTAAAATGGAGGAACTGACAGTGAATATTTGACATTTAATGTTGTGGAGTTAAAGAATAACAGAAACGTTACAGAAACAGTTAAGAAAATTTCTTTCAGTTATGTCCAAGGTGTTATTACTACGCCTGAAACTGGTTTTCAAAGTTTTATTCTGGCGGTACATCATAGAGATAAACCCAGACCAGAACGATCATCAAGGTACTTAAAGAGAATTAATGGAATGCGATCCAAAAGTATTTAAAAAATTAGCACTTGACTTCAACATATCCCAATCTACCATCTGCCACCAATTAAAAAAGATTGGAAAAGTAAGTATACTCTTAGTGAGAAGAATAAGGAAGACAGCATATCCATAGCCACAAGTCTTCCTTCAATGCTGGAAAAGGAAATGTTTCTCAAGACTATCATTGCAAGTAACGATACTTAATGCAAAAGTCAATGGATTGACAAGGATGAATCTCTACTGCCTTGTCCAAAGATAAAACTTTGTGTAAGAAAAGTTATGCAGTGTGTATGGTGAGTCTACCATGGAGTTATTCATTTGAAGTTTTTAAACTACAATCAGACACTCAGACATATACTCTCAACAGCTGCAATACGAGTTTGAAAATCTTTTAAAAAAAACATACCGCACTCGTAATAGGAGAAATGTTATACTTCTCTATGATAATGCAAGGTCACATTCAGCAAGAATCACGCCATATTCACAAGCGATTTCCTTCTTTTTTTCAACAAAATGCTCTGAATGATGAAAATATTTCTCAAAAAAAGATCAGGTGAAAATGTTTGTGGAAAATGTCTTCAGCGTGAAACCAGCTGAATTTTGCTTGAGAGGAATCAACAAACTACCTAGTAAATGGCAAGAGGTAATTCAAAATAGTTGTGAATATACGACTGTTGAAATTGATTCATTGTTAAATTTTTCATGAATACATTATATCTTACTAAAACAAAAATTATTTATGATTCAACCCAACAGTAAACACATTTCATCTCAGAAATTCAAATTCAAAGATGACTGGAAGGTACAACATCTAAAATGTTGCAATAAAGAAAAGAAAGATAAAGAAATCTACTCAAAAGAATCAATGTAACCATCTTTAATAGCCAAAGTTCTTGATATATTCCCGCACTAAAATCACTCACCCTGAAAATCACTTTAGAAGCCATCTTCACAGATTGGGTTGTTTACAAGAACTGTTTTCAGGACAACAAAGAATTTAATGTAATTTAGATAAAAGTTATCAAAAAGATGTTTGCATCCATTTCAAAACACCCTCTGTGTGTCTGTAGTGAAATAAACAAATTGTTTTAAAAACATTTTTTTTCATAAATCAGAAAAGTGCTCAAATACTGGCTAGTAGAGCAAGATAAACCTAAAGTAAATGTTAACTCTCATTTCCTCATAACAGTCTTATTATTATTATTTTCATGCATTTTCACTAAAAAATACAGTTATCAGATGATATATATATATATATATATATATATATATATATATATATATATGTGTGTGTGTGTGTGTGTGTGTGTGTGTGTTAGGATAATTTAGACATAAGTGAAAACAGACCATTACCAAGCACTATTGACAATGTTCTATGCTATCCTAACATTAAACTGCATGCTCTATAGATGATATTGAGCACACTTTATTTATAAATATAGCAAACTATATATATATATATATAATAGCTGAAGTAAATTTATAATAGCCAAACGATGATTATCATACATTGAGCACTCCTGGAGATTTATAAGAATCCACTTATATTTTCTCAAGTTAAATCATTCCCAACTCATCTTCTTTGGATATTATACATATATATGTGTGTGTGTGTGTGTGTGTGCTGTTGACTGTGTGCTGTCCTAACCTATATATATGTATATATATATATATATATATATAAGCACTTGGACTATTAGACTACATTAAATATTTTACTACATTTTAGTATTTTACCTGCTGTATCAGGCCATAAACTTGTAAGACATGACATTGAAAAGGTAAAAATGACAGATTCTCTTCACTCACATTTAGTTTCTTGAAAGAAATGCATGTTAAGCCAGTATTTTCATGTAATAATTATCAGAATACTTCTTTCCTGCAAACATTTGAGGTACTTGCTGTCATCAAATATCTATGGGCTACTTGAGCAATTGAATCTCTTTGCATGAGGACCACAACCAGTAATCTAACAGACAATATAAGTGCAACCATCAGTGTGACCAACACTTCCCCAAAGACATTTTTAACGTTGCTCGATTCTTCAGAGGTCCATATGGACAATGATTTCCTACAGGATTTCACCTATGATTTTTTAAAAACAAAGACCAAAATAAATATTTGCCAGCCACTTGGCAAGCCATGACTAAAATCTAATTGGTTCTCAGCCCAGATTATCTCATCTCAATTATAGTGTCTGAATAAGTTAGGGAAAAAATACCTAAGGGAATAAAGTAAATACATTATAGATATGTAGATAAAGGTCTTGATTCTTGCAAGATACAGCAATGAGAAGACCAAAGTAGGGAAAAGTTTAGGTCTTGAAATAAAAGATTTATAAATAACAATTTGTAGTTTTTCTTAGGTCGTTCTTCAAAATCAGTTGTGAGAAAACCAGAATAATGACCAGTTTAGGCCTTAAATCAGGAGATTTAGAAAAAATAAATTGCATTTCTTACAATTATCTTCCCAAAACAGTAAAATCTACCTGCAAAAAAAAACCCTTGACACAATCTTGAAAATATCTTTTTTATTGTGGAAGTGTGGTGCATTTATTTTTTAGGTTGATTTTCAATTTCCTCACTTGATTTTTATTAAAAAGAAAGAAATTGAGACAGTATAATTACTTCTGTCCCTGGTGCAATAATGCATGTGTATAGGTGAAAGTATACATATATGTCTAAATAGAGGGGGTGAGTATATCTGTACAGGTGTACAGGGCATATATAGTGTGTATGTATGCACATGGATGTCTTTGTATGATAGTATCAAAATGACAGCTCAAAAATGTTATAGATTAGTTTTGTTTTGTTTTATGGCATATCAACCATTGTAGGTTATTTAATGCTAAATCCACTAAATACATATCAATGAGATATATGTGATTTGTAAACACATTTTCTTGATAACATTTTTAAAAGAGACTCATTTTTTTTGTATGCAGTTAAATGTTTTCAAGTATTGCTACTGAATACAAATAATCCTATTTACTATTAATCATTAGTTTGCACTCATTTAAACAAATATACATGATATTTAAGAGATTAGTTTCTTGGTAATTTCATTTTTGAATGGGTTAGAATAAATTTCTACAAAGCAATAATTGAAACCATTAAACACTTATAATTCTATTCAATATTATTTATTTGTTTGCACACAGTTCAATGGTTCCAAGTATTGCTATGTATAACTCACAACTCAATTAAACATCAGTCATTTGTTTACATAGTTAAGTGATCAAACAGTTTTATTTCTCACAATTCAATTTTGTATAAGTCATTTGTTTCCTCACAGTTTAAATGTCAAACATTTCTATTTGACCTATAAAAATGACTATTTTAATAGTTTTGACAAGTAGCTACTGCTGCTATATTTTCCCCTACAACACTATAGCAGGAGCAAAGTGTTTTTGTTTACTTCTACCAGCCTCACTTTGGACATACTCTAAAAAGTACCTGAGTTTGCTCTCAGGTCACTCAAATAAGGATGTCTAAGAAAACATATATCTGTGTAAGTATCACTTATTACACCTATCAGGTGCAACCACCCCAGTCCAGAGTGGACCAATGAGTAATGGCAAGGAAGGGATACTCTGCATTCTCTAAGTCCTCACCATCAGATTGTTCAGGATCATATCCAGAAAACTTGTTGTGGGGGGGGTCATACTCCTCCACAGAGATGCAGTTGGTGTATTCTACAGCCTCAGCTGATTGGGCCAGGCAATGAAGGAGTACTCTACATTCCTCAAAGCTCCAGAACTGGAGCCTCACCATCATATCAGGACACTTGTGGGAGGGACTTTACCTCTCTGCACAGGTACAGTTGGTGTATTCTACAGCCTTAGCTGACTGACTAAAAAGTTATTGAGGTTGGCACATTTTAATCGATGGTAGAATAGAAAGAGAAGGATTTCTCAATTAGCATTTTTTAGTGTTTGTCAAAAACAGAAGTGATTGGTGCCAGTAAAGTCAGAGGTTAGCAGGCAAGAGTGTCAATTTTTTAAGAACTGGAAGTCCTTAGTACATTTATTCAAGGAAACAATCAGGAGATAGACAGCTCCACTGAGAGAGAGAGAGAGAGAGAGAGAGAGAGAAGGGTTGCAACACATTCCTGAAGGAGTGCAAGTCGAGGGTGGTTAGCAGCAGAAAGTCATCAAAAGTTAGCAGTCAGCTGTTTAGACACAGATTAGGACAAAAAACTTCACCTGTGATCCATATTATTAAAGTGACGGATCCATATTACAAAGTGTCACCCCCTCTCAACCAGAATAAACTTGATCTGATGATAGCATGGATAAACTGGGTCTTGGTTTGATGACTGCATAGGTGAGAAAATGGCAATTACCAAGTACCACTGACTGTCTACACTACATTAACTTAGACCTACGTATATTCTATCCCTGATATTGAGCACTCTTTACCTATGAATATAACAAACTACATTATGCATATATATATATATATATATCAAATATAATTATCTACCCATCTGATGAATGCCAAGCATAAAATTAAGTTGCCAGAATGTAGCTATGTGCTTATTTGTAATATTGGCTTTTTAACCAGCTCTGATATTTTTGGAATTGAGCAAACCTTTTTAAAAAGTGGTTGTTGCTCACAGCTTTTTGTTTGGAAGAGCAGCTTGTTTGCTGTTATTTTAAGATTACTGTTATATATATATATATATATATAAGCACACAGAATATGATTCTACACTTTAATCTTTAATCAGCTGAATCATGCCATGACAATTTTTTTTCTACTGTCTGCATTTTGATCTATTTTCATGGAAAATTAACCCAGTGGGTAGAGTGTTTGCCAATGATTCGAGAGGCCTGGGTTCAATCCCAGGTCGAGTCATACCAAAGACTTTAAAAATGGTACTTGATACCTCCTTGCTTAACACTCAGCAATATAAGGTACGTATCGAGGGTAAAGTGGAGCAATCTAGGGAAAGAAGTAACACCCTCCCCTACAACTCAGTGTCGTAGCTATTGAAAAGGGAGCCTTCTGGTTGCCTTCAACTACAGTCACCAACTTACTTTGATGGGAAAACTTTTGGAGATGTTGAAGAATCCAAATAGCTGGGGGTCAAATATACTATCACAGGTGCTTACAAAATTGACTTTGGTCTCACTTTGAAATCAAACTGTCAACCAAATGTCAAATATATCAAACTCTTATCTGAGCAGTATTGCTCTTTGGTGCTGAGATATGGTCAGTCCACAAAGAAGACTTGTGGCAACAAAAAGCTTTTGACCAAGACTGCATCCATCACATCTTGAAAATATACCTCTACCAACTCATCTCAAATGCTGACCGACACTTATAGGTTGTAATCTGTAGTCAAGACAGTTGCATTGGTTCAGCCATGTCTTAGACTGCCCTATTGATGAGCTTTTCATCCAATAAGAGGCACCAGTTCCACTTTGATACTGGGTAAAGTGACAAGGAGGCCAGGTAAAAATATGGCTTACAATGGTGAAAGCAGACCCAGAGGCAATCACTGGGGTTGATATCAAATGTCAAAAACTGTACAGCATGGATTGCACCCATCAGAGATTTTGTTCAAAGAAGGAGCCAGATCAATCCATCACAGTTTACAACCATAATTACAGCATAAAACCTTTCTAATTTTGCCAAAATGATTCCTAATAACTGATCAACTCAGGTATGATGAATTGGGTGCTGTTTAGGGTGAGCTGCCATTGACTAAGCTTAGCTTAAGTAATAGGCTAGAAGTACAGAACACTCAGTGAGAATCAAGCTTCATAATAATGGTGTGCTAACCTTGCTTGTTAGCCATTACATTTTTCCAGTTGCCCAAGGGGGAAATGTAGAAATTGTATAAAAAATAGTTGGACAATTCCTTTCCTAATAGCAAAAATAACAACAGTTTTTTTAAATTCATTTTTTTGTTTCATTGTTTTTCTTTTCTTTTTTTGAGACCAGTTCAGAAAAGGTTTTCAATTTTTTTATCTTCTGATCTGTTTGTGTTTATTGCAATTTTTTTTCTTTTGCTAATTCCCACTTTCCTATCTGGTTTTTCTCACTTATAATTTTGTTTATATTTCATTTCTTCATTTTTTGTAGCTGTTTTTTCTTTTTTCTTTTCTTTCTGTTTTTATTCACGGCATTTTAGGTTCATTACTTCATTTCTTCTTTAATTCTTTCTTTTTTCCTTCATCTTTTTTCTTCCATTCTTCACAACTTCTTTCTCTTTCTTTGTGTTTTGCTTAGCTAACATTATCATCAGAGGAAATGGAATTGATGAATCAAATTCAAATCCTGCTAGTATTTAACATTGTGTTTATGCCCTTGGGAAAGTTAGCTGGTTGGGTTTTTATGGCATATCAACCCTAGTAGGTAATTTAATGCCAAATCCCCTTTTATACATACTCTATATGATTTGTAAATGCATAGTTTGTAGATAACATTTTTAAATGAGCCAGAGTTCATTTGTTTGCACACTAATGGTTTCAAGTATTGTTACCTAACAAAAATAATTCTATTTAATATCAATTATTTGTTTGCACACAGTTAAATGATCATGCATATGATTTGTAAGTCAATAATTTGTAGGTAATCTCATTCTAAAATCTGTCAAAGCTAATTCATTTACACTTAATTATTATTGTTTTCACACAGTTAAATATTCCAAATATTCTAACATGATTAGTTCAAATTAGTATTAATCATTTCTTTGTACTCACTTAAATGTGTTCAGATATGGCTATCTAACATAAATAGTTTTATTTGCACAGTTACATGATTTCAAGCATTACGATGTAACATTAACGATTCAATTTAGGCACACAGTTAAAGAATTTCAGATATTGCTAATCAACTCAAATAATTCTATTCAACATTAGTCATTCATGTACACAAAGTTCAATGGTTCCAAGTATTGCTATAAATCACTAACAATCCAATTAAAGATTAGTCCTTTGTTTACTCAGTTAAATGATCAAACAGATCTATTTCTAACAATTCCATTTAGCAAAAGTCATTTGTTTTCACACAGTTTAAATGACAAACAGTTGTATTTGACCCATTGATAGGACTATCAGGTGCTACTATTTTGGGTCAGAGTGGACCTGGGAGCAATGGCAATGAAGGAGTACTCCACATTCCCCAAAGCTCCACAGTTGGAGTCTCACTATCAAATGGTTTTGTGTCACATCCAGGACACTTGTTGTCTTATCCTCTGTAGAGATACTGTTGGTGTATTCTATAACCCCAGCCAACTGGGCTGCCTTGGAAAAGGCATCCATCTGTTCTCTCTACAGCTATAGTTAAATGATAGAGCTGACTGAGTTCTTTTGATTTTGTTAGGCAACACATCTAGGAGAAAGAAAACTAAATTCAAACCGGCTTTACTCTGCTTCAAAATTGACCTTTTGACTGTTTCTTTTGTTCTTTCCTGTTTCTCTTTCCTCCTTGTCTTCTCTACATTTTTCTTTTCCTACTTTCCTAATTATTTTTTCTTTCCTTGTTTTCTTTCCTTTTCTTTTTTTTTCCTAATTTTTTTTCTCTTTCCTTCCATTCCTACTTTCTTTCTTTCCTATTTCTTTCTCTTTTCTCTACTTTTTCTCTTTGCTCCTTTCTTCATTAATTCTTTCCCTTTGCTTCCTTCCTTTCCACCATAATTATTTTTTCCTTCTCACTTTTTCCTTGAATTTTTGTTGAGTTCCTTCGTTTCTCCTTTTTACTTCTATTCAGCTCAGGATAAATATTTCTTTGCATTGTGGTTGTTGACAACAAACAAAAATTAAAATCTTACAAATCACAATGAAAATATTACCTCAAAAATGACTTTGAAAAAAATGAAAGCATGAAAAAGACAAACAATTAAAAATAAAAACAATGTTAAGCATTTTGAATTTATTCATTTTTTTTTAAATTCTTGTTGATTTTTAAAGTCTTTTTCCTTTGGATTGAAAATATTAAGGTCATTTGACGAAAGAAATTTTCTCATTGAATTTAGAGACAAAATTAAATTTCTGAATTTTTAAAAATATATTTATTTATTACTTCACAATATTTGTCTTTTTTAAGAGAAAAATATTGTTTTTTTCTTTCTATTTTTCGTTCTTTTTTTTCTGACTTCATTGTCTTCTTTTTTTCTATTTTTCATTCTGTTTTTATTTTTCCTGCCTTTTCTTCTTGTAGAAATCTTTTCAACATTACTGCAATTCCCTCCAACTTGATATTAAAAGTTTTATCTTTACTAGTTTAAAACTAAACTGGATCTAATCTATTTCATACCTCAATCCTTTGATTTATTTCAGAAATCTACAGTATATTTGTATCTTTTTCTTTTGTTTCAACATTTCATTTTTGTCTGGTTTAGATCCTATCAATTGATTCATTCATTTCAATTAATTTCCTTGACATTTTGTCTTTATCACAAGCATCTCTATCTTTCCAGCTTTTCTCAAGTGTCAATCAAGCGTTTTCATAAAAGTATCAAGACTGAAGCTATATTTACCAAAACATTAATGTACAATAAGTGAAACATTAATTTTCCTCTTAGCATTCAACAAATTTATTCTAGCAAGTTTTTAGCTCAATCAGTAGGGCTTTGAATACATTGACTGTATCTCCTGGAGAGGACTAAGACTACCACCCCAAAATGTTATCCTGGATATCTCACTAAACTTCATTGGATAGTGTGGAGTACTCCCAGATCCACACTTATCCAGAGTGGTAGTATATTGTAGGGTCTAATCTCTGAGTCAAATCGGTTTAAAAATTATTCCTTTTTGAACGATCCATGAGCAAAAAAAAAAAATAACACTAAGGAAACTACATAAAAAATGTGAATATGATCATTGAGATTCTTGAAACCTGAGTGAAATTTCTCAAACCATCCGCTTACTGTACTCTGATCATCTTCACATTCTACACAAGTAATGTTTTGGGTTGCTTCTTGTAGATTTCTGGTCTTGCATAAGTTCCTGAATTTGACTGTTTCACATTCATCTGTGCAGCTTTCAAATCATACCTGGAGAGAAGGCATGTACAACCTGTCATTGCACCAGCCTCCACAGTATTACCAACCACTGCTTTGGTCATGTGATATGTTTGTTACAAACTAGCATGTACGAATGTACTGCAAAACTTAAGACTCATCCTAGTTAAGCAAAAAAGAAACTACATAAGATTACCAGGTCAAATCCAATGTGTAGTAACATCTGTTGTCTCTTTTTTTGCTTTCTTTGTTTAATGGTATTTCAATCATTGCAGGTTATTTAATGCCAAAGCCATCCTTGTAAAAGGACAGTAGTGCTATAATTAAACCCATAACTGGGAGGTTAAGGGGTTTCATATCTTTTTAAAGGGTATGATCCAAATCTAATCTCAAAGTGAAACATAAAAGTATGACTGGAATTTGAACTCACTCCCTTTGATATTGTTGTCCAACATGTTAGCCATTACAACAAAGAGATTCCCTCTAACATCTGTTGTAATGACAAGGAAGGAAAGATATCAGCACATATGCCCTCTGCTTTTGATCGCAAAGCATTTTATTGCAAGGGTTATCAAGATTTCCCCGACTTGCCATACTCTGGAGTTTTTCTTTCCTGATACAGAGTTCAACTTCATTGTACAGTAATACACCTGAGAATCATTCAGTTAATTCATCAGGTGATTAACAAAAAAGTAATCAGTTGAAAACTAAGTTTGTAAAAAGATATGTTATCTTCACTCGATGACGACATTCAGAGTCTGCTGTGAAATGAAAAGTCCGAACAATAGATAAACTGGAGTCAGACTTGATTATCGACAATTATCACATGAGACAGGAGAAATATAGAAAATTAATGATACTGAGTCCCAGTGGGTTCAGTTAAGGAAAGTGATCAACTTTGGGCAGGCTAATATTGAATAGTTCCGACAAAAAAGTGATAGCACATTTTCAACAAAGAGATCAAAATGGATGCAGATGTAATTAAGTTAAATCTAATTAATTAATAACAGTTGATTGATTGGTTGGTTGACTTTAGTGGCATGTTCACTCATCCAGTACTATTTTATGCCTAAATAATCATGGTAATCGTATGTTCATATTTACATTTTTAATGTAATTCTCAAGTTTTTTTCCCCCACAGTTCTAACAAATATGAATAATTTTTAAATGCATGTATAAGGTGCATATGATAAGTTTCCAGACTTTTTTCATATGGGCACTTTTATTGATAGTACACACATGAAACTCTAGTCCCCTTCCAAGTAATCTCCTCCAGCTGATTTGCACTTGTTGTACCATTCCAACAACTTCTGGAAGGCCCCATTGAAATCCTCCTGTGTGAGCATGTCAATGACCTTCCTCACAGCCTCTTTAATCTCCTCAATTGTCTCATAATGACAGCCTCGGAGCTTAGGGAATAACCAAAAGTCACAAGGAGCAAGGTCTGGACTATAGGGAGGCTGAGGAACTGTTGTGATGCCCATCTTGGTCAAATAGTCTGTGACAAGGATGGAGGTGTGGACTAGTGCATTGTCCTGGTGAAAATGCCACTGAGCCGATTTGAAGAGTGCTGGCCTCTTCCGACGGAATCTCTTGCTGAACTCCCTTAAAACCTTAACATAGTAACCCTAACCCTTTGGCCAATCAACTCTGGTTTAATGACTTCCTTACTCCTCCCACACCTCTCATCATCCCTCACAGACTCTCTGCCTTCCTTGAATCTCTTATGCCACTCAAAAACTCATGCTCGATTCATGCAAGATGCTCCAAAAGCAGTCTGAAGCATTCCATACATTTCTGTGGCATCATTTTTTCCAAGTTTAAAACAGAATTTTATTGCATATCGTTCTTCTAAAGTGTCCTCATATCAAGATTGCATTTTTGAAATTGACCAGCTGTGACAATCAGGCTTTAGTAGGGTGTATTCCAATTGCTGCTGTAGCTGTTCATTGAGACTTGAAATCATAAAAATTGGTTAGTCATCTCATAAGAGGTATAGCAATAACATAGTGAATTCTCAAGAGTCTACGACAATTTTAAATGCCCCTACGAAAAAAGTCTGGAAACTTATCGTATGCACCTCATACTTCATCCATAGATGAGACTCTACCAGGCACGATCACTCTAACTTAGAGTGGACCTGGGATTAGGCAATGAAGGAATACTCCACACTCCTCAGATCACCAGTACTGGGGCCCCACCATCATATACAGCTTAGTGTCATACCCAGTGTAGTCCTTTTTGGAGGGGTACCACTATGGAAGGGATATAGCCAGCATATCATATTCCTCAATAAAAGGGTATAATGACACAACTGTCAACATTAATAACAATGAGGTACAAATTAAAAAATGTTTTGGTGCCTCAAATTTTAAACCTGGTTCATGTTAGTTTATTTGGGTTTATGGTAAATCAATACTTGTAGGTTATTTGATGCAAAATTCTGTTTATATATATATATATATATATGATTTGTAAAACCATTTGTTGATAACATTCTTAAATGACCCTGAGATCTTTTTGCACACAGTTAAAGGGTTCCAAGTATAACAGTCACAATTTAACATCAGTCATTTGTTTACACACAGTTAAATGATCAAACAGTTCTATTTCTAACAATTTAATTTAGCATAAGTCATTTATTTGGACACAGTTTAAATGTCAAACAATTTTTTTTTACCCATAGATATAACCCTGTCAGGTGTTACAACTCCAGGTCAGAGTGGACCTGGAAGAAATGCCAATGAAGAGGTACTCTACATTCTCTGAATCTCCAAGACTTACTATCAGATAGTCAAGGTATATTTAATCCATTGAATAAGAACATAATGTTCATTTTTTCCTAGCAGTTCTAGTTTTTGAGATAATATACTTATTAATATATGTTCACAGAATGCTGTATTTCCTGTTTGCAGGTGATAACATGGCTACTTCATGAAGAAATTTTTGAATCATCCAGATTCATTTCACTACATTATTTCTGATAGAAATGTTAAAAGAAATCTAAAATGACAATGGATGTATCCCAAAAAAGTTTGTTTTTTTTAAAGTTTTTTTTCATTGTCTTTTGAACAGTTGAGAAGCAGAGATGAACTCATAAGAGATGTACTCTTATGGATCCCCACACACGGCCGCGCAAAAGCAGGACGACCAGCACGAACGTACATTCAGCAGCTATGTGAGGATACAGGTTGTTGTCCTGAAGACCTACCTAGGGCGATGAACGATAGGGAGGAGTGGCGAGAGAGGGTCAGGGATATCCGTGCTGCCAGCACGATATGATGATGATGACTTTAGTCAGTCAAAAGTTTTGCAATATTTTGGAAATGTGAGACACAATTCAGCAACTGCTAAAATAATTTTGCTAAAGTTATGAAGGTAATAAAAAAAACACACTGAACAGTGAGATACAACCTCACCTGATACTCTTTGAGTGCTACTCACTGGATTTTCATCAATGGCTTTGAGCACTGCCTTGGAATCCACAGATTTAGGCCTACCTGACCCTCCTGATTGTTGAGTTTTTTGCAACCCTAGTGAAAATTCTGAAACCACCTGGTTACTATACTGGGATCAACTGCACCTTTATATTTTGCACATCAAATGTTTTTGGTTGCTCCCATAGAATTATGGCCCAGATTGAACTTGTAAAGTTCCTGAATTAGACTCCATTGCACATTCATCTGTGCAGCTTTCAACTCTCATCTCAAGTGAAGCAATGCACACTGTGGCAACGCACCAACTACAACTTAAACTGCTTCCATCATTAAAAAAAAAAGCATGAACCAAAATATTGCAAATCTTTCGACTCACCCTAGTATTAGAAATATAACAATGGTGTCAAAATCCTACAAGAGTAAATGACCTTTCTTACCTTTCTGAAGAACTCAATTCTGACAATATCAGAGAAATTATCACTGGCGTGGTCAGGAGCAAAAGTAATTATGATTTCTTTGCTACCACCTGAAGGAAAAGCAAATTGTCTGATTAACGGTTACAGCTTTATTCTGACTTCAACCAAAACTATTTAAACATTGTGATAAAAAAAGCAACAATAACACTATGTAACAATTTTTTTTTTCTTGTTTCTGGGAAGAAAGTGTTATTTCCCAATTGCTTATAACTAAAGTAAATTGAAAAGACAATTTTTTTCTTCAAAATTTGCTTTTGTGAAGTGAGTAATGAAATTTTAAAATTTACTACTTTTCCATATATGTGTTCATGTCTTCCCACTAAGCTTATCTTTAACTGTTTTTTTATTCAATCTGTACTCTCTTTGATGTCATGGGAGGAGTCACCATGGTGTAGGGGTTAACATGCTTCAATGTGATATTATAGTAAGTGAGTTCAAACTCTTGTCAGATAGTTATGTTCACTTTTGGTCAAATACCCTTAGGAAAAGTATAAACTTCTTTATCTCACAAGTTATGAGTTAAATTTTACCACTACTATTCTTTTTTCAAGAATGGCTTAGATATCAAATAACCCATAAAAGTTGATATGCCATCCGATAAAGAAACCAACTGATGTCATAAAAATTAAAACCCAAGAAATTTGTGATACAGAAGGAAAAAATATCCGCTAAAAATGAAAAAAAAATACAAATAAAAATAACAATAAAACTATGAAACAAAATGTTCTTGTTCATAGGCAAAAACATATTTCCTATTTGCTCATACTGACTGAAAATGAAAAAGACCTCTACTTTTGCTTCAGATTTTGTTTATATGCCCTGGGCAATGTAATTTTCAAATTTATTTCCAGAGGATGAATCTCTATGGCATAGTGGTTAACATGCTCATTAAATTCACTTTTGGACTAATGCCCCTTGGGAAAATTATGAAACCCTTTATCTCTCCAGTTATGGATTAAATAGTGCCACTACCAGGCTGAGTCATACCAAAGACTCAAAAAATGGTACTTGATGCCGCCTTGCTTAACACTCAGAATTATAAGGTAAGGATCAAGGGTAAAGTGGAGCAATCCAGGGAATGGAGTAGTGCCCTTCCTAACACCTCGATGCAGTAGCTATTGAAAAGGAAGCCTTTGGGTCATCCTAGACTAAGGTTGCCAACTTTACTTTTATGTATTGTTCTTCTACAAGAATGGCTTTGGCATTAGATAACCAGCAATGATTGATATACCATTAAACAAAGAAACCAAACCTATTTCCAAATACTCTAGGTAGATTCAGGACTGAGTAGCTGATAGAATATTGATATCATTTGAGATATATATATATATATATATATATATATATATACACCTACACACTAATATGAAAAATATTGCAAACAAGCTACTAACTTTGACAGTCAGTTAAGAACAACTTGTTTTGCAAAGTGTGCAAAAAGTACTCTTTGCCAATGCAATAGAGATGGTTTAAAAACCAGTTCTGCTATACAATAATTTTTGCTATTAGTCACATGGTTTCTGCAATTGGTAGTTAAGCACTTTTTGAAAAGTAGTTCAATGTTGTCGAAACTGTCATTTAAGCCCCTGCCTTTAACATGGCTATTTGTCACATCCGTCAATTTGATGACTATGAAACCATCAAACTCAGAGTGTATATATATATATATATATATATATATATATATGATTAACATCTAACTCCTTGTATTTTTAATCAATAAAATCTTTACAGCGGTCTATACACAAAACATAAAACAGGCTAAAAACACACGACTACGTTTCTAGTGTATATATATATATATATATATATATATATATATATATAAAGAATTCTTTTAAAAAAGGGAATCATACTTTAATAAAAGATGTAAAAACCTTGATTAAAAAAAAAGGAATAACGAAATGAAAGTGCCCTTTTCATCTGAGCTTTTTCAATAGCAACAACTAGTAAAATTTCAGTGAAACTATTTACAGAAATGGGATGATGAACAGCAAAGTCATGAAGGAGAAGGAATAAAAAATTGAAAATGAGAAAAACTTACCAGAAAAAAAAAAGTGCTTGACACCACTACAATAGAGTAAGTATAGTAAGTTAAGTTAGCAGACCATAGTTGAGAGCGACACAAAGGCTCCCTTTTCAATAGCTACTACACTGAGGTGTAGGGGAGGGTGTTACTCCTTTCTCCGGATTGCTTCACTTACCTTGATCCCTACCTTAAATTGCTAAGAGTGAAGCAAGGAGGCATCAAGTACTATTTTTTCAATCTTTGGTATGACTCAATCAGGGATTGAACCCTAGTCTCCTGAACCATTGCCAAACTCTTTAACCATTATACAAATGAGCTGGTATACTACTATAGATCAAGTATAAATAAGTTGGTGACCTTAGTGGAGGGTGACCAGTATTTGTCGCTGCCTCCCACCAGACACGACTTGACACAAGGTCAAAAGCCCGAAGGCCGATTAAAGTGGGGATAAAGGGGAGGGGAAGGTCGGGAACGAGCCGAGACTCGAACCCTGCTTGTCTGTGCTGCTCATCGGCTCACTTAGTGCAATGTGAGCCTGATGAGGCAAGCAGTTTCACGAACCCAAATGTGGGTCCGGGCATGTATGCCAGTTTACGGCTTAAACTAGACGCATGGTCTAGTGCCGTGCATGGGGGACAAAGGAGACAAAAATGCAGCTCGCCCACCCGAAGGTAGCCTAGTCAAAACTAGGTGCCTAATTAAAGGCCCCCAAGTCTGCCATTGTTCCTTTTCCAGGGCCACGCTCCGGACTGAAGTCCAGAACAGGCCCCGGGGTGACCGAAGGCTCTCTTTTCAAAAGCTAACACACCGAGGTTTAGGGGAGGATGCAACTCCATTACCTGGATTGCTCCACTTTATCATTGATCTTTACCTTATAATGTGTTAAGCAAGGTGGCATCAAGTACCCTTTCTTGAATCTTTGGTATGACTCAACCTGGGATTGAACCCCAGTCTCCCGTACCATTGGCAAACACTCTACTTATTAGGCCAATGGCCCGGTTAGTATAAAAAGTAAGTTGGTGACCATAGTTGAGGGCGACCAGAAGGCTCCCTTTTCAATAGCTACTACACCGAGTTGTAGGGGAAGGCATTACTCCTTTCCCTGGATTGCTCCACTTTACCCTTGATCCCTAGTGTTAAGCAAGGAGGTATCAAGTACCATTTTTAAAGTCTTTGGTATGACACAACCTGGGATTGAACCCAGGTCTCCCGGTCCCTGAAAAATATAAAATTATGAAAACTAGATGTCTGTTACTTCCCGTAAAGTTATAAATAAAAATCCATTAAATTTCATGTACAAGACAATCAGCCTTTTCATATCCTTTTAAGTCTCTGTAGAACATTTGATATATACTTTCAAATTAAAACCCACCTGCATCATAATCCTACGAGAGCAATCAGTGTGTAATAGTAGCAATAACATATAGTTGTGAAACATCCAAATTAACTAAATCATTTGAAAAAATGCTCAGAATCAATAGAATGGACATGTAAGAAAGAACTAAGATATATAAAAAGATCAATATAGATCAGAGATAAGACCACGATTAGAGGTATTATAGATGTTATTAAACCACTAAGACAGAAGTGCTTAGGGCATATATCTAAGAGGGTGCAAAGGAATTGAGATTGAATAGTGTCCAAAAAATAACAAGCATAATAGGAAAAAAAACAAACCCTAAGAGATGAGATAGTGGAGTTAGCTGGTAAGACATGGCAAAAAATAACACAATCAAGGTTATCATGGAATGAACTAAGGAAAAGCCTTTGTCCAGCAGTGGACTCAAAATGGCTGCTGCTGATGATTTTATATATATATATATATATATATATAAATGAGTGTGTGTGTGTGTGTGTGTGCACACATATACAAAATGTGCAATACTAGGAATAACTTGGAAAGATAAAATTAGTTATTTTGTATATGTGTGTGTGTGTGTATGTATGTGTGAATATGTGTGTGTGTGTGTGCACATATACAAAATGTGCAATGCTAGGAATAACTTGGAAAGATAAAATTAGTCATTTTGTATGTAAGTGTTGATATATATATATATATATATATATATATATATATGTGTGTGTGTGTGTGTGATAGCATTGTAAATATATATGTGCAGATGTTTGCATGTATATATATATATATGTGTGTGTGTGTGTGTGTGTGTGTGTGTGTGATAGCATTGTAAATATATATGTGCAGATGTTTGCATGTATATATATATATATATATATGTGTGTGTGTGCGTGAGTGTGTGTGTATGTATGTATATATATATATGTGTGTACAAATTAAAATAGCAAACATGCTAAGAATAATTTTTAAAGATAAAATTGAGTTCAGTATAAATCGGAGAGTTAAGCAAGGGAAGAGATGTATAAGTTATGAAATAACAAAAATTGAAATAATTAAGACACATAACTACAAGGGAGTGTAACAGTGAAAAAGATTAAGGGAATGGAGACCAAGAAATAACGAGCGTAGTTGGAAGAGATTGTGTGCTATGATAGTGACAATCAGGAAAGGTACTGTTCTCTAACGAGAAACAGAAAATGTTATACAAATGATAAAAAGTAATAACAATTACAGAATAAATTTAGAAAAAGGCTGAACACTATTAGAATCAAGTTGGCGACCTTAGTCGAGGGTGACCCAAAGGCTCCCTTTCCAATAGCTACCACACTGAGGTGCTGGGGAGAGCAGTACTCCATTCCTTGGATTGCTCAACTTTACTCTTGATCCTTACCTTATAATGCTGAGTGTTAAGCAAGGCACCCTCAAGTACCATTTTTTGAGTCTTTGGTATGTCTCGTCCTGGGATTGAACCCAGTCTCCTGGACCATAGGTGAACACTCTACTCAGTAGGCTAATGGCCCAGTTAAACAGATTGTACTAGTACCATAAAAATTAGTTGATCAAAAAATTAACTTTACAAGTACCAGAGAAATCAGTAATATTAAAAGACTGTACTGATACCATAGAAATGAATAAGACTAAAAGACTACTAATACCATAGAAATCAGTAAGACTAAAAGACTGTACTGATACCAGAGAAATGAATTAGTATAAAAGACTGTAGTAGTACCATAAAATAGGGTAAATAAAAGGGCTAAACACTGTTAGATTTTCGGTATACAGTACAGAAGTTAGATATATAATATGTAACAGTTCAACTTAAAACTGTATCAACTTACAAACAGTTGGTCAAAAACTAACTAAGTTGTAAATGTGTGTGTATATATATATATACATATAGACATGTGTGTGTATATATAAAACTTTGTTTAAATATATACAATGAAAACTCATCTATAGTATGATCTTGTTTCTGATGTAAAAGGCATGACTCTTATTTTCCTGTGTAATATCATGTCTTTACAATGCATAGAATGTGTGAAATGATCAAATAACCATTTGCACATTGTTTTATCATGAAGCAATTACAGATTTCAGTGTAAACCGAGAAACTGGATAACTTTGGTCACTTTACAGGGGAAAATGAGAGTCTGTCATGAACAGAATCCACTGATCATAAATATATAGGGTATCAATTTATAAGAATTCATGAACATCATTATAGCTAAGCAAAAGTAGTTTTATACTTAAATTGGTTCTTTATAATCCAGGTCTTTTTAACATGGGATTGCTGTTTGCTGCAGTGACTTTCTTGATGCAAGTAAACAAAGTTGCTAAAATATTTTGTACACCAAATGGACTATATATGGAATGTTGTTATGGTGACCATAAAAAAAAGACAAAAAAAAATACCCTGGAAAGCTATTTTAAATGAGGGTGGTTGTCCTTTACTTTCCAATAATACTTTTGGGAAAGGCATGAATCTATTTCTTCTCCCAGAAGGTCAAGTTAAATCGGAGAGCAGATTGGGCTTTCTTTACGCTTAGTGGAACAACTGGTTAAGAAAAAAGAACAATTCTACTCCCCTATCATGTGTTAACAATTTAGGCTAACGTTTATTAGTGATTGTGTCTTGCAGCCATCGAGAAAGACGAGAATATTGCAGGTATTGGAAAAGGTAAGAACCCAAATATTCTTCCTCCAGCTATGAGCAAATAGTAGGGCAGACTGCGTCCTTTAACCTTAGTACAGCAACAGGTCTAGGAGAAGGAAAACTCAAAATTTAAACCAGTTGTAGGTCTGAAGTGGGATGGGCTCCATCAGATTAATCCTAATCAAGACCTACTACAGGAGTAGTGCTCCCACTGCTAAAGCAGGTTACAGGGCTGGTGAAAAAAAGACATTTTATGTAAAATGTGGTCGATTGACATCTTGATCAATTATTCATTAAAAAGCCATCAGAAGTTGAGAAATATTTCTTCCTTATTTCATCACTGCTCTTAAAACGTCTATGCTTCATAAATTGAATACATTTCACTA
This sequence comes from Sepioteuthis lessoniana, assembly GCA_963585895.1. Taxonomy (NCBI): domain Eukaryota; kingdom Metazoa; phylum Mollusca; class Cephalopoda; order Myopsida; family Loliginidae; genus Sepioteuthis; species Sepioteuthis lessoniana. The sequence goes on from OY757936.1 coordinate 62,859,832, forward strand.
CTGGAGTGATAAAAAGCCTTCAAAAAGCAAGTTAGCATTGAGCTAATTAAGTCATTGTAGTTGAGTGCCCCCATACCCACAAATGTTAACTGAAAATGGACAAAGATTTCTTAGAATCTCTTCTTTCTACGCCCAATAACTAGAATTTCTAAATAAGACCCAAATAAATCAAAAGAGTTTTGCGCAGATGACATCACCTTAGGATATATGATATAAAAATCATAGTAATACATAGGTTAATAAGCATTTTAGGGTGTGTGAGGTGGTACAGTAGGTCAATTTACTATTTTAAAAATTAATACTAGTAAATACAGGTATAGAAAACAAAAGCATGCACATATAAGTAATCAAAAGGTAGATATTAAGCTATTTAGACTTTTTTTCTCTCAACATATATATATATATACACTCACACACACACATATATATATATATAAAGAGAGAGTGGCATGTGTGGGCACAGCTATATATATATATATATATATATATATATATATATATAAAAATGAAGGTGATTTGAAAATGTTTCTATTAATTTTTAATTGCCTGCAAGTTTTTCCATATGAGCTTAATGTTTGGTATCTGTATGTATATATATATATATATACACTGAGAGAGAAAACGAGGACAGCTTTAGTATTAGATAACTCATGAAACTAAGAAACCAAAAACACACACACATGCACATATATATATATCATTGAGAAACAAGAAAATCAATAAGTATATATATATATATATATCTCATTGAGAAACAAGAATATATATATATCATTAAGAAACAAGAAAATCAATAAGTATATATATATATATATATATATATATATATATAAACACACACTCACATTAAAAAATGTTTCTATTAATTTTGAAATATTGTAGTTGAGCTGGTTTGAATTCAGGATTCTTCTTCTTTTAGACTAGACTACCTGATTAAGTCTGCATTAATCTTTCCCTATAGCTGGAGGAAGAAGAAATGTACTCATACCTTCTCAAAGGGCATTAACATGAAGTGAAATATAAACAGCATCATTCAAGATTTGAACTTGTGTTGCTGATTCCTTAAGTCTGCATTAATCTTTCCCTATAGCTGGAGGAAGGGCATTAACATGAAGTGAAATATAAACAGCATCATTCAAGATTTGAACTTGTGTTGCTGATTCCTTAAGTCTGCATTAATATTTCCCTATAGCTGGAGGAAGGGCATTAACATGAAGTGAAATATAAACAGCATCATTCAAGATTTGAACTTGTGTTGCTGATTCCTTTTCTTGATACGATAACCATAACACTAAGCATGCTTTTTATATAACACCAGCCCATTGGCACAATGGTTAGAATGTTCACCAATGATCCAGAAGACCGGGGTTCAATATCAGGTCGAGTCATACCAAAGACTCTCAAAATAGTAGTTGATCCCTCCTTAATAAACACTCAGCATTATAAAGTATGGATCAAGGGTAAGTGGAGCAAACCAAGGAAAAGAGTAGCCCTCTCCGACACCTCGGTGTAGTAGCTATCAAAAAGATAGCCTTCTGGTCACCCTCGACTGTGGTTGACCAACTCATATATATATTTTAGTGGATAAAGGTGTAAACGATTGAATAAAACACCAATTTACAAATTAATGAAGTTTTATTTCTTTAAATTGAGTGAAAAGTTTGTTGAAAAACAGAAATAACAATGTCTTTTCTTGTAAGAAATGATAATATTAGTCAATGTAAATATTTCAAGAGAGAAAAAGTTCATGTAGCAGTTTTTAATGCGGTAGCCGAGTTGATATTTTGTCCATATAAAAATCTTCATGTTTCTATGTAAGAAAGAAAATATATTTAGGCATTAAACATCGATGCAACTGCATAGATGTTCATTAACAAGCAGAAACTGTAATAGCAGTGCAAATAAATCTATATAAACAATATATTCACTCAGTTTAAGATATTAAAGTGATGTTGATATTAAATGCATCCTTGAAGGAAAAGAATGTTAGATTTTCACTCAAAAGAAATAAACTGAAAATGCAAAAGTACTGATACAAAAATAACAGTTTCTTGGGCTAATTTTTTCTGAAACATTGACACTTTTTTAAAATATCGAAATCAGTTCATTTCCCATAAATATATATATATATATATATATTTACCAACCCCTCTGCTCGATCAGGATATGACACAAGGTCAATTTTTGAGTGGAGTTTAACAGGTTTGAATTCAGAGTTTTCCTTCTCCTTGACTAGTTGCCTCCCCAAGGCTGAAGAACCTAGTCTTCCCAACTATTTACCCATAGCTTGAGGGAGAATAAATTGGATTCATACCTTTCCCAAGGGTATTAGTGCTATGTGAAGGATTTGAACTTGTGTCCATTTCCTACGACGATAACCATTACGGGCACCTCCACCATATATGTATATGTCCATATATATATATATATATCTACACACACACATACACAGGTAGATAGAGATAACTGTCAATATATATATATAAAATTTTACATATAAACACACTCACAGAGGTAGAGTGATAGAGATAAGTAAAGTAAAGTTGGTGACCATAGTCGAGGGTAACCCGAAGGCTCCCTTTTCGATAGTTACTACACCAATGTGTAGGGGAGGGCACTACTCCTTCCCTGGATTGCTCTACTTTACCCTTGATCCGTACCTTATCATGCTGAGTGTTAAGCAAGGAGGCATCAAGTACCATTTTTTGAGTCTTTGGTATGACTCGACCTGGGATTGAACCCAGGTCTCCCGGGCCATTGGCGAACACTCTAACCCCTTTGGGGGTGTCCTTGTGGTGTTATGGTTAAGGCGATGGACAGCGGAATCGTAGTACGTGAGTTCGTACTCCAGTCGCGCTATTACATTCACTTTCGGGCAAATACCCTTGGAAAAGGTATGAACCCCCTTATCCTCCCAGTGATAGAGATAATGGTCCATAATTTTTTTCCAATTAGATTATATATGTATATATATATTTAAACATGTTTGATTGAATAATACAGACACATTTTGTCAATAAAATTTTATTAAGTCTTTCATTTAAGCATGTTGGATTAAATAATACAAACACATTTTGTCTATGTAATTTTATTAAGATCCTTTCAAGTTTCCTGATAAGTGTTTTGGTTTCAGGTTGGAATTGGTGGATGAATTTACCAAAATTGTCCCTAGTGCTTTTGGACTTTTCATAAGCCATCATCAGGGTTTGCTTGGATGTATTTTAGGTTTTTTTTGTGGTGACCAGCAGGATCATGTTTTTTAAAATGTCTGTAGTTTGGCAGCAGTCTTTTATTTAAACATATTTGATCAAATAATAAACACAGATTTTGTCTATATAATTTTATTAAGATCCTTTCAAGTTACCAGATAACATGCAAGCAACTCCTGATGATGGCCTATTAAAGGTCCAAAAGTGCTTGGGACAATTTTGGTAAATTCATCCACCAATTCCAACATGAAACCAAAACACTTATCAGTAAACTTGAAAGGATCTAAATAAAATTACATAGTCAAAATGTGTTTGTATTATTTAATCCAACATGCTTAAATGTAAGACTGCTGTCTAACTACACACACACACACACACACACAGATATATATATATATATATATATATATATATACACACACTGTTGAAATACGAAACACACTTGTAGTCAGTAGCTAGGCTAAGAGCAACGTCTTTAGCAAGGCTAGGACTGAAGTGAATCAGTCATCAATGAAAGAGCTATTTATGGCACATTGGGAGATTCCAATGTGCACACATTGGCCGGTCCATTCCTTGTATAGTGATTGGCTAGAACATCTGATTGGCTATGTCTGTTCATAAATACCAACCCTATAGTAGCATTAGTCTTGACTATGCTGGACCTCAGGTAAGTGTTGCTTGTTATAATTGTCACTGTTATTGTTGTTGTACGTTGTTGCGTTCTACATCTCCCCTCCCCCCCCACGGGTGGGCCGGGTCGCTTGGGAGGTGTGTCTCTCTTTTATGCCTGGTTTGTTATGTGGTAGCAACCTAGAGAGAGCTCGGGGAATCCTTGATGCTCGAAGTCGTGGGGATATGTGTGTGGTTTGTTGTTGGGGTCTGGTTGCTGTGCATGTACTATCACGGGGAGACAATGGGGGATGTGTGACTGTAGCATTAGTTGACGGGATTCTTGGTCCTAGTGTCGCACTTGGTATCGGGGTTGGTGTAGGCTTGAGATTGCACTTTTTGAGGAAGCGACGGTTCCTGAGTGTAATTCTTCCGAAGCCATCAACCCTGATTTTGTATTGACGCTCAGGTAGAGCGGAGATTATCTTTCCTGTGGTGTTCCACCGGCGATTAAGCGGGTTTTGAATGGTGACAGTGTCACCGGCTTGTAATGGGCATAGGTTGTGAGTATGCCTGTTGTATCTTTCTACCAACTTAGCATTGCGTTTCTGAAGAATTAATTCGCGGCGTTGCGCTGCCGCTATCCATTCAGGATGTGGTTTGTAAAGGAATGGTTGCGACGGGATGGAATCCCGGAGCCGGCGGTGGAGTAGTAGTTGTGCCGGTGATAGGCCAATACCTTGAATTGGGGTATTTCTATACTGCAAGATGGCCCGAGCGGCCTTGTCATTGTCCAGGGAACCTTGAGTGTCTGTGTTCCCATTGACTATCCTCTTTGCGGTTTTTACTGCTAGCTCTGCACGGCCATTGGACTGGGGATATGCGACCGAGGATCGTCTGTGCTTTACGCCCCATGTCTGAAGGAATTCCTGGAATGCAGTAGAGGTGAATGGTTGGCCACCATCTGTGCTGATTTCCTCCGGAGTGCCATACATTTGAAATAGTTGTCGACAGATGGACATTAATTTTGATGTTGTGGCATGGCCTGGTTTCAGATGATATAATATGAGCCAGCCAGTCAATCTGTCTGCGCAGGCAAGGTACGTAACGTGCCCAACGTGGAATATGTCCATCACTATTTGTTGGAATGGCCATTCTGGGGATGGTGTCATGGTGATGGGTTCTCGTGGTTGGCTAGGGGCGATGGTCGTACAAAACGAGCAATTCGCTCTAAAGTTTCGTATTGAGGCGTTCATTCCCGGCCAATAAACGGAGTCATTCGCTCGAGCTTTCATTCCATCTACGCCTTGGTGGGCTGAGTGTAGGCAGTGCAATATCTTCTTTCTTAGGGGCTTTGGTATTACAATTCTTCTGTCCATTAATACTAGCCCTTTGTCATTGCTAAGTCGGTGTCGCACCTCCCAGAAATCACGGATGTCAGGTTCTGTGAGGTTGCGTTTGGGTGAGAATCCCTGGTTAATCGCATTTATCAGGGTTGTATAGGTCTTGTCATTTCGACCCGATGCCCGAATGTGGTCAGGGGTTATAACAGCGGTGTTGTTATCAATGTTTACTGCAGCTTGAATGGCAGCTAATTCCATTGCAACATCTCTGCTGTTAGAAAGGTGGATATCTTTGGGGGATGGGTTTGTGGGACATATGCTAATGAGCGATTCCACTGTAGCAACTGGGTTGCGGGAAATGGCATCAGCGCCCCTGTGCCACTTGCCTGGGCAATGTTGAATTGAGAAGTGATATCTTAGGCACTTCTCTTTAAGTCTGAAGAAGCGTGGGTTGTTTATTTTCCCAAGGTCCCTGTCGCCAAATATTCCCGTAAGCGGTTGATATGGTTGCCCGGTTTATAGGTGTTGGTTGCCGGGTCGAATACCATGTGGGCAATGAGAGCATCCATGACGGCTTCCTCGTCCTCTGGACTCCATACGGCCCCTTGTCTTACTCTGCCCTTTGATTGACAGACTCCTTCAACGTGATTCTCTTTGCCACATGCTCTGCAAGTTTGACCCCATGCAGGACACATCCGTGGTCGATCGCCTGACCCAGTCTTACCATGTTGGAAACTACCGCAACCCCTACATGCGTTACGTTGGGACTGTATTTCCATGATGTTCCTTCTGCGGTTATTGGTGGCAGTTGGTCGGATCGTGTTTTGAGCCCGTTTTTGTTGGCGATATGCCGACATCTGAAGCCTTGCTATGTCCGAGATGCTGGACATTTTGTTTTGGTCCCGCAGTGCCATCTCGAATGCTTGGGCGTGGCTCACATTTTGTTCTAGGGTCTCCAGCGATCCCGCTTTAGCCAACAAGTCTGCTTGTAGAGCATCATTGGCTATACCCCGAATGAACTGGTCCTTAACGTATATGCCGGATAAATCGTGGTCACAGTTGGGACATATGAAGTTGCAATCCCTTGCTCCTGACTTCAGTCGAATCAGGTAATCACTGACAGGCTCACCATCGCCTTGTGCAATAGACGAAAAAGAGATTCTGTGTACGATGGGATTGGACTTCATCGTGACCAAAACCTCAAGCATGTCTAGTAGTTTGTTTGGGTCTGCATTGAAGAATTCAGGATATGTGTTGATGATTGAGTTCTGGACAGTTTCTTCGGCGCAGTTATATAGTTGGACGTTCATTTGTGTGTCAGAAAGGTTGGTCATCTTTGTGAATACGTCCCAGTCAATTTTGAATTTCCGAAACTGCTGTGGTGTCATTCCTGAGTTAAGCTGAGGAGGCTTGGCGGTCGGTTTTACATGAGTGGTTGGTGATGCCGGGTTTTCTTTGGCCAACTTCAGTATGATGAGTACTTCTCCCATGTTCTTTATACCGAGCTCCTTGAGCATCGTTCGGTCCCGCATATGTATAGTGACCCTTGTGATGCCCTCGCTTGAGAATGTCTGCGCATAGATCTTTGCAGAGGCCGTGGTTATGCCTGCATTGGTAAAGATGCTCTCCCAGTCAGTCAGGTCGGATCCTGCTCGCAGCGCCATGTTGAAATACGAAACACACTTGTAGTCAGTAGCTAGGCTAAGAGCAACGTCTTTAGCAAGGCTAGGACTGAAGTGAATCAGTCATCAATGAAAGAGCTATTTATGGCACATTGGGAGATTCCAATGTGCACACATTGGCCGGTCCATTCCTTGTATAGTGATTGGCTAGAACATCTGATTGGCTATGTCTGTTCATAAATACCAACCCTATAGTAGCATTAGTCTTGCCTATGCTGGACCTTTTTGTCTAGTTCAGTCGCAATTTTGACCGTTTTTTAAAAAAACCAAAAAAAAAGAGGAAAAATTTTATTTTCAGCCAAAACGTTCAAGCGGATTTTACCACCTCATCACGACGACTTCTCCCGGCTGGGCTGAAATTTTCTGACCCGGTTGGAAAAACAAAGCTAAGTTTTTTTTCTCCCAATTTTTTTTGTGTTTGTTTTTTTTTGTGTTTTTTTTCTCCTCCTCATTTCTACACCTCATCTTTTTATCTAGCATATCATTTATGGCCGGCCGGGCAGAAGGCTCGGCCATAAAGGCCCTTTTTTCCCCTACTAAGGGTGACCCTCCCCCCCAGGTGAAAAAGAAAAACTCATCACCTACCCCGAAAAATGCCCCTTCCCCTGACCAGAAAGAAAAAACGCCCCCCAAAAAATTACCCTCTCCGGAAAAGAAAGAAAAATTATCTCCCCAAAAAGGGGGGGATAAAAAAGAAAAAGAAAATAGTTGGACAGCCCCCCCGAAAATACAGGTCGATGTCGACGACCTGCTCCAGCGAGCAAAGGCCATCTCCAGTGAAGTACAGGAGCATGGCCTTATGTTCAATTTGGAGGAGGTAAGACAAGACCAGAAAAAAAGAACGGTGTCTGTCTTTTTAGTGGACAAACGATCCAGAAAAATCGTTAAGCCCGCAAAAGACATGGTCCTTCGTCAAATTTCCAGCCTGGGCGTAAAGGCACAAGCGATAATCGCTGGTGCTTCTTACGCTTTCTGGGATATATTGCTACCGACTATAGAAGATGCCGTCGCCCTCACAAAAAAACCCCTGGAAAATAAGGAATTTTTTTTCAGAACAGAATATATGGGGCGACGGCGGACCACGGTTTCAATATACGAGGTCCCTAGCTTCCTTCGAGACGCAAACTTAGCCGCCTATATGCTTCAGTTTGGTGACATCGTCTCAGCAACACACGATGGAATGCGTGGGGAATGGAGGTTCGATATCATGTTGGATATGAAAACCTTCTACTCCGTTCCCAACTGGTTGGAGGTGGAAGGGCGCAGGCTTCCCGTAATAGTATTGGGAAGGAAACCCGCCTGCTGGCACTGTGGCGAGATTGGTCACCTCTCCGCAGTTTGCCCGGGGAAGAAGGCCCCGAAGAAGCCCGACCACAAACAGGATACCCTCTCACCTGTTTTTAAAATAAACACGGAAAAGGAGGCTCCCGTAGTCTCGCCCACACCAGCGGGTAAAAAAAACCCCACTCCCCCTTCGTCCCCTACGGTTAATTCCGAAGAGGCGAAGGCTGAGTGGCTGACTGTGGGAAAAGGTGGGAGGAAGCTCCAACCTGAGGATCCTCGCTCCCAAAAGTCGGCCCAGGTAGACACCGACAGTTCACCCCCCTCTAAAAAATCCAACAGGCCAACCCCCACATATGCACAGAAATCATCCCCCCCAAAAAACAAAGTCCCACCCAAGACCCCACCTAAACAGCACACACCTCCCAGGGTCAGATCTTTCAGCCCAGGCCGGGAGAAATTTGAACAACTCCTGGAATTCAAAAAGCGGCTGGACCAGGAGAGAAAATCGGCTCCGCGACCAGGGCCCTCTCATTCCACACCATCATCACCAAGACACCCCAGAACCATTCGTCCACCACCAACCACACCTCCTCATAGATCCATGCCTCCACCTCTCATGTCTGTGCTAGTCCGGGGAAAAAAGGGACCCACCCCCCCTCCGCTGCCGTTGGAATCACCACCAACAAAACCAGCACCACCAGCAACAACAACCGCATCATCTCCATCTACCACGCCCAAGAAACGGCAGCGGAGCTCGTCTATCGACAGCTCGGGGGATGAGGTCCCCAAACATATAAAAAAAAGGGACAAGCCGCGCCATCACTCCGGAACAAACATCTGCCGGGTGGATGAGGGGGCTCTGGATCGTCTTCACAAGGTCCAGCCGCAGCTGTTGAAAGACTTAAGGGTCCTCCACAACTTCAAAGAAGTCAACGGTTGCAACGTGGAGGACCCTAAAAATTTCCCCGATTCATGGATCACCACCGTCATTCGGAAGGGCCGAGGGTCGGAAGGTGTGATGAAAATGCTCGGCGAGGCAAACGAGGCCCTCGGCCCTATATCATTCCTTAAGGACGATTTAGCATCATGTAAGGGTCTTGTTGGGAGGGTCCCTGTTGTTCTGCACCCCTCCCTCTATAGGGCTTTGAAACTAACTTTTCCGCGGGACGTCGGGGGTCTCGCTCATGACGGAGCCATCGATAATGAGATGGCCACGGGATCCATGAGCCAGACCGTCGGAGTCCTGACCCCAGCCATGTTCTGTCCGGGCACTCAACCCCTGTAATTTTCATGATGGATCTAAGGTTGGCTAGTTTAAATGGCCGCGGCCTGAGGTCGGATTCTAAGCGATCCCAACTATTGATATACCTCCAGCGTCGCGGCATTGATATTTGTTGTTTACAGGAGACTCACTTCGACTCCAACTTCTATGAAGGTATTCTGGCGAGGGACTATTTGTCCTTCTCAGCATGCTTTGATAGTCGTTCTAGAGGTGTCACCTGGCTGGTAAGTAGACGTCTGGACGCTTCGTGTGCTCTTGTTCTTTCAGATCCGGCGGGCAGACTTTGTGTTCTGGATGTTACCATAAAGGACAAGGCGTTTCGTTTGATTGGGGTTTATGGACCCAATACCACCAGTGAGCTTCCTACCTTTTTCCGGCGCATCGAGCCGTACGTCGTTCCGTCAAAGCGGGTAATTTTAGTGGGAGATTGGAACGCCGTCCTTGATCCCAACTTAGATAGAGGGGCTACTAGTACGGGTACTAACCCCTTGGATGCCAGATATTTTCGTGAGTTTGTCCAGAAATTTGATCTGGTGGACAAATTTCGCGAAAGGCATCCAAATAAGATAGTTTGGACTTGGACCGGTAGGGGCGCCTCGGCCCAGCTGTATAGCTATTTGGACCGAGTGTTAGTTAAGCGAGTCGACTTAGACTTTTTAGGTGGTCCAAGTTTTGAGGCGTATAAAAATTCCGACCACAAATTTTTATGTGTGTCGATTAGGTTAGATAAGGCTAGATGTAGGATGTCTGGTTACTGGAAGTTCAACCTTTCCCTTTTGGCGGAGGCTGACTTCCGGAACCAGCTAGAACTAACGAAAAAGCGGGAATTGACGGGGGCCATTATGGGTAATAGGTGGTGGGCTAACCTTAAGGATAGTATTAGATCCTTTGCTGCCGACTATAGTAGGAGACTCAAGTCAGCTAGGGTAGCGGAGCAAAGGTCGATTAAGGATAAGCTAGATAGGGCGGTGTTGGCGGGAGATAGTGGGCAAGTTAACGTAGCTAAGGCTGAGCTGGCCTCCTTGCAAATTATGGAGTACCAAGCTCTAGTAGTTAGGGCTAGGTTAAAGAGAATGTCCTGCGAGGCGATGAATATGGCCCAGGAGTTACGGGCCGAGGAACTGAGGCATGCTACAGATCGGCATATCGCCAGTGTCACATCGCCGGAGGGGCTCCGTCGAACCACAAACGAAGCCATCTGTGGGGAGTTTCAGCAGTATTTCTTGAAGCTTTTCACCAGGGAGCCCGGACTGAGTTCTGCTCAGTTCGACGCCTATCTTGCCGACTTCCCTCGCCTTTCGGCGACTGAAGCGGCTGGGTGTGAGGGGCTCATAAAGGAGGAGGAGATTCAGGTTGCACTGAAGTCGGTCGGGCTGGATAAGTCCCCCGGAATTGATGGTCTGCCCTATGAAGTGTACTTGAGGTTGTCGCACATGTTTGTCCCCTTGCTGGCAACCACCTATAACAACTGGATGAGGCAGGGTACTATACCCAGACGCTTCACCAGGGGTATAGTGAAGTTGCTTCGTAAGAACAAACATGGTGGGGATGGGGTTAGTAACTTTCGCCCTTTAACGATGTTAAACACGGACTTAAAGATTTTGGCGAAGATCTTGGCAAACCGGTTGCAGACTGTCCTGCCTAGTCTGATTTGCCCCGAGCAGACTTGTGCTGTGAAGGGTAGGACTATCCAGGAC